>CM067356.1:46839474-47236974 GCA_034190875.2 Urechis unicinctus | reverse complement strand
CTTGGAGGACATGCTTGGACGAATACCTCCCTACATTTATTCATCATGCTGACAGGCTGGCAAATAAATGAAGGAAAGTAAACAAAAAAACCCAACCTTATATGAACTTGCAACGCCTAAAATGTAGGGTGCATTGAACCATCTGCAATGCAAACAAAACCTTCCCCTGTAGATAGCGGAATGTTAATGTCATTTAAAAGAATCACCTCGGAGAAGCTTCTGTGCATTTGCTACAGTGTTGACAAGCGAAATGGTGATCTCTTATCACAACACACGAACAACTGGCAAACTTATGCGATACGCCTTTTTTATTCATAGACTTGCTATAATTATCTTTTTATGTAGGCATCGCGAAAATATGTTTACCGACAGCTCTAACGAGAAGGGTTGATAATTATTCATAGTCTTGCCCCCTTGGTGAAACAGACCATCATAGGACATGATTATCATAATGCATTTTAATGATCATAATGCTGAAAAGATCATAGCGTAATGAAGTTTAGCGTTTGAACGGATCTGACAAATTTCAACCTGCGTTATATCAGCCGAAAATATCGCGCGCTTTGGTTAGATTTCCGCGTGCAACTGTTTGAATTTATCAAACTGTTTTCTAATGTAGTGCTTTGCACCAGACAGCATGAATTTAGAAAATATGACACCTGTCAAGGTAAGCATCGTGATGTATTTGAATTTCTAACTAAATTAAGAGACTGTTTAGCGTTCCTAGTATTGTTGGTGTTGACTGTTGAGCAAAATAACTAGCCCTACAAGACGTCCTAGTTGAAGTCTTACTATGTTTGAAAACGACGCAATGTTATAAATTTTGAGATCGATTCAGACATCTACCAAACACCAAACTAGAAACTCCGCCTCTGACAGCGCCGCGCTATTTACTACTTTCGATCTCTCTCATCCGCGCTGTAGCTTGTAGACAAAATGAAAGATTATACAAAATGTCAAGAGAGGACTGTTTCTATTACTACAGTTTTGTCTAATTGTTCTGTTTGAGCACTAAAATACGGCACATCAAAAAATTTTGTTCAAAAACTCAACGTGGCCGACATAATTTAGTTAATTCGCTGTGATATCGCTCACGTTTTCGACTCGCGCGGTAGCCATGTTGGACAACAATTTTAAAATTGTGTTGGATTTCGTTGATTCTGTTGATCATGGAGTGTGTCTGTTGTTGCAAGTTTGATGTTAAGACATTATGGATATGAAAATGTATGTTTTTTAAACTGTCCCTTGTCTGCATTGCGAGAAGGAGCAAATTTGCTTATATCCTTAAAGATTCTGCCATACGGACCCTCGCCCCTAAGCCTAAGCCGGCTAAGGTGGCATCAGATCATCAAAACACCACTGAGTGTGACCAGGGGCGAGTGCCTTGCCTAACACCAAACATACCCAAGTGACGGAGTTTTAGAATGCATCAATGTTCACAGACAATATCAGTTCTTTGTGGCTGGGGATTCTTTCCATGGTAATTAGTTATAGTTCGATAATTTGGAAGCGGTAGAACGTCCGAAACACAGCAACATGTTTGTTTTCAAGCATGCTCAAATGACCCCACGACGTTTATTGCGCGCTCGATGCTCAGAATGACGTGACCCATCGACGGTTATTGCTTCCTGCGTCTGAACTCGATAAGATAACAGCAGATTGTATTCAAGGTCGTCAACGTACTTCGTAAGCTTAGCAGGGAGGCAATGCGGATGAGGCGGCGGGAAATCACGCGACCCAATATTTTCCAAAATGGCGGTCATCGCGATTTTTCGGAAATGATATATAGATGGCATTTTTTCAAGAATCGCATCGATCGGTGGTAAGCTTTTCGTGCGATACGACATATTTTTTCACAGGCACTTGATATCTGTTGTTTTCTAGATGCCAAACCTAGCGATACAGTCAAACCAAGGAGTTACATAACTAAAGAATATTTGGCTCAATACAATAAAAAGTACGCATTTAACAGCTTAATAAACGAGACCATTAGATTTGTCTTTGTTCACTCAACGAATACCAAGAATATTTTTATGTGAATATTTCACAAATTTCAAGAGATTAAAAAAATATATGTCAAAGTTCCAAGCCATAAATATGGCGTCTCGATGCGGAATAAACACTTGCAAACTTTAATCGAATAAAACATATTGATTACCCCAAAAAGGAAACTATGATATCAGCGTGTCTATTGGTATATAATTAATTATCTCGTCGGGCAAATCCATCAGGTTTGGTGATACTGGTGAAAGTTTTCGAAAAAGAAAATGAAGTTTCTCGCACAGCAGCTAACGCCTCAGCTTGCCGAACTGAAATGTGAGCGAGACACAGATCTCGTGGCGATCTCGCCGAGGCAGGCACTGCGCGCGAGATCTCTTTGATTTCGGCGTCGTTTCTACTCCTGCTATTGGTTATAACTCCTTGGTCAAACGCATGTTTTAATGTGCTCCCAAAATATTAGAGAAGAACGGTATATATTAGTCGACCGGAGCTAGTGACAACGATGACAGCCTTTCGAAAGCCTTCAAGAAAGGCAGAGTGATTCTGACCTATATTGATCAGAACCACTGTGCTTTCCTCGAAGGCGTCAAAAGGTCTATTGTTATAAACCGTGACACTAATCTCGACAACGGGAGGTGATAGCTTGGGGTGAGACTGTTTCACCAATTGATAGTGCTAATGTCAATCAGTTTACTGCGAAGACCCAAGAGTTTCGTACCTCGCCTCTGATGATGGTCGACTTATTGCTCCGTTCCTTTCTAAAGCGGATTTGAGAAATCGAAAATGGTAAACAGAGCGGACTCTTTTGAGGTGAAATTTCTCAACGTGCAGTGCGCCATGAAATATGCAGCTAGCTATCTCCTTTAATAAATGAATTTTGGTCCTTGACTGAATCATATGAAAGAGGTCTCAGCAGTTTCAATCTCATTTTGGTAGACTAATTCGGATTCAACAACGCCACACTTGAAGGCTTGTGTTCTAACAGACATTTTTGACGAACTTTTAAGAATTTACAAATACGACAATCCAAGAACATTCGGTGATGGGAAGGGGGGGGGGGGGGCGCCAGGGAAAACTAAAACCGTTCGGATCATTGACTCCCATTGAGGGGGAGTACTAAAGAGTTAGGATATTAAATAAAGCACAGTATCTATTAAGTATTGACAACGCACTCTGGTTTTAAATACTACTCTAGCGATCTGGCGTTGGCTACCGTGGCTGGTACTGAACCCGTCTCAATATGTCGATGTCACTTTGATGGTATGGTGACCACGTCTGAATAGCATATTCCTGATGGGTCTAACTAGTAACTCATTTAAAGTTTGATCAAAATAATTCCCTCACAACACAGCTAAATACTCACATTGTCAAAGACCACCTCTTTAACGAGCAAGATGCATATTGAATATTTACTGAGCAAATTACTTCATATTCGATTCATATATTGTACGGTTACTCACCATAAAAACAAATCGTCAGATAGCAAGAATCCAATTAAGACAACAGCTCAATCAATCTGCCTTTGGCGCTGCCAATAGAATACACGGGGGCGGCGGCCGAATTCGCCCCCGTAACTTTAAAATCCGCCCCGAAGGCATAACGAGGGTGATTTTTTCATGGGTACCCCCCGAAAATTTTTGATAGCCAGGAAGAGGAGCCCCCGAATTTTTTTTAATTTGGCGCGCTGTGGCGTAAACTCTGCGCAAGTGACTGAAGTGGGAGTGTGTCCAATTCGCGGTACGAAGGTCTGCATATTTCTGTATGTCGTCTGCTTTGTTTGCTTCATCTCTCAAGCCGGTGTGGTAAATTCTATAAGCAACATTATCAGTAGTCACTCGCGTCCTTAGCGGAACCAAACAGTTTTGAAGTTTATCGCAAAATAAGCCACTTGTGTGTCAAATGTAAGTATGTACCGTAAACAAAGGAGACAAGAATATCCGGATAATGGAAGCTGGTCCCGGATAATGGAAGCTGGAGGTGGAACCGCCAACCTTAATTAATATTATATACAATGATATATATATATATATATATATCTTATATATATATAGATATATATATATATTATATATATATATATACATATATATATATATATATTTGTAGGTATATACACACACATATATATATATATATATATATATATATACATATATATATATATATACATATATATATATATACACACATATATATATATATATATATATATATATATATATATATATATATATATATATATATATATATATATATATATATATATATATTTATATTCTTACTTGTTACCCAACATTTACGATGGTTAGATTTACCGTGCGTTTGGACGATCCACTTGGCTCACTGCATTATTTTCTTTTAAATTGGAATAGTGAAAACGTCTCTGATGTTGTCTGTAATAGACAGTGAGTGGATGGGGAGAAGCAAGGAGTGGTAGGTTGGACCATTTAGTTCAATATATTAACCATGTCGATCCCGAGTTACTTTTACGAAAACGAGTCCCAAATAGTTGACGCCCTTTTCTGAACATCACCGAGGAATGTGACGGCGAGTACACATAGTTCCTGGAATACCGGGCCATGAATCAGTCAATTATTATACACTGTTTTTGATGCAGTCTTGTGCATATGCGGCGGCCAATAGGGTTGCATGAAAACTCGCGATCGTTAAACACAATGAATAATTACTAATCAGACGCGTGAACTCGTGTGAACCTCGTTACAGAACAGTGTCTGGTTTATTTCTAGCATGGAAACATTTGCAGATGTCTGTGTTCTGGTTAGGTAAGCTTCCTTCGTGAGGATTGAACTAACGCCTTCGTTTGCACCCGCTCGACATACTCCACATGTAGTATGGTTTTTTAACTTACTTTTTCTGTAACGTAACGTAAACCTGTATAACATTTTTTTGTTTGTGTACGCATTATTAGTGGTGAGCGGGTAAAAAATAAAACAAGGCACACTGCCAGTTCAGCTGGAAAGTTTCAGTTGCCATGCTTCCTTCAAAAATAATCCCGAAGTCACGTCAGATGGTGCCAATGACCCGCTGTGTTTGTTTGGAAGAGTAAGTTTTTGTCTTCCTATGTTTGTGTTTTTGCGCGTGAATCACAACTCACGTTGACAAACTAGTCATTTGGGGGTTTTCATGTACACAACACCTCACAATAGCTCTCTTAACAGCCAATGAATCGTCGACTGTGTACATCGTTGTTAGTCCTATTGTCAATTGCCTGAACGAAAACATCCCTTATATACCCAACATTATTTCTTCCTTTGTGTAAAACTTGACGTAGTTTTGTAAACACGTTTATTTTCATTGGGTCCTGTTTCGTGCCCCGCCCTGCTCCAGGGTTCCCGTCGCCTGGCAGAGCGGAGCGCGCGGCCTGTAGCCAAACACCATCTCGTATACTGTATACCGTTTCCATCAACAGCCAACAAGTGGTTCCACTATTTAAAAAGAGATAAGAGTGCTTAAAAAATAGTTTCTGTTGTCAGGTTTGTTATATTTCTCCCAACAACGGACTTTTTATTATCTGCTGTGACAAATCTAGCTTGTCAAAACTGACATGTCCTCGTTTATACAGAAGTTCTAGACGGTAGGGGGGTCACTCCCCCGTGGCCTTCATTGTACTGGACTATATTTCAATCGAAAATCGGTTTATCGAGCATTTAGTGTGACAGGTTTGCTGCTAATGTTATGATATTGTTATTTAAAGACAAGGAGCAAACATGACAGGCGCGGTCGCTAAAATAGCTCAACTACGATCGACTCAGAAATGAATTGTTTGAATTAGGGTCAACGTCTCATGTCAGTGAGTCGCCGTCAACTGTCAGCATTATCGTCAATACAATCACAACCATAATCATCATTCATCATCATTATCATCGTCGTCGTGATTAGGGTTACACCATCTGTCTTTATTTTCATATCGTTGTCAACATTTTCATCATCAGTACTTGAGCATCATCATCATCACCATCATCATCCCAACCATCACCAATGTCATCGTCAGCACCATCATCCCAACCATCACCAATGTCATCGTCAGCACCATCAGGGTCATCATCTATATCATCATTATCATCATCATCATCATCATCATCAGTGTCATCATCTATATTATCCATATGTAAAATCATCATCTTCATCCTTAACGTTATCAACACTATCATTATCATCATCATCATCGTCATCATCAGTGTCATCATCTATATTATCCATATGTAAAATCATCATCTTCATCCTTAACGTTATCAACACTATCATTATCATCATCATCATCATCAGTGTCATCATCTATATTATCCATATGTAAAAAAATCATCTTCATCCTTAACGTTATCAACACTATCATCATCATCATCAGTGTCATCATCTATATCATCGTCATCATCAACATCAGTGTCATCATCTTCATCTTTATTCAAATCGTCATCATTATCATAATCAATACAGAACATCAACACGAGCCACATCACAATAACCCCAATAACTCAGCACCATTTGACCAGTGACCTTGCACCACATGACAAAGCGCCTGATGTTTGGTGATGTCACGCGACCAGTGACTTTAGCCGGAGCCTGGATGGCGTCAGATGCTCACCACGCGACCCGCGCACACCGCACGTGATAATAAACAACAAAACACGAGCGCTGTACGTTATCTGACATCATTTACGACGTACCATCCAGTCTAGCACAGATTACGGTGTCATGCCATATAAACATACGCCAATGCGTCACCACGAACTTCATGCTTTTTACGCTGCTCCAGTCTCTGTTACGGGAGGCTTGAATGACTCAGCCATAATGTATGTCTATGACTGAGGAAGAAATATTTATAATATGAATAATTACAATTCGAATCATCATCATCAGTTAAAGGTTTAATCGCGACGTGTTCATGGGTTTTATTGAACAAAACTTGGCTAGGGTGCGTAGAAATGTATCATTGTAATACTAATATCCAGGGAACAATTTGGCTTGGGAGCGTAGAAATGTATCATTGTAAAACTAATATCCAGGGAACAATTTGGCTTGGGAGCGTAGAAATGTATCATTGTAATACTAATATCCAGGGAACAATTTGGCTTGGGAGCGTAGAAATGTATCATTGTAATACTAATATCCAGGGAACAATTTGGCTTGGGTGCGTAGAAATGTATCATTGTAATACTAATATCCAGGGAACAATTTGGCTTGGGTGCGTAGAAATGTATCATTGTAATACTAATAAATAGGGAACAATTTGCGCTATTCGATTGTCATGAACACATATCTTATAACTATATTTCCTCCTATATAGCTATACTCTTGTTATATTTATATATCTTGGTTATTCGTATTTCTGCGCGCTCCTTCGTATGTAGGAATATTGTAGCTGCTTGTAGTTGCTTGAGTGGGGACGCTAGCCAGAGAAAACACACGAGTCCAGGAGTTGAGTTGTTGTTGGTTTATTCGAGTTTTAGCTTAATAGCTTTCTCTGGAATCTCGGGTCAGAATCTTGTTCAGATACTTCGTCTCTTCGCTAGGTATTTCTCCCTGTACTTCGGCGAGGCCAGCTATTTTATCGGGGTTCCGGCATTGGATTACGCTCGGAACCACACCCACAGCTGGCCTCCCATTGGTCCAGGTATAGCCGGTCCCCCTTCACAAAGGTCAACCCCAACTGCTCACATGGGGCGTGGGCTCGAAGGGTCATTGGCCAATGGGAAAAGGTACCAGCCAGGTCTATTATCAGGGCAAGTATCCCCGGGCTAGTAAAACATGTCGTGTTGAAAATGGAAAAGAGGGGGAGCGTTTCAAAAGTAACAATGCCAGGAAAATGATTTAAGTTGATGAGTATGGCTGTTTTGTGGAGATGAGATCTCTGAAGTGCTGCCGTGTTGGGTTCGCCAGGTGTCGCTTGAGGTGAGGGGAGATATGCGTTATGACGCTTGCTTGAGCCGTTGGACGTCTTCTGTATCCATGGTCAGGAAGACGTATGCTTTGGCTTGCAAGGCGTTGGTACGTCGGGTGAAGGCGCTATCTCCCTCTTGTATGGCGTAAATAAACCTGGGAACAAATGAACTTACGGCAGCGATCAGTGTGCCTTGGTAATGTGTAATGTGATATATACAAAAACAAGAAATAAAATGAGTGCTCAGTGTGGTTAATGTGCGTGAGTAACTAGGGTGTATATAATATCATGACATCAATGTGTTCAGTGGAGATAAATTTTAAAATTATTTTATATTATTTTGCGTATGGAGATTGAATGCGTGGCAAGGATTCGATAAGTGGTTCGAGATGGAGAGTGTTGTTTGCGGAGCGTGGTGGCGAATCTGAGCGACGTGGGGGTTGGCGAGATTTTGGCGTGGATAATTCCGAATTTACGTACGGAGGCGGTTGTGTGGGTTGTGGTACTAGACCTGTATTAGTGAAAATTACGCGTCGATGGTCGATATCTGTGCATTTAACGATTAATTACGCGATTTACTTTACGAGCTTTTACCTTTAAATGTTGTCTATCGCGGCCATATTAAAGAGTCCTCTGGACAGTTTCCCTACGGGTCCCAGTAGAGCCCTCCTGAGCCTGGCTCGGTCGTTGGTGGGAAGGGGACGTCCAGAAGAGCATTTATGGTGTGCTTCTCGGAGTGGATGATGCTAAGGATAATTGCACCTGAAATAATTTATAAACACATATCGCATACGATTACTGTATAACATGTAAGTACGGAAGAACAACGATGTGACACTATAATTGTATTTGTTGTACGTGCCGGAGGAAATAAATATAAACATCTCACATATGCGTTGAGAATTAAATGATACAAAATACTTCTCCGTTAATTGTTTTGATGAATATGCACGTCTTCTCTTAAGCTGCAGATTCCTTCATGAAATGATACCCCGCATATACTTGAATAATATAAGATTGCGTTATGGGTAATGTGTATCACGAAGGTTCACTAATCTTACGCGTGTCCACATGATATGTAAGACGGTGCGATAATAGTGTAGTCGACGTTACTTATAGAAAGATTTTGTCTTATAATCTGCAACTTAGAGGTAAAAAAATTGTTGAACATAATTAATAATATTATAGTGTCTAATTTGCGCTGTTTGGAAGAAGACAATGTAAAAGGCTTCTAATAGCTTACCGGTATACTTCAGTTGATTTCGTGCGATAGCGTAGGATCGAGACAAGCGTCCGTTGAGATAATTACCTTTGTAGCGGTGATGTGTTTAATTACTAGGCCCGCATTGATATTGAGGTAGCTTTGATGTAATTGCATAGAGCCTGTGATTGTTGATAAGTGGACCATCTGATCAATGAGCTTACATATGAATGGATGTCCGATGGTAATTTAAGCGGCTTAGTAAACTTTGATAGCCCAGTTTTGTGTACAAGGCCGTAATTAGATGTCTAGAGACGATCTTTGATTGGAGTGGTCGAATTGGAGTCCCAATAAGCCTTTATAAAGCGTAGGTGGGTTTAATTGGCGAAGGACTTTTATCGCTAACATTTAAGTCTGTGTCAGTTGTCTCGAATTGCAATTAAAATTATCAACGGTTCGTCGCAGACGGTTTGAAATGCGGGTGAGACAAACAAAGTGTCAATGCCATGGGTTAATGGCAGGTAAATGTTTTCTGATTGGAATAATAGATGAAATACATATATATGGTGTGTGAAATAACGGTACAAAAAGGAACATACTTACAATACGAATGTAGACGTCCTGTTTGGGGGTAAATAGTACATAGGTATAACAAATAATAACATGACATTAATGGGAATAATTTCTGAAAAGAAAAAACACTCTGAAAATGAATAGTTAAACATAAATTGGAAGATGAATAATCTGAAAATGAATAAATGATGATAGTTAAATATTAATCGGTAGATGGTGTATATATTGGTAAATGGTGTCACAAATCGGTAAATGTTGTCATAAATTGGTAATGTTGTCATAAATCGGTAATGTGCATTTTTCGCGCCAGAGACTTGGTGGCGCTGTTGATTTTGTCCTCAAAAATCCACTCAGATTGTCCGCCTGCAAACATGATGTTATACTTTACTTTCTTTGAAAATCGAGGAACCTTTGATCCGATCAATTTTACTACATCATGTGTCTTCCCATCCTTACGTACAGCTTGTGGCTTGTGGGAAGTTTTGGTTAAGGCGGTCGGTGGTGGGATAATTTGTTGGGAGGGAGCATTTGCACGTGTTGTCTCGAATGATTGTTTGCATGTACGTCGTCGGGGTAGAAGGCTTGGTGTATTAGCCATGGAGGGTGTTGAAGGGGTCGCGTGGACAACGCTGGGGGTAGCGAATCTGTCAGCAGTCCGATCGACTCTAGGGCGTAACCCTGCTCTGCGGGGCGCATCGTCAGGCACGTCCGAGTCCGAATCGTCATTATCTGTTGCAGCTTGGTTAATGCTGTCGCTGGGAAGATCCTCTTCCGATAGATCTCCGAGATCTTCGACATTCAAAGGATCCCATTTGTTGGTCTTTGCCCTTATGTGTCCCTTCTTCAAACGCATAACATTGACTGTCTTGTCTAAGTGCTTCCCGTCTGATAGGCGTTTTAATTTAACCGTGGTGGGGGTTGCATATCCGACAACGATAAAAGGCCCATGAAAATTTTTCTGCAGTTTCCGTTTCGTTTTTCGTACTCGAATTGTTGGTTGGTAAACGTATACTGCGTCACCGGCTTCGATGGGGTTGTTTTTGGTCGTTTTGTCATATTGCTCTTTCATTTTGGTTTGTTGTTCGACTAGGTGCTGTTCGGCAAATTTGGAAATTTCCGCTTGTGTTTGCAGCATTTCGACAATGTGATCCTTGTATGTGTTGGGGGTTTTGAGGGGGTCTGGAAGATCCATCTCCGCTGGTAACACAGGCATTCTGCCGAATACTAACATATAGCTTGAATAGCCAAGTGGTTGATTTTCAGAGGAGTTTAGAGCAAATACTAATGGCATTAGGTGCTGGTCCCAGTCTGTTTGCTTAGGACTGACATAATTCCTTAGAAGATTTAGTATGGAGCGCTGACAACGTTCCGTTTGACCTTGACTCTGAGCGTGGTACGCCGAACTGAAACTTTGCTTAATTCTGAAAAGGGAGCATAATTCCTGGAATAGGGAGCTAATGAAAGCGGATCCATTATCGGAGAGAAGTCGTTTGGGTACACCATAGACACAGATGACTCTCTCGTAAAAACCCTTAGCAATTGATTTGGCTGTGATGTCACGAGTCGGCCATGCGATGACATAGCGACTGTATTGGTCCGTGACACACACCATGTGCTCGTTACCGAAGCGCGTTTTCGGTAATGGGCCGACTGTGTCGATCGTCATAGTGTGGAACGGTCCTGGGGCAGGCTCACGGATGATAAGTGGGGGCCGAATAGAGACATTGGAACTTTTGGATGCATTGCAGGACTTACATGTGTGAACATATTCGTTTATGTCCCTGATCATCCCGATCCAAGTATAACGCGGCCGCATGACTGAAATCATTCGCGAAGCGCCCAGATGTCCGCCTAGAGGTGCATCGTGATGCATTTTGAGGAAATGTTCCTTGAGGTTTTGAGGGATGACTAACTGTGCCATTGCTTTATTTGGTTTCGGTCCCTGTGATGTTAATATGTGATACAGGAGATCGTCAGCAATAAAATAGTTTTGCTCGCGTTTGAGCAGCACGTGTGCCTCTTGTTTATTGGTGGGAACAGTGCCATACTTGAGGAGTCGTAAAACTATACTGCATTGGGGATCAAGTCTTTGCTGACGCCTTATCTGTTCTCGGCTTAAGGTGATTGAGTCCCAATTAGTTTTCGCTTGGTTTGTAAGCCGATGTCGGAGCTCAGCGCGTTGAGTCCGCTTATCAGTAACTGCACATAGGGCCTCTGTTTCATAATTGTCCTCTGAATCTAGAGATAGCGAGGCAAGTTTATCGTGATCGCGAGGGAAGGCAGATAACTTGCCCGCTGCAGTGGCGGGAATAGTGCATATAGACTGATGCACGAATTCCTCATCCGATTCACCTGGCTGAGAGTTAAGCGATGGAATCACGCATGGCACATCATGAAACTTAACTTGAAGTTTTGCCGTTAGCCGCGTTGTCGGCTTGCTAATTATTTCGGGGTGGTGAATCGCTGTTAACAAGTCGGGCTTGTCCGGTCGCAATTGAGGGGAGCAAAACGGTGGCGTTGTTGTAAGGGGAAGCGGATTAACAGGGGTAACCGTGTCAAGATCGGGAAAACGATCGATGACGTCATCAGCATCGGTACGGGTGATATCAGAAGGACGTCGACTTAATGCATCCGGGACAATGTTGTCCTTCCCTTTAACATGACTCACTTCAAATTGAAATTGCTGTATGAATGTGACCCATCTTGCTAGTCTACCCTGAGGCTGCTTTAACCCTAATATCCATTTGAGGGCTGAATGATCAGTATGTAACTGGAATTTCTGTCCCTCAAGATACACTCTGAAGTGTTGAATTCCCCATACTACTGCAAGAAGTTCCTGTTCTGTAGTGGAATAATTTGCTTCAGATTTAGTGAGACCTCTCCCTGCAAACCCTATCGGTCGCAGCTTGCCGTCAATTTCCTGGCTAAGACATGCGCCTAATCCTAGCTTACTAGCATCAGTCGACAATACGAATGGTTTGCTGAAATCGGGAAAGGCTAAAACCTGAGAACTTACCAGCGCCTTTTTCAAGGCGTCAAATGCGGTTTGGCATTCTGGCGACCACGTGAATGATTGATTCTTCTTGGTCAAAGCGTATAGAGGGCGCGCAATAATTGCGTAGCCACTGATGAACCTTCTGAAAAAGCCAGTTAATCCCAGGAAAGCACGTACGTCTTTAAGTTTTGTGGGGGTAGGGTAAGATTCAATTGCTTCTAATTTGTCAGGATTGGGTAATATGCCTTCTGGCTGCAATACATGGCCCAGATACTTTACCTTTTTCACGGCAAACGAACATTTTCTGGGGTGTAGCTTCAGGTTGGCATTGCGTAACCGAACAAATATTTCCCGGAGATGTTTAAGATGCAAGTCAAATGTGGGCGAAAAACAACAGATATCATCGATGTATGCCATGACGTATTTGTATTGTATGTTACGCAACAAAGAGTCAATGAGGGATTGAAACACGCTCGGCGCGTTCCGTATGCCCTGGGGCATCGTTCGATACCTGTATTTCCCGGAAGGTGTGATAAACCCAGTTTTATCCCTGGACTCTGGATCTAAGGGGATTTGATGGAACCCTTGAGTGCAATCAAGAACTGAAAAGTACTTGGGTTTGTTCTCACCTACACAATCTAACACTTCATCTAACCTGGGAATTCGAAGGACTTGAGGGATGGTTACCGCATTAAGACCTCTGTAATCAATAACAAGTCTTAGACCACCACCGGCTTTCTTAACTAAAAGGGCCGGCGATGCCCAGGCTCCGTCGTGAGCTTCCTCGATTAGTCCTTGTTGGATTTGTTGATCGATGATTTTGTCCATTTCCTGTCTGCCCTGGGGAGCCATTCTATAGGGATACTTATGAACAGGAGTAGAGCCCGGGAGAATCTCAATCTTGCACGAAGTTTTATCGGTCAACCCTAACTCCTTGGTTATTGGATTGACAAAACAGTCGGCGAATTCTGCTACCAGGTTTTTAAGCTGTTGGCGCTCAATTTCACTTACCTGAGACTGGCTCCAGTCTACATTTGGTACATGGCTAGTATCTTGTGAGGGCAAATGACATGCATTCAATTTAACGTACTCACCTTCACTAGCATTCATATTGTCATCAATTTTGTACTGGAAGGTTTCTACATCATTGTCCCAGCGATCAAATGTGGCAATTCTCTCACCCTTGGTAATTAACTTTGCAACGGGGGTAGTGTTAAACAATCTTACTGGCACGCAGTTGTCATTGACGGTTACTGCTGCACGGGCTAACAAAATACCCTTGGAATTCAAATGCGGGAAAACTGAACATTCCCCTGTTGTTTTGCTTTCAGTTTTACGGAAAAGATTTCCTGCACATATAATTTCTGAAAAGGGATCAATGGTAATATTCTGTGCAGAGTGTACTGGGACATTGGTTGTGAATGAAATGGTACCAGTTCCGAAATTCATTACTGCTGAATGTTTCTTTAGAAATGGAATGCCTAAGTACATTGGGGAGTGAGAGTCGCTCAATACCACAAAATCAGCTGATAACCTTTGGTTATGTACATAGAATGGTAAGGTAATGTTACCTAGAGTAGTTACCTGAGTGTTGTTGGCACACACACATTTGCTAATTTTAGACTTAAATCTGTTCCGTAATGTTGGTGGCAATTTGGCCAATACGTCTACAGATAAGAAATTCAGATCAGCTCCTGAGTCGACTTTAGCTTTGTATCGCTTATTTGATAGCGTTATAGTCAACTCATTGTGGTGTAAAATGTGAGTGCCGTACTTACCAGTGGCCGTTGTAGTTCCAATGTTGTCGTCTTGAAGGTCTGGCCCGTTACTCACAGAGTAAGCAACGGGCGATGCTAGTTTCCCTGGAAGCGACAGGTAGAACTAGCATGCCCTTGCTTTCTGCATTTGGAGCAGGAGAGGTTGATGTTAGCGCGACATTGCTCCTTGTGGTGTCCGACATTATGGCACCTGCGGCAGAGTTGCTGCCGGCAGTTCCTTTCGGAGTGCCCTCTTCGGCTGCAGACGGAGCATTGAGTGGCATTCGGACGGTTTTCGCGTTCGTGGGGATATTGTCGGCGGTCTCGATTGTGGGAGTTATCCCGTACATAATTTCGGCCTCCGGACGAATACCTGTGGTTGTCGCGGCCGTACGAGGAGGTGTTACCGTAATCACGACGGCTTTCGTGACTTCGACCGTCCGCGCGTCTGCTGCCTCGCTCATCCCATCGGTCATAAGCTGGATAGCTGTCGCATGAGGGGCTTCGCCGATATCTCTTGTCACTACGGTCTGTTGAAGGGGAACGTCCTCTATCATCAAAACTTACCTGTTTCGGAGCCATGGAAAGCTGTAGAAGACGCATTTGCTCTTTGAGGGCGTTTATATCTCGTTCCTGTGGAGAAGGTGGTGGGGGAAGAGATGAGCCTCGCATAATGGTCTCTAATCGCGTAAGCGTGTCCGACTCCGACGGGGTCGATGACTCGAAACGGCGAGCCACTTGTTCTGCCTCGACGAGGGTTTTGGGGTCAAATCGGTGTACCCATGTACCGATTTCTTTGCGGAGACCCTTTGTGAAAAGCTGCACTCGCACAGCCTCATCCGTAATGGTGCGCGATAAGATATCCGTGAAGTCCCTCGCGTAGTCCTCAACGGATTCTCGTTTACCTTGTTCACGGTCGAACAATCGAGAGAGATGGTTTCGCTGCTCCTCCTTGACGAAATGTGAGCGCATTGCGGTGGTCAGTCGGCTCACATCTTCCGCGACGTCGGTGGATAACGAACGGTACCAGTTGTACGCCCTTCCCGTGAGTCCGGTGCTGAGGGCAATACCCTGAAGCTCGCGAGGTACCTTATTCAGCTTCATATAAGTCGTGGATCTATGGAGAAAATCCTCCACGTTTTCCGTTGGCTTTCCCTCGTAGGTTATCCGGTCGGGCATGGAGGGGCTCTTTTCGGATGACTGGAGCTGGTGCAGAGTTGCTTCGTGTGCCGATACCTGGTTGTCGGCAAGGAGGCGGAAGGCTCCGGTAATGACGGCTGCCATGTCTGTAACGGCCGTCGCATCGGGGTTTACCTGTCTCTCCTCTGCGGTTGTTGTCTCGCGGTGTCCGCTTTCGCTGCTGCTGCTCTGCGACATGTTTGGATTCGTGCGAATTCTCGGCGTAGCAATTGTCAGCTTTTTTCCTGTACGAAGGAGCATATAGTAGAGCGCTTTGTACCGGGAAGGTTTTTTTTTTCTGATGACAGTGGAAGTTATCAGATATCCGGACTCTCACACCACTTCTTATAACTATATTTCCTCCTATATAGCTATACTCTTGTTATATTTATATATCTTGGTTATTCGTATTTCTGCGCGCTCCTTCGTATGTAGGAATATTGTAGCTGCTTGTAGTTGCTTGAGTGGGGACGCTAGCCAGAGAAAACACACGAGTCCAGGAGTTGAGTTGTTGTTGGTTTATTCGAGTTTTAGCTTAATAGCTTTCTCTGGAATCTCGGGTCAGAATCTTGTTCAGATACTTCGTCTCTTCGCTAGGTATTTCTCCCTGTACTTCGGCGAGGCCAGCTATTTTATCGGGGTTCCGGCATTGGATTACGCTCGGAACCACACCCACAGCTGGCCTCCCATTGGTCCAGGTATAGCCGGTCCCCCTTCACAAAGGTCAACCCCAACTGCTCACATGGGGCGTGGGCTCGAAGGGTCATTGGCCAATGGGAAAAGGTACCAGCCAGGTCTATTATCAGGGCAAGTATCCCCGGGCTAGTAAAACATGTCGTGTTGAAAATGGAAAAGAGGGGGAGCGTTTCAAAAGTCAAAAGAGCTAGATTAATATCACAACACATATTGGGTACACGTTATGGAGACTGGGTCCATAGTGCTATATGCATGCAAGAGATGGATTGATAGGCCCAGCGCTCAGTTATGTATTATTCAGCTAAAAGACTTTACCTACTCTGACCCACAAGTGACTTCTGACACCGCGTGCGCTGCTAAGCAACGCAGTAAGTGCATCTCACTTGACAACTGTTGTCAGCTGACGTCACCAACATGTGCTTCTGTCAAGAGCTCGTCATGGCGATGAAATACTTCTTTTTACAGGCGTGTAACCGATGTCGAGCATTTCTGTTGTTCAAATGCACCGACTGACCAAGGTAACTTGTAACTTGCCGCCATTATACACCGACTGACCAAGATAACTTGCTGCCATTATATACCGATTGACCAAGATAACTTGCCGCCGTTATACACCGACTGACCAAGATAACTTGCCGCCATTATACACCGACTGACCAAGATAACTTGCCGCCATTATACACCGACTGACCAAGATAACTTGACGCCATTATACACCGACTGACCTAGGTAGGTTGACGCCATTATACACCGACTGACCAAGGTAACTTGCCGTCATTATACACCGACTGACCAAGGTAACTAGCCGCCATTATACACCGACTGACCAAGGTAACTTGCCGTCATTATACACCGACTGACCAAGATAACTAGCCGCCATTATACACCGACTGACCAAGATAACTTGCCGTCATTATACACCGACTGACCAAGATAACTTGACGCCATTATACACCGACTGACCTAGGTAGGTTGACGCCATTATACACCGACTGACCAAGGTAACTTGCCGTCATTATACACCGACTGACCAAGGTAACTAGCCGCCATTATACACCGACTGACCAAGGTAACTTGCCGTCATTATACACCGACTGACCAAGATAACTTGACGCCATTATACACCGACTGACCTAGGTAGGTTGACGCCATTATACACCGACTGACCAAGATAACTTGACGCCATTATACACCGACTGACCTAGGTAGGTTGACGCCATTATACACCGACTGACCAAGGTAACTTGCCGTCATTATACACCGACTGACCAAGGTAACTTGCCGTCATTATACACCGACTGACCAAGGTAACTTGCCGCCATTATACACCGACTGACCAAGATATCTTGCCGCCATTATACACCGACTGACCAAGATATCTTGCCGCCATTATACTGACCAAGATAACTTGCCGCCATTATACACCGCGGAAATCAACAGCTAATTTGATAAAGCGTCATTTCCCCTGAGGGTGTCATTCCCTCTATACGACGTCAGGCATACCTCTCATTAGGCAAGGCACTCGCCCCTGGTGTTTTGATGATCTGATACCGCCTTCTACAGCGCGGATATGAGAGATCGAAAGAAGTAAATAGCGCGGATGCTGTCAGAGGCGAAGTTTCTTTGCCTCTCGTGCGATAGGTTTAGAATTGCTGACGACATCAGTAACTTATGGCTCCGAGCTTTTCATGGCTCCGGGCTTTTCATCTCATCGCCCGATGGATTGCTTCCCTGATTCGACATAATACCGATATGGTTTATCCTTGACCGTGTCTGCTCTGAGCCTCGGGATGGAGGAGGTTTTCTTGTTATCCCTACATGCATAACTCACATCGTCCTTACTTCAGTCCCCTTTTCCCCCTTTCTTGTCGCTATCATTTGACCTTTGATAACCCCAGCCCCTCCCGTGTCGCTGAATACAAACACACACCCTGTGCTTCACGTGACATATCCGCAAAAACATCCGCCCTTCACCCCGTACACCTCAACAGCGTGGCCTCGTTTGGACGCCAGCAGCAGCAGCAGCAGCATCATCACGTCAGTAAACCGCCAAGCATCTCAGGAAGCATGCGTATTTGATGGGCGCGTTTGATGGATAACTTCCAGGCGCTGCCGTAAGCCAGGTATCTATCCAAGGAACCTATCTGCCACTACACAACATTACGACTGTAACTCTCCAGAGGCCTGCGCAGTTCTTCCAAAAAGGGGCGGTCGTCGTTTTCGCGGACTCTGCAGCTTTCGATGAGTTATTATCGCCTGTGGATTTGACAGGTTAGTATTGTTGCTAATTCAGCGAGAGATCACAGCAGATGTAAGATTCGTGAGTACGGTCAATATAACCAAACCTAGGTATGAGATCATTTTTTGGTACTTTGTCATTCTAATGAGAGCGTTCTTTTGAATTCGGTCATTTCTCGGAAAACGGTCATATTCTCTTTCTTCCACGAACGAAACAATTAATATGTACGTTTTTTTATAGCGATAACTGTTTTTCAGTCATTTCAATATACAAAGTATCACCCATTTATTTGATCTGGAGTATTCTTTAAGAATTAAGAACGACTAGTTACTGTATTTTGACCACAGCAACTGTTGCCGTAGTTCGACTTTGCTCCATCACGAAGTAACACTTCGCTTCGGCTGCTGCTGCTGCTGCTTATCCCTCGCCTAACAACACGACGTCGCCTGGAACTCTCCGGCATTTCAAAAAACATTCAACCGCATGTTTGTAATATGAGCTATGTTCAAATATTTCAGCATTACTGTCTTATTGGTGAACGCAATAGACCTAGTCTTTCGACAGGGTGCGATATGATGACAGCGCCGACTAAATGCGCAACACTTACGGGCCCCTGTTACCGGCCTATACGGGGTACCGTCTGCACCTATGTAATGATAAACTTGTTTGCTAGCATGGGGGCTCTTCACGTTAGGCGTTACACCATCTATACACGCACCAGCTCCCCATCATCAGTCTATCGCAACAAAACATGCAACTGCCGTGGAATCCAGGCGAGCTTCAGGCGAAATAACTTGTCAGACCGCTTATTTATGCTTTCGAACAAGAGTCGACGAGTGAATGTGGTGGATGGTGGAGCGTTTGTGGGATGGGTCATACCCGTAATGTATACATAATTAGGCGTCAATGCGGGGAGAGGACGGCGCTGTCTGTCATCATCAGCTTGCTTCATTAGCGCTATTCTCATCAACGGGTGTATCTGCTGCCGATGGGAGTCCATCGTTTAGATAATTCACTTCAAAGGATCATTATTGATTGTAATGGATGATGATATTAATATAGCGTGTTCCAGACAATGATATGATCATTGGGATGCGACCTTGATGACACCATCGTGTGTTATCATCATTTTCTCGGCGAGTGCGGGATGTCCCTGGTCTGGGTGGCGGGCTATTCGTCCTAGTATTGTCTGGTGTCTTGTGAATCATGATCTCAGTGTAAAGCGCGTGCTGTATGTGTGTGTGTGTGTATCCGTGTAATAGTGAGCACGTGTCCATGAGGATGTCACAATGTCTCTTTGTTTATGTTGCTGTGAAAATGGTAGAAAACACCGTCACTGTGTAAGTTATCCGATGATTATATGTGTATTTATGGTTCTGCGTCCACAGTTCGCAGTCCACAAAACAGAAAGCGTCTCTTTTTGAAAGAGTGTCACACCAAATATTCGTAAAAGTCAGGTTATGTCTTCTGCAAAACGTGAGTGACTTCGTCACTTGTAGCAAAAATAGGCTGCGTAGCGCTATTAAAGGTGTTTTACAGCAGCTCTGTGAATTCCACCAGCCTGTTTTATCAACGTGGATTACGGCCAGTTGTTTTTCTCTCGATCTTTGAAAATGGACCGAGGAGAGTACTTATGACGTGTAGCTTGGCGACCCTAGACAGCAGCGACGGCTTCCTTCCAAAGCATGCAGCAGTGTCAATCCTGCGTCATAGCGTTATGATGCAGTTTCCATTTTGGATATCATTGAAGCTTTTACGATCTCCCGGCGCGACCTAAAAGCGTCAAATGAGGACATGACTTAGCAGATTCTGTTCAATGGATCAACTCACGCAGGGAATAGATTAATTCTATTTATAAATATTCATGTTTAATTTTGTTTATAAATAGTTATCGGGACATATCCTGTTAAGTAAACCGATTAATTTATATACCATAGGGTGTTATTTAGTTAGCAAAGCGTCGATTGTGACGCACATACGAGAAAGAACTCTAAGGACTCTCTTCAGTACTCTCATTTGTTTAAGTACTTATCCGCCGACTGGACAACGCGTCGCCAGATGTGTGTCATCCCAGGCCACCGGGGACACGAAACTCTGAGAAACTTGGCTATCTCGTGACATCCACCACATTACTGTTTCACGGCCAACTTGTTATTGTCTGTCCTTTAATAGATTTCTTGCTATTCATCTTCTCAGTGTCATTAAGTGGAAAATAGTTTCGTACACATAACATCAATACTTCTTACAAAAAAAATCTAAAATACCTTAAATCCCTCCACAATTAATATTTCATTCAATTTTATTATTACTGCACGTTGTATTAAACAATCTACTTGACTTTTAACAAAGAAACTGGTAATTTAGAGAAGACACGGGGCACAGGCTACGGACCATTACCGACCGGCTGTGCTGAATGTATCTGACCCTAGAGGGCATGGCCTAGATTAGGTGAATTCACGCGAATCTTTGTGAAAAAGCAATTCGCCGATTTCTTATGGGAGCTGATATCGCTATTAGGTTGGCCTTACCTCGATTACTTCCTGTTATTCGTCCGTTCAGTTAGTTCAGCAAGTAACCTGGTAACCGTCTTATTTATGCATAATGCAATAGACAAAACTCGCGCAGGAAAATGGCACAGCTGCCATATATGGTGATATGACGGACAGCAATCTCCACGGCAACCCAACACCTGTATCCTGTAATGTCACTTCAACAGAACATGCCTTGCTTCTATGAACTGCTATGAATCACCTTGCTGTGAATTTCACCTGGGAATGACCCCTTTCATCCGACAAGAGTACCTCAATAACTTGCAATTGACGATACCAATAACAATAGCGTAGCACAGAGCGAACGAGGTACCACTTGAAAAGTTCGTCCAGGCCCTATATTACAGAGGATGTAAACTTATGTTTCCTGTGATCTCATACTGGACCCCACACGAGGGTTGCCTTACATTTGCGCCGAAGCCATGCCAATGGTTGCCCATTTGTGACAAGGATAGCATTGTATGTTTTTTTTCAAATTGTAGATACACTCGGCTGTTCTATTGATCGATCTATGAATATTAACAATTTATGCAGCCTGTTCAGGTGTTGCAATGCTGTCCTGATGCGAGTTCGAAAGCTTGTTCAGTTCAGTCGATCGACGGGTTAGTTTACTATACAGAACACTGAGCGCGAAACCTCGTCAGGTCGCAGCTATCCATCAGCCCGTCAATGACACATTCTACCATACAAATGCAACCCATATTGCTAATAATAACGCTCTTTTGGGGCTGGCGATGTGATACAAGCCGGTGACTGCGGCTATACATTAACAGCAATATCCATCGCGTACACAGACAGTTGTCATCCTAGCATACAGGTGTACACGACTTGCTGTATGTCAAATAAAGCTTTTCCACGGGAACAGGTGTTGTTTTGATCTAAGAGACGATTGCCGCACGTGCATCTGTGTCAGCTTCCCGCTGTAGCGACATTACACCTGGATATATCACTTGTTACAGCATCAACGTAAGTAAATGAATCGTTTTATTTGTGATATTTGGCTTGAGTCACGGTAACTCATGCAACTTTTTACTTCTGAGTTAAGATGAGAGCAGGTGTTTTGGGGTTAGTTATGTCCGTAAAAACATTCAACTCAATAATGATGAAGAATATACAATTAACATATTATATCCCTAAGACGATCCACAGCGAAATATAGTGATTTTTTTTAAAAGAACCTACTCACTGCAAAATAAAACTGATGAAAAATAAATACATTTTCAATGAAGGGCAAGTTACCGTTGGTTATATGGGTGTGATATGATGGTAACTGAAACGTTGTCTACTCTCTCCGGAGACATAATGGCGGGAGGTTTAGGTTGATGAAAATAACGTGACACGAGCACTTGTATGATTCCCTCATTTTGTGATTCCTACAACACCCGAGTTCTCGAGAAAACCACAAGTTCTCGAGAAAACCAACTGTAATCGAGACTGTTCCACGACAGCGATGTCGTGATGCCGCGTTACGTTTTCTAGTCACGCGTGGTCACCGAGTTAAAACCACTCTGTGCCGTGCAACCGCGGCGTGAGTCCTTAAAGACAGCGGTTTTATAAGTAAGAAAACATAAATGCCTCATGAAGATCACACGGGAGCTGTTTTGTTTATAGTTGTTGTGGTCGTGTTTTTATTTCGCATTAAAGTCGTCAACGGATGTCGCGGCGCTGTACGCAAGAGTTTTACCGTAAAAGCTGCCTCTAACGGACATACATAGGACTCAGATGTCCGTAATGGGCAGGTGTCCGTTAAATACGGTGACACTGATCGGTAATGAACTGTAGATATTTCTGTTAAAGATAGGTGATCGCTATTTTTGGCAATCTGGTTTTTCAGTAAGGTATGCATTGTATTGTCCATGTCGGATGCTCCTTGCTAATTGACCTTAGACCTTTTTCAGCTGTAACGGTCGTGTTAAAGGATGCATTAAAAGAATAGACATGGTTGCCACACAACAAAACAAGACATATATACACATTGTGAATGGTACATGCACCAATATGCGTCACAAACAACTGCCCGCCACCTGGTGGTCATGCTTCATAATGACCTGCTGTTTGAATCACAATCAATATCACCTCGCGGGTTGAAGCGACCGATTCACTAGCCTAGAACAGCAAGCATCGAACTCGACTTTTATTAACTAAATTAACTACAACTTAACTGTTAATTGCTATGGTTTATTAACGCTGTTAACACGAGGGCATTACTCAGATCACAGCTGTCCAGTCAGATGCCTCCACATAAACCATCCCGTCTATCACCAGGCCAGCTGTTTTAATGTTATACAGCGGAGCAAAGCAAATCGATAAACCCCGGCGTTGCGACCGAGCCCCGCTCCGGCCAAACTTGAAAGCCTGACCCGAGGAGGGTAACATGTCACCCGAACGCACCAGCTTTATATCCGCAGCCCAGATAGTAATCCTTATAGTGCCTTCCCTCCATCAACGTCCCCTCTGCCCCTCCTTCCTGCATCCAACGTCCATGTTAGCGTCTCTCCGGGTTGCGTAGATTAACAGGTTCCTCATTGCATATCAAGCAAACATTGCTATCAGCGCTCGCCATATCATGGGTTTTGTGGTGAGACCAGGGAAGCCCTCACCCCGTTAATGGACTGCTGACGGAGTGCATTATATGAGAAGAGAACAGCCTCTTCACCACTCGTACAGTCTGGACTAATGTTGCATTTATTAGCGAGCGTGCTTGGCATGGAATAATAGATGTCCTATACAAACAATTGTGCGGCTGCACTTGGTTCTAAGCCATTAGAAACATAGCATTCTTAGAATGTGGGAATACATGCTTATTGACGGCCAGTGAAGATGAGATATGGAGAATGTGAGGCATCACTCTCTGTGAGATATGTGATTATTGGACAAGCTGAATACGGGCAGAGACAAATGACTGAGTCTGATGTGGAGTTACGATGAAGTTACGCCAGGATTGACCTCATTACAAGCACATTACAGCCCATATAATGTCCCGTTACGCGATTCAACATCTCACCCATATTGCTCACCCATAGCGCCGACCGCAGGTAAGTGGCTGGGCGCCAGGTGCCCCCTGAGAACGAGAAGCGGATTCACCCGGGAATAACCCGATCCTATATAAAGCAGTGAGAGCATTGGGGCATACATAAGTCATATAGGACGACTATAACAGCTATACGGACAAATTCCTGACGGCCTCAAGCGGTCTGAACGTCTGAGGTTGAATGGAGCCATATTGAAATGTTTAAAAGGGATCGTACTACGCCAGGTGTTTCGTAGCATGGCTGCGTTGTATATATACCAGCGGAGTGAGTTTGGTTATAGTAGCGCGCTAGGACCAACTGGTGCCAGTGCTACCAACTTGTGCCAGTGCTGGCAACTGCCTGTAACCAGCTAACTGCTATTCTTGGTTCGACTCGGACTCAAAACGATTGTTCATCTCGCGGTCACGAGACAATAGCGCGGGATAATTGATAATCAACATGACGGGGTCAAATTGATCACGATGTGTGGAATCCATTACACCTGTTTACACGGAAGTAGTTTCACACGGGAGGTGATTAATCAGACGAGCGAGGGACGGATTAACCTGGGCGGTGATCAAAACCCCCGCGGGATTTTACTGAATAATGGATCAATCTCGGCGAGTGATCAATCCTAGTTTGAGTGAGCGTAATAAAATCTGAGGAGAATGTCTTCTAATTGGGCGAGTGAGAGGTGGAGAAATACCTCTCAGCTAATCCACCAGCAAAGCAAACAACAGGCCCGTCAACACGAAAGTAACGGTCAGCTTCCCGGGCATCCTTCCGACCAACAACAACAGCAGCAGCAGCAACAAGAAGATGTCAATAGCTGCTGTACAGAGGATGGTTATAAAGCAGCAGTGTTGGTAAGAGCGAGCACTTTGCTAAGATGAAATCAAATTTTGTTGTTTTTTTTATTTGTTGGGTCGCTGCTTTCAGATTTCCCTTCCATCAGGGGCGTTTCATTAGAACTGAAATTCTTTGATTGTTATTGGTGAAAAAGTTGTTTCCTTTTTGCGGGGCTATTCCGAAGAGCTTACACTCTTAACCCAATCTAGTCAAAATGACTAGCTAACCTGGTCACTCAGCTATCGAAGTTAGTCAAACTCTGTAACGACTAATCACATGGTCAAATCGACTTAGCAACATAGTCACATTGACTAGCAAGGCTGGTCAGGTGTTATTTGACTAGTTACCTAGTCAATTTGACCACCCTGAGAGCGTTATCTTCTCTTTGTTGGGAGACCGCGATGCGCGGATCACACGGGTTGGTTACATAACCACAGATGCGCGCCGCGGCATACCGGAAGCTTGACCTTTGCGGCGGTTCTTTAACCAGTTGCTGCAGAAAATTGGAAATCTTCAGTTGAAATTTTCTGACAATCGCCTCCATACTATTAGGTGAGAATATTAAATAGTTTTCTGTATTTTGTATGTATTGTCGTGTACCATTGCTGGTATCAGTACTAATGAGTGCTTAGCTTCAACCATAAGTCTACTATGTGTTTTAGAATGTCGCAACGCAGGACGACACCAGTAATAACATCTGTTGGAGAAGCTGTGGATGTAACAGAGGTCATGGCCATGGGCATGCTGATGGCCGCCATTTATGTGTTTATGTGCCTTACCATCTATCGACCAAAAAGACGTTTCGTTACATACAGAAGGTGATGCTGGTCGTTGATGATGAGGCTAAAGACCCAGTTGATGCGAAGCTTCTTTGTGTCAGGGCTAGTATTAACAAGCTACTTGTTTTGCATATTATGTTGTCTGACTTGTTTTTACACTGGTTCTTACATTGGTTCGACACTTAATTATAGTCAAACTGACCTTCATTCATAGTCAAACTGACCAAATCTTCTAGTCGGTCTGACTAAGTACAATAGTCATTACTACTTACGCTATAGTCAATGTGACTAATGAGATAGTCATAGTGACTAATAGATTAGTCATATTGACCACTCTTTACTTGACTAGGTAGATTAGTCATTTTGACTAATCAATATTTGACTAACTGCATTAGTCAAATTGACTAACACATTAGTCGTTTGGTGGACAGTCAATATGACTAGCCAAGTTAGTCAAGTTGACTAGATTACATTAAGAGTATAGAATTATAACAATAGCTTTGGCAATTGTAATTGGAACATGCGTGATTGACAACAAAAATTCAGTTCGAGGCCCATAGAGATATCGCAGGCTAAACAACACAGCTGGTGTAGTGTTTCTGAACACGAAAACTACGTGATGGTAATCTTAGCATTGCTCCAGCGTAGTGCTGGCGATATAGGGCGTGTTTTGATTCGTTCACTGCACTCTTGTAAGTCCACACAATTTTGATATTGATATCGGAGCGCTTACGGCAATGCTATGCCTAATCTTGATCGTATGTTAGCTTGCCCTTGAGAATAAATGCATTTCGCCTTGGCTTGCATTAATTCAACTTCCTGTTCAGGTATTGGGTCGGGTGTTGTATTGTAACCTAGGCAAAGGCAGGGCAATGGTGTATGATGAAGCAGGGTTAGCAAAATATCACAGCGTAAATAACATCGTGGGGATGAGGGGGATGAGCCGTGGAATGTATCCTCAACGCATAAAACTCACGACATTATAATAACAATATAAAAACAACCCCCACCCAAAAAAAACCAAAAAACAAGAAAGATATCCAAGCATCCGTATGTGTGTCGCACAATGCGCAATTCAATGTACGAAGTAATACTTGTTCTTCGGAACCAAGCTGAATTCACAACATGGTAAAAACAGCATTGGTGGCCGTTGGGCTGTGTAATGGAGCGAACAAAAGTCAGGCGATACATGTATATTAAGTTTTCTTATTTCGTTACCTGGAGCGTATGACAAGCTTCACGAGGCAGCTGGTCGTGTGTACGATATATTTAGGTTTATATAATAATTAACTTTAATTGTTGCTGATCAATTAGCGTCTGTGGCGGGGTGGTAGTGTCTAGACTGATCAAAAAATAAACAACACGCCACACTTGTGCATAAAAACATGCTGACCAGCTGTGGCCCTTTTGTGTGCACGATAAACGGAGATTATTCTCGTCGCATATGGTATCAACGCCTTGAACATACCCCTGGACATTCCCCTGCGCCTCTAAACAAACCCACTGTATATTCAGTACAGTCATATATACACTTCTGCCGGTCGTCAACGTTGCATGGGCAAGCGGTTAAATCTACGTGGAGTCATCAAAAAATAATGTTTCCGTGCCTGGTTCTCGATGGTCAAATAAAAACCTCCTTCCCCAGCCCCCTTCCAAAATAAATGACAGATGTTACTGGTTACAGTGGAATTAAAACATGCCACGCTACGAGTTGTATCAGACACGTGGTACTGCTGGCTCGCATGTACAACCGCCACAAACCTGAAAACCACCTGCTAATTTGCATGCCCGTATTCCATGGGCATCATTTAGATATTAAGGCTTGCTGAGTATGGTGGTTACGGTCACTTGGAGAGAGTTACAAGCAGGTTGCTGACTTGTACAGATAGGGATCGTGTATAGAACGGCGGTATATCTGTACGATGCCGTCTAGCGTCGGTAACTTGCGGTTAGGGGGTGGGGTCCAGAGACGGCCATCACTGAGTAAACAGGTGAGAAAACGGTCACACCATCTT
Source organism: Urechis unicinctus (assembly GCA_034190875.2). Lineage (NCBI taxonomy): Eukaryota > Metazoa > Annelida > Polychaeta > Xenopneusta > Urechidae > Urechis > Urechis unicinctus. The sequence goes on along the minus strand of CM067356.1, from coordinate 47,209,231 downwards.
TGTGTTGTCGTTGAGTGAACGTTCGGACGAGACCTTGAAGTTGCAGGTCCACTTTGCGTGGCTGTAACCATATAACACATTACAAACGCTGAATCAATAAGCTTAACCTTCATTTTTGTACGCACAGGTACACGAGGGGGGATTGGTGCGACATGTAGCAAATAACAATTTATTTTCTTCAATGGATATCTGCCTCTGTGTGGTTCACAGGTCCTGGCGTCGCCTTCCGTGTCCACCATGTCGCCTGGACAGAAATCACAAGACCAAACCCCCACAGAACATCCCGTCCTCACCCTCCTCGCCGCCAAACCGGATGCCATCAACACAGGAACCTTACACGAATACGTCGAGTACCAGAATAAGACTACGGACCAAGCTGTACCACGAACACTCACCAAGTTCTTCACGGAATATACCAATTTCTTGATTGTGAGGCACTTGCGTTACAACCGGTCACAGTATGGTCCTCGTCACTTCCGGTGGAACATCAATGAGACGCTGGATTGTCTGTCGAAAGTGGCCTTCTTGCGGTACATACACGATGTCGCAATCACCTACACGCTCTTGGATAAAATCCTACCTTCCACCAAAGAACTGACCGCGGATACAGACGACTTCAAGCCGGATATGATATTCCGCGCGTTTGGTTTACTGGAGATTGTGGGCGCCGACAATAAGAAGGTGACTTACCGATTCAGAGAAGCTTGTGTCGAAGAGTATCTAGTCGCACACCATCTTGCCCTTCTGTGTCTGAAGAAGAAGATGTCTGGAAAAGACCACGTGGTTAGTTCCGGTTTGAAGGATTGCATGCGCAGACTGCCAGACTCGGGTGACATCATTCGCATCATGTTCGGTCTCCTCAACATAAAACCCGAGGAGAATTTCGAACCTCAGTGGGAGGTGATGAGGTGTCTGTTGGATGAAACTAAGCTCTTGCCCCGAATGGAGCCTTTCCAAGTCACTTCGTTGTGTGTGGAGATTGTGTACGAGTCACAAAACGCAGGCGACCTTACCGAACACATGGACAAGTTCACTTTGAACCAGACCATCAACTATTCCAACGCGCGCATCCCTCCCCACCGACTTCCGTACGTGGTCAGTGCGGTGGGGTATATTGTACGGGCAAGTCCCGTCGTCTACGGCGTCCACATGTCCAATATATTCCTCAAGGACACTACGATCGCCATGCTGGCCGATCCTGTCAATGAAATCTCTGACAACAGTCTTCAAGTCCTGAACTTGAGCAACAACAACTTGGGGACGCGCGGCGTCAAGCGTCTGCAGCGATTTCTTGTCAAGGCCACTTTGTTGACGCATCTGGACCTTTCCAGTTGTAGCCTGGGTAGCATGGGTATAGCTCTGCTCTCAGAGTTCTTTATGTGTGTCCCTCTTCAGTATCTCCGTCTGACTGACAACCAGATTGGAGATGCTGCCATCAAACATCTCTCGTCCAATCTCAAGTATATCCCCACTTTGGAATGGTTAGATTTGTCCGAGAATTTCATCAGCGACAAATCTGCTGAACATTTGGGGAAAGCTCTTCCCAGCCTGCCCAACCTACGCAGTTTGGATGTGAGGCGTAACCAGATTAGTGATGATGGCGCGGAAGCCATTACCAAGCACTTGTCTCAACTGAACCAAGTGACGCAGCTTATGTTGAGCGAGAATAAGATCGGGGAGACGGGCGCCACTCGGATGGCTCGCCACGTGTGGAAGACGTCATCTCTGCGCTACATCAACCTCAGCCTCAATAACATCCCACAAACAGGCGTACTGAGTCTGAGAAACGCTGAAACTTCCCACGGATCTCTCAAGATAGACGTCTCTCCAAGCGTTACCACAGTGACCAACAGCACCTCGAGACTCAACGGACTTCACGGGGATGATGGAAGTGGAGAAGCCGAGTTCAACAGGGACAAACCCCTCGTCATGTGCAGTAGTGTCGACCTCATGGCCGGTACAGATTCTGTCAAGAGACGGCCCAAAAACAAAGCTTCCCCAGCCAGAGACTTCCGCAAGTCTTGGCACGGCATGACAGGGTCAATCCGACATAGCTTCAGGCGAATGGAGTATAATTAGAGCCACCTTCAAGGTGCTTGAACAAGAGACAGATAACAAGTCAAGCTCATTCCGTGTTCCAGTCTTGATCTTCTTAAATGTCATGCATAGACGTTTGTCATTTGTCAATTTTATAAAAGTTAGATAAGGCTGATAGAATCAGATTAAGCCTTAGGCATATGACCAAGGGTAGATAACTTTGTCAAGGTATGTTTGCATAGTAACTTAATAGTTACTCAATTAAGATGCCAAGGTTTCAAGGTTACTTTGTTGGTTTCCGTTCACACAATTAGGTAAAGGGTTAACTGTATTATTTGAATTGGTTGACATTAGATTTATCAATGTGTACTTCTTATGACAACACTGAGAGGAGACTCATTATCTTTGATGATTACAGCCTAGTCAGCAACATTGGGAGGTACCACATTGTAGCTATTTATGTTAATTGTATTGATAACGTGCATTCTGTTGCAATAAAGAGACCAGTTATTGTATTCATCAAACAGTTTTATTCAATCACTAGCATACACTCAGACACACTATGACCCTTTTTTGTACACCTGCATTCACACACAAACAACAATGGCCACTGCATCACCACTAATCCGAATCATGACCCATACCTTCCTGGAACTCTTGTTTGGAAATCTGCAGAAGGAAAAAAAGAAGCATTTTCTGAAATTGAGAATATAGTGGAATAATATCAAACATAAATATTATACTTTTTTATTGCTAATGTTTTTTGCTCTAACCAACTGTTTGGGAGAAAAATAATCTATTACTGATAATAGTAAGTATTAAACCTGGTATCATTGCCAGTATGTACACTGGTATGGCTGAAGGCAGGTCAGGGGGTTTCAGGAAAAGAAATATTTCTGGCAAATCTTTGAATATTAACAGATAAGTGACATTTAATGTAACTAGAATTGTAGTGACCACTTTAACAGGAAATGGAGAATGTTCCAGGTTTTTTTGTCTTCTTGAGAAAATGGAATCACAAATAGCTTCTGACCTTGCCCTTGCGTAGTTTCTTGACAAGACGGGCATCGTTTGCTAATTCATCGATATCCTCTTCTGTTACCTCTTCCCGGGCCCTCTTTCTCTGCTTTAATTCTTTCCTCTTTATTTTTTTGTCCTTTTTCTCAACTTGTTTAGACCATGGATGTACCTTAGGCTTGATGATGTAATCAAACAAGGGAAATTGCTGACCAAACATACTTACAAGGATATGCTACTTCATCAAGTGACTATCAAAAATACATAACCCTACAAACCTTAACAATCAAATATACATTCTTATTCTTACCTTAGATTTGATCTTTGTTCCAGGCCATTGACCTGTTTCTTTGAACTCTTTTAGTTTCTTTTTCCTATCCTTTTCTCTGGCTTTGTCTCTGAAGAAGGCAAACATTCGCTCCATAATTGTCAAGAAAACTCAAAAATCTTGATCAAATTATCTTATCCAAAGCTGCCCTACCATATAAAAAAGTCCAATGGTAATACTGACTTGTATTTTATTGAATCCACATCGATGTCAACTGGCACAAAGTCAGGAAAACTTTTCCCCTTCAACTCTGGCATCTTAGGAAGTTTAAGAAGAGCAAAGCCTTTTGCCAACTGGCTTATATCTAAATCTGAAAAAAAATATTAACACCCACCCAAACTTCGGTGAAAGCAACTTACATATGGTCACAGATAATCTCAAATGTACCAAGTGATTGCATCAAGGCAAAAGCAAGGTTTTATTCACCTTTTGCTCTAAAGATAAGGTTGCATTCATGGTTGGCATAGAATCGCAGGAAAGACACAAATGCTAATTTCCCCTTCTCATAAAGAGCTCTGGAAATAATGCACAGCATACACAATTTCAAGGAAGGAAGGACATACGTTGATGGAACCAAAAGAAAGGTAGTTCACAATCCCGTTAGATATCTTACCTGTCTTTGCGGGCCATTTGCTGCACGGCAGGTAGCATGTTATCAACGTTGTCTTCAGGTGCGTACGCATCCAGTGGCACCTGTCAACAACCAAACAATGCCAAGGTAGATGGTTGGCATATATCTGTATCTGCATCTAATTCCTTGATGGTGATTTTACATTGACATTCATAAAAGACCACCAAATATCCAGCTTGATGATGTGAAACATTGTGATCTGAGTGAGGTGAAGCAGGCGCCTACTTTCTGGTTGATGGCAATAAAGTTGACATATGCCTCTTCAGTGGGGAGCAGGAACACAAGGGCTGTCCCATTTTGCCCTATCCTAGCTGTCCGTCCACATCGGTGAATGAAGTTACTGAAATCGCACAAAGCTTAGAGATCAGTTTGAGGATGAGATGTACATGAGATAAGAGGGTTTCATTAACACAATTAGGCCGCTAATTTAGGGATAGGTTTCTCTGTTATCCTTAATAATCCCACGATGCCCATGAAGTTTTAGTTCACTGGGAGGTAAAGTCCCAGTCAAAATGGAATAGAGTCCTTATTTGATGTGGCAAATAGAGCACCTTACCTAACACTCGAAGGAGGGTCGTACTGCAGTACCCAGCGCACATCGGGGATGTCAACCCCTCTTCCCATTACATCCGTGCATATGAGAATACCTCGGTCAAGCTGGCGGAAGGCAGAGAACACCTTATGGCGTTTTTCTTTCTTACCGTGAATACACAGGACTCTGGTATTCTTTAGAATCCTGCAATTATTAAAGAATATACCACATTTATATAGTGTGTTAAACTTCTAAAATTTCAAAACCGCAAGGATAAAACCCAAATATACGAAGCCAAGGATAATTAATCAGATTTTGCATGCTTTAGCTACTGTGTGTAAAATTCCTCACAATTTCAAAACCGCCAGGATAGAACTCAAATATACGAAGCCAAGGAATATGAATCAGATCTTGCATGCTTTAGCTAAGTACTAACTGTCAACGTACCCTTGAATTGCACGGGAGAAGTAGTCAACAGCAGCACATGTACTGAAGAAAATCATGTGCTTGTCCTCCGAGTGCTTCTTCAGAAGCGAGATCATCTGGTTGAATTTATCGTCACTCCGGCAAATCTGTGGCAGAAGCACCAGTTATTACAGGAAACAGGTTAAATAGGTCAACTCAATGTCCATGAACACCCACCGCTCTCCCAAACTTTATACCTGTGCATCTGTTGTTTCAATTAGCTTGCAAAAACACAGACCCAGGTCCATGGAAATACAGCTATTGTTAAAAAAACAGGGTATGAGGGGTCTCACTTATTGGTTCCTAAGTGGAAGGCAACTTTAACATTTGGTTTGGGGTATGGAAGATAATTTTTGTCATCTGACTCTCCCATTTATAGAAAATGCGTTTTTTTACGAAAAATATGTAAATGAACAGCAAACAGGTGTTGTAACCAACGAGCATACAGCTATGCTAAGAGGGCTCATTCATGACAAAATAGGTGAATATGCCGTCTGTGTACAGTACATAGTTAGTCATAACGTCCATATTAAAACCACATGGAAATTTGGAGGCGCTGTCCCCTGGAACAATAACATGTCAACATTACTTTGACATATACAACAGTCAGATGTGCATTTGTTTATTTAATGGTAGCGCCACATGGGGGTGGGCATGCTGGAAATGCCCTTGTAGTGTAGCCATAAGCTCTAAGGAGTAACTATCCATAAACAATCCAATCATTCTCAGGTTTTAATGTTGAATTTCAGTCTGTTATCAGCTTTGGATGTATAAAAGTAATAACCACACTTGGTGTATTACTATTACAGTAGAGAATAAGGGTTTTTTTCACTTTAGAACTTATATGATTTTTGAATATGTGATTTTTGAATAAATGCACCTTTAAAACAAGAGTAACTAATGTAATAGGCACAAAAATCCATTCAGGTAAGTAATTTCTCAAAAGATTCAGTCAGATCAGTAAAATCTCAAAAGATTCAGTCAGATCAGTGATATACTAAAAGATCCATTCAGATCAGTAATTTCACAAAAAGAACCAATCAGATCAGTCATATCTCAAACAATCCATTCAGACAAGTAATATCTTAAAAGATCCATTTAGATCAGTCTTATCTCAAGCAATCCATCCAGACCAGTCATATCTCAAAAAGATCCATTCAGATCAGTAATATCACAAAAAGTTCCACTCAGATCAGAAATATCTCATAAGATCTGGCCAAATCAGTAATATCACAAAAGATCCAGTCATACCATATAGTAATTTGTAAGTGTAGAGGGGGTGCGTTGGCTGCTGTCCTCACCGGTCACCCCCTTCTCCTTCACTGTCACCCTGACTGGGTTACGGAGGCCGGCCCTTATTAGATGCTCCACCTCGCGTGTCTGGGTGGCAGAGAAGAGCCCCGTCCTACGCTGCTTCGGTAGGTAACTTAGAATAGTGTTCAAGCTTCACACAAATGTAACATTCAACAATCTAATCATCAGGGAGCCTTAATGACAAAATAAATAGCAGCATCTTTCTAGCCTTCAAGACAACCTGATTATATTGATAATGATATAGATGATGATGATAAAGCAAGAGAAGAGAAGTAATCTTGATAAGAAGATATCACAATTTTGATAATGATGATGAATATGAGGATAATTGTTGAGGCAAATGTCAGGAAAATGGATCTCAAAAATCGTGTATCTCCTATGCAAAAGATTTAACAGTCAGTTCAACAGATTAACGATCTAACTTCTCACCTGGTTAGAAATCCCATATCCAACAATCTATCAGCTTCATCTAATACTAGTACCTCCTGAATAGCAACAAACAGTATTAGCAGATAAAATGACAATGGTGGTAGTGTATTTGCCTCATCAAATAATCCACTGCTGTTTATGCTTAGTGAAGGATATTTACTGTTCATGAATTGGATCTTGTAGAAATAAAGTATATTGTAACCAGTCATTGATACTAAATGAAAAATATTGTTTACAGGGCTGATGACAATGGTGTGAGAAAACTCACCAAAGCTTTGACACTGCGGGCAAGGTTAATTCCCTCTTCTGTCCGCTTGAACATGTCTACCAATCTTCCCGGAGTAGCAATGATGATATGACCCCTGCCAACATATTAGCATGAACATTTACTTATTGGCAAATTATCTTGAACAATAGTAATTACTGAGATATAAAATGTAAGCCGACTTTTTAGTATTCATAAGAGCAGTGATGGAATTGAGACACTCAATCTCATTACTTTTTATTTCAAGACACCCAAGAATGTTGAAATTTACGTCCAACAATTTGGTTTTTTTTTGTAATTTTCTGGTATTATTTACAACCATCATTAGCACAATGTCTAAAAGCTCACATTTAAAGAATATCAGCTGATTGGATTGGTCAATGTAATGACAAGTATTTTACCCTTGCTTCATGAATTTGCTGACATCGTGTGTTGGATTGTTACCTCCGATCATCAGGGTGTGCGTGAACTGAGGCATGTGTTTGAGAAATTCCTGCAGAACATCATCAATTTGGATAGCCAGCTCTTGAGTGGGGGTGATGATGAGGGCACCAACCTTGAAACACAAAAGGCGATATTTTACATCGAGACAATTATAACAATCATATGTTCATGGTAATGACAACATGGCTAGGGAAAAAAAGTAAATAAAGTATGCGTACACCTCATTGAACAAGTACCTCATGTTTCTTCAGACGTGTCTCTCTGCGTAGAAGCATCTCCAGCAATGGGGTGAGAAATGCCAGAGTTTTGCCGCTGCCAGTCACCGCTTCAGCTGCCACATCCTTGTTCTTCATAAACAGTGGAATGCATGCTGCCTGAAACAAAGATTATGAGATCGATTTATATAAATAATGCTTTTTTTATCACACATTGCATTAAAATTTAATTGTAGGCTAATTTCAACATGGTGGCAAATGGGATGGAACAATGGAGATATAAAGGAGAGGGAGATCCAGATAAGAAAACTTGTCTTATTTGAAACTGCATTTTTACACTAAGCATGTTTAATGGGTAGCCATATGACTCCCACCTGTATGGCTGACATACAGTTTGAATCAAACCTATACCCTGCAATAGTAAAATAAATAAGATTTTGAACCACAATCAATTACAACTTTTTAGACTGTTGTAAGGCTCCCCATGACCTAAATTATGTCAAGTTTCCCTGGCCATTGATAACGCACCTTTATCTATATCTCTATTTCTTTCACTTTTATAGGGCCTAAACTCGCCAGTGGTCCTAACCTTGCCACTACTTCTGAATCAGCCACAGCTTAAAATTTCTTAGTGATAACAGTGTACAGTAAGTAAGTTTGGGTAAGTTTTATGCCCATTGATGGTGACAAAATATTTATCTATTTATGTTTTATAAGTCAGAATATATTGTATTCTCAAGCCCCATCTCCACAGAGATTCATTGTATAAGATGCAGCTTAACTACATTGCTTTGACTTCTATAAAATGTAGATACTCCACAAAAGATGGTATCTAGTTTCACCATTGCGTTTTATGTATGCACCAGTGGCAGTGGCATAGCCATGGGATTAGTCGAGTGGGTTGGATTCATCCATTTCAACAAACGTCCTGTGGGGCTGAGCAAATGATTTAGTGAAGGTATAATAAGTGAGTTGATTCGCAATGCTCATTACGCTGTTAAGGGAAAGTCATGCAGGCCCAACACAAGTTAGTCGATTGACAACAAATGATAAAGTAGGGGTGGCAGTGGTTTTTTTTCAAATTCATTGTATCTCGTTGAAATTATACATGAAGATAGGTATACCCATGAGGATTCTAAAAAGGTATGTTTCATTTTTTTAAAGTCAATTATAAAAAAAGTTATTGAGGTTTCAAATTTCATGGTATTGCTCGGTTTGTGCCAGAATTGTACGGTAAGGGATAACAGCCGCTTTATATGTTTTATATTTAAAATATGATAATGAAATTATACCACAAGAAATGTATAATCTAGAGGCTTCTTATGAGCTGTTTCATTTTTTTAAGTCAATTAGTAAAAAAGTTATTGAGGTTTCAAATTTCATGGTATTTCTCGGTTTTGTGCCAGAATTGTACGGTAAGGGATAACAGCCGCTTTATATGTCTTATATTTAAAATATGATAATGAAATTATACCACAAGAAATGTATAATCTAAAGGCTTCTTATGAGCTATGTTTCATTTTTTTAAGTCAATTAGTAAAAAAAAGTTATTGAGGTTTCAAATTTCATGGTATTTCTTGACTCGGTTTTGTGCCAGAATTGTACGGTAAGGGATAACAGCCGCTTTATATGTCTTATATTTAAATATATACAAGGGCTAAATCCACAGCCAAAGATGCTGCTGCCCCCCTCATGACCACACAGGACATGAGGATGTAGTTCAGAAAACTGCTTTGGTACAGAGTGTGAGGCTTTTACAACTGGAAAATTGAACACTGAGTTAAGAAAACCCTCATACCGTTCAATTTCTTTTGCGCCGACCCTATTGTTGTTTAACTTTTTATGTCGAGCTATTACTCGATCAAGAGTCAGTCGTAAATTCTTAAAGCTTAAAGGCACAGGCGCTGGCTGGTGGGATTTGAGGTAACTGAAAGTTGCCTCCTTCCCCTCCTCTTTCCACTTTTCTATTATTGCCTTGTTATACATACCAACTCCCAAACAAAAAACTTCCACTCATAAACTATTGCCCCCAATAGTTATAAGCAATAGTAAGTCTTGACGAAAACAGGCTGATAAAATTTCCTAGCTGCCTACCAAAACCTGGTCCAGACTAGGGCAGTACAACTTATTTGTCACACCCAGCTTTATAAGATCGTTGAAATCTATATATATATTTATCTTTTATATATATATATATATATAAATATATATATATCTGTAGTCACACAGTATGTATTGTATGTATGTATAATTAATATATAGGTTATATGCAGCCAACCTCAAACGGTGGCGGATATCCTGATTTTGCCATGGGATTGATCGCCATAATTGGGTACCGCTATATATACTAATGGCGGCGGGCGAGTGCTATTTCCATATATATATATATATATATATATATATATATATATAGATATATATATATATACAACGTCAGGTAACGAGATATATGATACGATTAAACCAGTGATGGTTTAAAGTCTGAGGTCACTCGCGTCTTAAAGCAAAAAAGTTGTCAGAGAGAGATTCAAATGCGAATTGTTTTAACGGCAATGGTTATGAATATTTGTGTGCCATTACGCAGCTTATATAAGGCTGGAGGAACTCCTGAAAACTCCTGTACTCCGTGAACGAATCTGACACAAAACGTACTTAACATAAACGAATGTGACACAATTCTGGGTGGTTAACATAATCTCTTTGATGTGTTAATTCTGGGTGGTGCCCTCCGTGGCGACGAGACGCTCCACGCAATCGTTTGACAGTAATAATGTCGGCTAGCCCCCCAAAAATAAATCAGGTCCATATTAAGTTCAAGAATCGAATGACATAATACTGATAAGCCAAGAACCCTGACAAAATCTGCCGAATTCCAAAATACTCAACGGCCCATTCGCAAGCGGCATTTTGCCTTTGAATTACTGGCCGTATATAGATGGATAATTTTTGCCAATCTACAATAAATGAACCAAAATCGAATAAATCAGGTTGACCCCAAGCGGTCAGTTCGAGAATCGAATGACTTGAATACTGATAAGCCATGCTATGCGCTCTCCCGGTGCGGGCATGACAAAATCGAACATTTTAAAGTCTAAAATACGACCGAACGGCCCATTCAATAAGAAAATAAACTTGACCAAAGTGTTCCACTATACTTGAATTATCCCCGTATATAGATGGATAATCTGAGCCAGATTGATAAATGAACGAAAATCACTTTGTTTGACGACGCACGATCAGCGGTGGTTGTGAGCCTGCGCAGCCGTGTTGAGTCAAGGCAAGGTTGACCCCGATACGGGCTCACGGGGCGAGCATGTGATGATTGGACAACGTTTTGAAGTGCAAAATACAACAAAACGGCTCCATTTAATACGAAAATAACTTCACCAATTTGTAACATCATACTTAAATTTGTCAAAAGTGTGTTCCTTTATCGCGAGATAAAATTGGGAAAAAAATACATTTGTTTACACCGTAACATTTTGTACGTAAATAATATTATTTTCCCTTTGGCCACTTTTTTTAGATTTTATATGATCGTGAACGTTAGAATGTCATCTTGTCATTCACCAAACAATAAAAATGATGCGAGTAACGATTACGAACCGATTTAGATAATTCAAAACGGAGTGTGTCTCGAAAAGTCAAAAATACTCGCCAAGAATTTTCACGTATTGCTCCACAAAAACACCTTTTTTATGCCTCAAACGGAGTATAATGCGGAAAGTAAGGCGATATTATTGAAATTCAATACGTTAGCTCTCGTTTGATGTGTCATTCGTCCATGTATCTTAAATATAAATGCCAGTTAGAGCAAGTTGAAAAAAATTGGAATTAACGTTGAGGCACAAGCGCGGCCGTCTGCGGCGAGATTCGGCTGACACCCCTAGATAAAGAAGTCAAATTCAAAATAAGGAACATGATGTTATGGTGAGCGATAATAGGAGAAGCATGTCAGATTCGGCGTAAAATTGACTAGGAAATCGAAAAAAAGTACTTGAACTGGTGTCATTGTATTGAACCCCAACCCGGCGATCGCCGCTTTCACTGAACCGCTCAAAGGCGGTGATATGTTGTCCCATCTTTGATCCATAACTTTCGCGACCAACAGGAGAACAGGTTAATCTGTTAACAGCAAGACCAACCACAAAACCAAGACGCGTATGTGCGAGTATATCATAACGTTTCAGAGATTCCTCTCCTTCTGAGAGAATCGGAGAACGCTTGACGCAAACCAAAGTTTTCAAGCTAAGTCATTGGGACGAATGGCGCAGATACTTTCGCGATCCTTGTCCGATTTATACCATAGATTTGCCATGTCTCTATGTGACTATATATTGCGAGGTCACTGTCTATGAAATCATTCGGTCCATGGTCAAACTTACTATAATAGTAGCAAAGAAGAAATCATTGAAAGTTATATATGATACTGGCAGGAGACTGGCAGAACACATGCGATAAATTAATGATCAGCCTCTCGTTGAAGTGAAAACCACTGACACGAGTCACAACCCACGACCCACGGGTTGTCCCTTATTAGTCGCCTCTTACAACATGCAGGAGGATACAGTGTTTCTATTCTACCCCGGGACCCACAGGGGGCAACATATTTGTAGGAGATAGCACGAATGGTAAGGGAACGGGACACATTAGTCACATGGTTACACCCGGGGTCGGGGGTGGACTCTAGGGTGCGGAATTGTTCAGCATCATCTCATTCGACAAGTTGGCGCCATTAACCAGTATCATGCAGTGACACTAAACCACGCGAAGTGGACCTTGTGACCAGCCAACGATATTTGTGTCTGTCTATGAAGAATACGGACATATCCATTACAGCAAGGCAGACCGAACTTAATTGGTTTAGTGGGTCTTGGAGGCCCGCCAAGTGCATCGATTTTTCGCGCACAGCAGCTTATATGCGCATAAAAAGACGGGACACGTGCAAGGGTAAGTACACGTATATATGTGCCTGGATATGGTGAAATCATTAACCTTTTCGTCCAGAGAATATACTTAAGATACATATCAAAAATCTTTAAAATGGATGGGCATCAGGGGATTGCCGTTGTGCGTGACATGAGATGGATCGTTATGATTCAAAATCGTTCTTGCGGTCTGATGACGTTCGATGTATTATTTCAATTTGACTTCGTTTCGGGTTTTAAAAGGGGTGAAGGCTTTAAAAGTCAGATGAGCTAGAATGATATCATAACAATAACACCAGGGGAAATGTACGATTCTTATCATTGGTAAAGATCTTCACTATATTAAATTTTACAAAGAAAGCAGAGTCATATCTTAACATTCGTAGCTCAAGCCTGCTTTAGCCTCAAATTGAGCATCACGGAGTCAAAAGCATTTTCTATATAAGAGCTTTAAATTCATTGGCAGAGAGAAATATATTGAGAATTAGCATTGCATAGTGCTCATAAAATTCATGGAATGTTGACAATAATAATTTCCACCGTTGATTCTTTTATCATGATAAGTGTGATGATTGTTCCAAGTGTGTAAATTATTTTAGTTAATTCAAATTCTCGCCTTAGAATGTAGATTATAGTTTATTTTCAATGTTGAGTTATATCTTGTCCTTGGGTGACGAATCTCTGAATCCCAGGGACAAGTAAGAGCACGTTCCCGTGTATAGCAACTGGGCAAGAACCATTGGCTTCTTGTTCTTTATTCTGCCGGAAGCTCGGAACGTCACTTCCGCAGTTCAACTCACCTGGTCAAGGAAAACCTTGCCTAGTCTTGTTATAGTGCTGTTTTTGTAGCTTTTATCACTGGAAACGTATAAAAATGAACTTGCAACGGAGTTCCCATGATCTGTGCTCATTCTTGGTTCTATTGATATTATGTTGCGTCGCAGAAATAGCTGGTATGGGGGAAGTTATATGGGCCGTAAACGCCGGTGGTGATGCCCACGTTGATGTTTACGGTATCCACTATCAGAGGGACTCGCTGGGTGTGGGCACCCCTTCTGACTACGGAAGAAGCCTTGTCATCCAACGTGTGCAGCAACAAGACCAAATTTTATACCAAACAGAAAGATATCATACGGAGAGTTTCTTTTATGATACACCAATAACCAAAGATGGAAATTATGTATTGGTGCTGAAATTCAGTGAAGTGTGGTTTGCGCAACAAAACCTCAAGGTAACCCGGCTTTTTATGTGTCTATGTTTCTGTCATTCATATGATTGCTCTCCATCGTTGAATTGACACCATCCGATTAGATGCTATCACCCAAGGGGATGTGTGGCAGTTGAGTATTGACATAATTGTTATTTCTCATTTTTCCCTAAATTGTCACAGCACTTGATGTTGGCAGTACAGGTCAATATTAACATTATCCTTAAATATCATCTCATTAGTGTTATAGTTTAAATACATTTGCCAGTGAGTTGCATTCATTCAATGCTGGATGTCAAATAACATCCTGTTTGACTAGTTATTCACAAGGTCCACTTGGGCATGGCAATTGATAAGTTTTGTACAAGTATCCAAAGACAACATGTTTGATGGCATAACATATTTTTAACATTGCTCCCTCCTTGTCAAGTGAAGCCCATTGTTGGCTATCTAAGTTGTAGCTGTTATAATTATACACACAACAATATTGCATTGTTTTACTAATATAATTATTATTCATCGGAAGCAAGAAATGTCATATTATTCATTGTCATGCAATCTATCATTAATGTGCTTTTTAATGTGTGACTTTTTGTTGCAAGGTTTTTGATGTCAAGTTAAATGGAGAGCATGTTGTAGTCGATGGATTGGATATATACCAGAAAGTCGGGCGAGGCGTAGCCCATGATGAAGTGGTCCCCTTTTCTGTTAAAAATGGTGTATTGAAAGTTAATGGGGAGTCGTCAACAATCAGCAACAATAAATTAAAAGTAGAATTTGTTAAGGTATGTGTATTTGCTTCTGAATTCCTTCCAATTTTTCCCAAATGAATAATATTAGTATGAAGCTTTAAAGAAATAAGTTTTCATTTTGTTTCTCTTTTCTGACAGCTTGACAGAGATAATCCAAAAATTAATGCCATGTATTTGATGCGAGGCACCTTAGATGGTAAGTAAACCATGTGTTATTTGAATACATATGTGTACAAATATATTTATCTGATATATAACTGACAAAATTGGGCATAGGGATCTCTACTTCATTGAGTCTTTTATCAATATTTGAAAGAGGTGACCCATCATAAAATTTAGATTAATAAGATCAACCATATATAATCAGAGTTTAAATTTTGTTCTTGAAACAAGGAATTTTCACATTGTATTTTAGTTTTATTTCCAAGAAAGAGCCTTTTTTCCAAGGGAAGTGACCTTATAAATTGTCCATGAATCACTGAGTTAAAGCACGTTTTCAACAGTACATCTCTGGGAGCAACTCTTCTAGTATTGCCTGACAATGTGCAGACTACAACTTCAAATATGCTGTGCTATTTTCCCAATGATGTTGATTATATTGCACCACAGCTTCAAAAGATAACATCTGGTCTAGAAATAAACCTGTCCCAATTTGGAGAGTAACGGCTTACAAATGACAGTTCTCAAAAGTATCTTGATTGTATAATTTCCTTTATCACTCAGTGATATGCCATATTTGGGCACCAATATAAAATGCTACATCAAATTCTGAGGAACTTTATGAGAATAAGCCAATATTCTGTTGGAAATCACTCATGCAGCCTAGCCAGGGTCATGGAATTAAATCATATATTGTTTAGGTAACAAACAACTTAATATGCCACATATATATATATGTACTTGCAAATGACTTGTTATCATTTTAACCCAGTGAAACATAAGATAGCACTGATTTTGTTTACAGATGTCCCAGAGTTACCCCCCATGCCTGGTCTTAATGAACCACATGATATTGAGGAAGAGGAAGATGATGATGAGGGAGAGGAGTCGGTCTCCCAGCCTCCCAGGAAGCGACCTGCAGCTGACCCTAAAGTACAGGACCCCTACGCAAGTGATGATACCAGCAGCATGATGCTTCCTGTCCTTGTGGCTATTGGCGCCTTCATACCTCTACTTTTCTGCCTGTGCAAGTTATAATGAATGCAGTAATAGCAATGAATTGGAGGACACTGGTGAGACATGGGCTGATGTTTTATATGAAGTATTTTTCAAGGAATCCATTTGTGTTGCTATCATCAGGTCTGTTTTCAGATGACAGTTGCCATCATTCATAAATTTTTCATGGAGGTAATTTCATGAACAACCTATGTTGTGGCATGTGCGTAGTTTTTCTCAACCAGTTGAACGTTAGCTGAGCAGGTTAAGTAATCATTCCATGGTTCTGTTAGCTGTTCTCAATTGTGTCATAGAAAGTCACAAGGAGATTGTCAGAACGGTTTTGTAAAATTTTGTCTAGCATTTGTTTCTGATAAATTCACGTAGAAGCTTGGCTTGTGTGTGTGTACAAATACTTTTTTGTTTGTTAAAGTTACCTACGACAGCCCATGTTGCGTGAACTGTAGGTTGTAAGTGTTGGTTGTGTTGTTTTGATTTATCTCTCTATGTAGGTCTAATTTATGCTATGGTATCAGTCACAAACAATTTCCAGGGTAGGGTGTAACATATAAAGCAGTGGTTGTATGAAATACAGCATAATTTGCTCTGGATTCTGAAATCGTGGAAGAATTCCACCATAATGATTCATCTGAAATATGTCTGGCATAAAGTGCTTCAATGATCTACCTGGTCCTATTGTATATAAATGGACAAAAACATCTTGTTATTAATTACAGTTACCTGGTATTTAAATTATTATGAGGATAAGCGTTGGATAGCTGTTAAGTTGAGAACGGTGTTGTGTTGATATATGATTGGGTTCGGGAATATTTATGGATGATGGGTCGGTGCAGATGTTGAAAGAAGCATTGATGATGCATTGGTTCCTAGTGCTTGGGTGTCCAGTCGACAGGTAATAAATTAATCATTCTCAACCCCCACCAAGCTACGTATTTTAGGGTGTTAATATTCTGCTTTCTTTCCTATTGTATGTCAAATCAAATAATCCTGGTGAATTTCAAATTATAGAATAATCTTGTTCCTGATGCATTTGAAAAAAGAAATACATCTGAATTTTGCATCCATTTCATGTTTTCGTGAAATTAATCCAGTAAGCAGTGAGGAGCAACCGTTTGTTTGATGATAATCAGGGTTTATAAGGCCAACACTTTACTTTCGCCTAATGATTGAAAAATGGATCTTTATCAACCACGCCTTTATGCATGGCAGTAATTCTGGTTGACTGAAGTGTCAGTTGATCAATCAACCTTTCACATGAAAGAATATTAGAAGATTTTTCTAGTTTTGATAAAAAAGATAGAAATATAGTCAATATTACATGGCCAATGCTGAGATACTGAAGCCTCATCAATTGCTACCAATGTTTTGTTGATTATGCTTTGCAAACTGTATGTTTGTTTCTGGTTTGCTTGAGCAAGTACTCTAATCTACAAGAAGAATTACTTCCTCCAACAAATACTGTTTGTCTATCACTTGTCATGTGTTGATGGTGTTTGTTTTTTTTCTAATGTAAATAAACGTTTAAAAAAAATTTATTCGTCGAGGTTAACATTATATTGGTTCATTGTGCGCCATATTCTGGAAAAAATAGATTAAATCTGGTAATATGAATAAATGGGAATCGCCATGAAGTACATTATTGTTATCGCAGAACACAGAAAACTGCAATTGTATAAAAATAACAACTTGGCACATATTACACTTCAAACTTTACATTAAATAATCCCTGAAGAAGTATCTGGTGATAGAGCTCAGGCCTTCACCATGAGAAAATAGGCTTTTATACTCTGTGAAACTCTTACAGAGATGCTGTGTTGCTGAATTTGTCATAGTTGATTACCACGGCAATCTTGACCAATCATGCCTCAACATTGAAATTTACCTTAGCAATAACAGTGAAGTACACAGAGCACAGGTATAAAAAAAAATAATAAAAAAATTAAATAATTCACAGTAACATAATATATCCTAGGTATTGCACTCATCTTAGCAGCATCAATTATGCCTTCTTTACACTGGGTAGGTCAAAATATCCTTCCTGATGACAGCCAATGGCTTCGACATATCCTATCCTTCGCTGCACGGTTTTCACAGCGACGAGCACCATTTTGTAAAGCCAGAATATCTGCACCGTCATGAGTGCTAAGCAGCCTACATTGCACTTGATGGGTATCAACTTAGGAACCAGCAGTACTGAGTTGGTGTTGATGTGTTGACTGTACGCCCAATAGAGGTACGGGAATATAAGAACCCGACACAAAGCGAACATGGCTATGAGAACAAGACCATTGACTGTATACAGCAGAGAGTCCCGGAGATGCAACTGTCACAGCAATAGAGATAGTGGCATTTGTAATGCTTGTAAATACAAGAAAGATGCAATGCAAAATAATATCGCTGGCAGAGTATATGCTTTCTTTGATAGATTAAATGCATTCAGAATGATGAAATGAATAGCAGGTAAAAAAAGGACTGACTTGAATGAGTATACTCCGAAGAGAGATAAATGGGATGGCTAGTTCAAAGAGGAAGAAGCAGCCGACAAAGAAGTCACCCGCTCCATTTCTCCAATACTGTGACAACAACAAGTCATCAGAGCAACACAACAAGAATTCAAGCAAATTGTAATCAAGTGTTCATTTTGATCACACCAACATTCCTGTTGATACAATGTAAATGGTGATTAGAGATGTCGGTAGCATCAAAACACCCCTCGATGTTATGAAGATATAAGAAGGCTAACACCACTCACCACTGTGATGGGTAGATATATAATGGATAGATATAAGATGGTTTACACCACTCACCACTATGATGGGTAGATATAAGATGGTTTACACCACTCACCAATATGATGGGTTGATATATAATGGGTAGATATAAGATGGTTATTCCACTCACCACTAGCATTGGTAGATATATGATGGGTAGATATAAGATGGTTTACACCACTCACCACTGGTAATGGGTAGATATACTGTGGGTTACACTACTCACAACTATCATGAGGTAGATATGGGTTACACCACTCACCACTATGATGGGTAGATATATTATTGGTAACAACAAATGGTGACACATCATCAATCGATTTCTTTCCACCAATGCACGTAATCGTTTCAGCATTGGAGCTTTGTGTAAGTCATCTGTTGTGTGCCAGAATTCTTGATACATAGCCCAGGTATCATAATAGAAGTAAGAGGCTCCGAAGCAAGCGTACGCATTGGTCAGCCAATGTCTGAAGAACAGGTGCATGTCATTGAGGACAAGAAACGAGCCTTAAAAACTCAACATTGATGGACAAATATCATCAACCATTTCGACAATACCAGTGGTATACCCAACAGAACAAAGTCACCGAAAACAATTTCATCTCGTCAATACGTCAATTATCACCAGCAGAATTTTTTTTAACATTACCAAGATCATAATTAAAGATCACCAGATGGAAGTCCCA
Source organism: Urechis unicinctus (assembly GCA_034190875.2). Lineage (NCBI taxonomy): Eukaryota > Metazoa > Annelida > Polychaeta > Xenopneusta > Urechidae > Urechis > Urechis unicinctus. The sequence goes on along the minus strand of CM067356.1, from coordinate 47,190,034 downwards.
CAATGTTAGTTTGCGTTTATCACATACTTTGTAGTAGAAGTACGATGCGCTTTGACTTCCATGTATTCCTACCTGTCTTTCATGATGTTCTCTACAGTGTTGACGATTGTGATGCCCACCCAGCATGCCATGAGGGCTTGGATAGCTGACACAACTCTGTACAGTACAAACAAGAGACTCATGTTAGATTGGGAAAAATGGAGAATTTTGTAATTTTTCCGAATTACACACAGGTATATGAATGTTAGAATATATACCAATTGATATCCATACTAAGTGTACCAGAATGTGAATGTTATGATGGATAAGGAGCTTAGCGGCGTATCAATCTAAAATAAATCACAACATTGTACTACTACTACAACTACTACTACTTTCAAACTTAAGGTTTTCAAATATGTAAAAGTTGATTATAACAGATAAGGTAAGGTTAGTATCAGGTTTATGTACAGGGAACCATCAACAGTCAAATAAGAAGCAAAAAAAAGTAGGGTAGTCGGAGTTGTGGGGGAGAGGGGGGAGGGGGGGGGGGGGGCACAGGGTAGACACCCAACCAAGGCAATACAGTAAATATCAAGCATCAGTTCGACTTCTGCCTCATCTTAACATTGGGCATTTTTTTTACCATGTGGAGAGTGGAATTGTATCAGTTTATTTTGCTAGAAAACTACTCATAATTAACAATATGATGCAACGACGACGGCGTGATGATAGGGTTAATGACCGTCGTTTGGCTTCCGTGGGGGGTGGGGGTGGGAGATATGGATGGGGTGGGGTAGGGGATAGGGGTGAGGTGGACAGGCAGGTTGGATATCGAGTGCTGCACTCACTCATAGTGATAAAACCTGACGTTAGTCTATTGGGCTAACATTATGAGCCACGGCCGTTTGCATTGGTCCAGCTTTAGCGTTCTGTATGCATAGTAGATAACTACCCAATGCAAGCCCCTGTGCAAGCCCCTGCGGTAGCCCTACAGGCTATAGATCGTCTTGGTGACCTTGTGACTCAAAGAATGAGCGGGAGCCCTTTTGGACTCGAGAAGCAGCAGGTAATTCCCTAATTATCGCTCAAAAAAGCAATAGTGGCCTTACCTCAATGAAATGACACATTTGTCAGCGATCGACAGATTTGGAAACTTTTCAGTGAACCAAAAAACCAGATGATACAATAATGTAAAGAAAACGCCACCAGAGCAGAAAAGCCCAAAATTATGTAACTCATCCATTCGACCCTCCATCCATGTCATGTCGCGAACGTTTTGAGTCACTGAACGCGCTGGTGACACGAAACGTTCGCGATCGGTTTTCGTTTTGCCCACTGAACGACCCGCTCGCCAAAAACGTTCACGAGCGGTGTTTGGGGATATATCGCCGTGGGACTATCACGTCACTTCAACATTGCGGACGTTAAAGATGTGAGGATTGCTCCAGATTTTTTGTCAGAATTGCAGTTGTATGTAGGACATAACTGTGGTGATAATTATTTCAAATACTTAAATTGAGTTTTCTATCTACAATTTAAAAATTTACTGGCTCATGTTAGCCAACACGTGGATAGGAATTTATTGTTTTGGGTGGTGATCCCATGATTCTTTCTGCGCCAAATAAAGAACATCCTCTAAAGGTAAATACTTTTATTTGATCGCATAATTCTTTCTGGTGCCAAGTATAGGATATCCTCTTGTTTGTCAACAAATGCACGCTGTACCGAGGCCCGAGGGACGACCACATCAATATAATTTTCGATGCGAATGGATCCACTGACGCTAACAAATATTCGCTTAAGGAATTACACTTAATTCATCTGTCGTCAGTGGAATGAAATCGACTCCATCATCCGTAAATTATTCCAACAGTACAAGAGACGCCACACCGCCGATGCTCGACGCCATTTTGAAAACGTTTCGTTTCGCCAATCGTTGAGTTTTCATCATAACGTGACGCGCGAATGTTACAGAACGTTCTGTGTCGCTGAACGCACAGGGATTTGCTATCTTTTATGTATACATAGAAGATAGCAGCCAGCCGGCCAATGCAAATCCCTGTGACTGAACGGACTGGTGGTATCCGGATGTGACTGCCAAAGCCGCATTGCATTTGACAGTGTATGGGAGACGGATATAGTGCTTGTATTGACATAACGCTGGCGTGCGGTGCCCGATGTCAAGAAATACAGATTATTTTCAGATGACAGTTTGTCCATATACAGTGAAAATATTCCTATACCAGTGTGTCCATGAGTCTGATATGCATCTAGTGCTGCTTTTTATAAGAATTATTATATTTAGAACTAGTATCTAGACCACACATAAACTTACATACATGATATTTCTTATTAGAACCTCACACGCAGGTACGCACACATTAGCAAACATATTACTAGCAAATCTTGGAAGACCGATAAGCATTCTTAAGGCATCATCATATGCCACTGTGAGCCTCCGCATACTCATATTTTTATATCTACACCATAGATATGATTCATTCCACATCACTGCCGAATGCCAAGAGGTGACCGAATTGTACGACCCTAAGTTGTGGCCTGAAGCCATATATATATATATATATATATATATATATATATATATATATAGAGAGATATATATATATATATATATATATATATATATATATATATATATATATATATATATATATATATATATATATATATATATATATATATATATATATATATATATATATATATATATATCTATATATATATGTCTCTGTATCTGTCTCTCTCATCCTATATCTATCTATATATATCTATATCTATATATCTCTCTCTCTATATATATCTATCTCTATCTCTCTATATATATATATCTCCGTATCTATCGAATCTCTATATCCGATATATTCCATATATCGGTATATCTATATTGTCCGTTGTTGTCATGGACAGTGCAAATCGAATCTTAAATTTCCGATACGGAACGCATTGATGTTCCAGCGAAAATGCAATCGGTTTGTTAACTTGTCGATCGTTCATTATTCTCCGTCGATTATGGTCGTATCGTAATTTTGTTTTTAACCGAAGGTAGCTTGTTTTATTCTAAGATCTACAACATGTCATCGCTGTTTTCTTCCAAATGGAAGACTCCTCAGCTGAAAGACAGGGGTATTCCCTGCTCTAGATACAACAAATCACAGCTTGTTGTGTGGCCTTGGTCGTGGAAGGTGATAGGCTTTCTCGTCGTGCGGCTTCTGTTCCATGGTTGTATGTGAAATGGCACATCATTGCTCTCATTATTCACAAAGCTTGTAGCAAAGCATCGGCTTTTCCTCGTGAAATGTTGAATGTAGAAGGCTACACCAGTCCCACAATCATATCTGAGGTCACTTAAATACTTGCGCTTAGCTACACGAACTTAAGTGATTAGTTAATGCGTATTCGACACGACGCGGGGAATTGAAAATCATCATCATTTTTGGTACAAGGTGATTTCTGTGAGCTAAGGCACACTTAACATGTCTGTTTGCCATGCTGTGAGTTTTGGGGTGTCTGGGAAGGTAATCTGCTGGTCCTCTACTCTCATAGTTCTTCTCTCATTATCAATGTTGTCTCTATCATCTTCCCCAACCAAGAGTAAGAGATATTGATTTTATATTAAATAATAATGAACAATTGGGTATGGGTGGCAGCATTATTGTTCAACACACCTTATGAGTTCCCCTCAGTGAATAGGCGTAGTGAAGCTTGGCAGGCAGCCGAGGAGTATAATTGGGAGGTCCGCGAGGAGCCAACGCAATCTGACTATTCGGATCTCAGATAGTTGAATATATACCCTTTCAGCACGTGCGATTTGACGTCATAGGCCAGTGTTTGTGATTTTCTAGGCCAAGGGGTTCTCAAACATCAAAACACTCTATACATTTGCTACCAACTGCATCATGTCCTGATCCACACCTGGGATTCACAAGGAGCAAGTTTATATGCTACCTTTGCTGTCCTCGGGGTGGTATCAGGTTTGGGCTTTTCATTCATGGGATACATTGGGATGTTATTGTAAACTAGTCGAGCGGCCATCAGGACACAAAATAATTGGTAAAACACGTTCGAGGTGGCTAAATCCTCTTGAAATGTATATACCCATACATAAAATAATCACTCGAAAGATGCCAGATGGCCTATATTAGTGTCAGAACATAATTCGAAGGACATATTAAATTAAATGAACTTGGCATTGCAAATGAATTGAATATACGCGTTCTCCTGGCGAAACGGTCCCGGTTTAACCTTCTTAAGCCTACCATAGTGGAAATACTTACTGGCCCCAGTGAGACTACATCAACAGGTCTTTGGTGAGCATTGGCAAACATGAACGGTCATTTACAGGCGATCGCGTAGAATTGTCGTGTAAACAATGTTTGGCATGACGTAAAAGTCAGGTCCAGGCGGTGCAATCGTAGTAACACCAACCACAACGTCATCGGTTGAAGCAAACACTCCCGACGATATGACGGCATATGGAATTTAAATCACACAGTGAATGCAGATTTTGTTTGGACAATTCGCATCATGAACGTTTGTGGAGCGATGAAAATAGAATGGATAAGTAAGTTGGATTTAAGTAGACTGGGGGGAGATATTGAGTATGGGTTCTGCTGACGCTGATTACAAACAAACCCACGCAGTAAGATAGCCGGCAAACACCAGGATTGATAACCCACGTGCCACTCAGCCTTAAACCCGTCCTGTGACCAAACACTCGCGCAGTTCCCTATGTGACTTATTAAACACAGCTATCCACACTGTGACAAGGGCTGCTCACTTCTCCAACAGTCGATCGTAGGAATGTAAGGAGAAAAGAGCCTCATTCCATTTTGTAATTGGATGTTGAAGTCAACGAAATAATTCAAGAAACACTAGTGGATATATGGTAAACTGGATAGGCGCAGGACATCGACGTTATATTAATTACCACGGCTATCGCATATCACCAAAAAGCATAGCTACTTTAGATTTTCAGAAGCTTCAAAGTGAATTGGAATATCAGGAATTTGATACTAGGAAGTTGTTTTTGACGAAAATATGAGTGTTCCTGTGCCAACGGAATGCCCAGCCATCCCAACAACGCCTGTCGGTAATGCATCTCCAGCCTTCCCCAGAATCTCGCCCAGGAAGATGGGCCATCCGAAATTAGCCAGTATTGCCGAGCAACTTCTCAAGACTACGGTCCCCAAAAAACCAACGCGTCGCAACAGTGACTGCCAAACCCCTAGCCCTACATCGCTCACGCCATCTTTGCCCGTGGACTTCCCGAGGCAACGTCGCGTCTCCACGGGAACGCCCTTTCTCAGACGACGTAGTTCTGTGTCGCGCCCTAGCGTAGAGACCTTAGCCGAGTCAGCTGTGGATCCGCTTGAATTTTTACTCGAGCAGCCCCAGAGTCGGGAGATATTGCAGAGTCTCCAGATGAAGCCGCCGCGAGGACGACGCCATTATGCTGTTGTCGTTGTGCTTAGTTACTTGTCCGGTGTTTTCCTTACATTGTCAATCGCATGTGTCGTTCGCATGATCTGTTTTGTTGTGTTGTCGTGACGACCGATATTAAACCATATCTTGTCAGCTCAAGTTACAGAGCCAATTATTATTCCAGTGAGGCCGTCGGTATTGACACTGTCAGTAATGTCATGACCGGTATGGTGCGTTCAATGCACCAATGCATAGATTGAATGAAAGAAAGAAAGACAAAAGAAAGGAAGAAATACCATTATATCGGATAACATGGATTCACATGGAACGTGAAAGCGGCTAAGGCCGGACAAATTAACTCTTTTTGTTCTCGTCAGGTACTACTGTAAAATTGGTGCTATGGCGCATTTTTTAAAATTTTTATCCTTTTTACTTGAGAACGATATATTCTTCTGACTATCTACATAAATGATTACCACATGTGTACCACACGAACGTATGTATTCATCCAGATTCTGGGATATTGTTGTTGTAGAAAGTCCAACCATTTTACGCACAAGATTCGATTACAAAACGTCCGTGTTAGCGCATGACGTCTAACGCATTTAAAGGCTGGGGCTTGTTTTAACATAGACTACGGAGCCTCTAAACGATAAACAACGTATTTTCTGAATTCACGAACCTCGGCTTCCGTTTATGTCATCGGACATGATTGCTATGAAGCAGTCATAGTGGCTATCACGCTGTCACTGACCAGTGTATTAATCTATAATGCGCACATTGTAAACACATTCTTATCGTCTGAAAGTCAGCAACTCTTACTCTATCCTAACGTCACCATCATGTATTTTCATGTTTATCTTCGGTTGAAGATAATCATGTAACGACGCTTGGTAATAGTGAAGCCTCTCGGATGTGTGTGCGTGTGTGTGTGTGTGTGTGTGTGTGTGTGCGTGTGTGTGTGTGTGTGTGTGTGTGTGTGTGGGGGGGGGGGTAATCACGTGAAAACATGATAAACAATTAAAGCAATCATTTGGATGAAATACTTATTTACCTACATCAGTTGTTTTTGTTAACCAGCATTCTTCGACTAGCTCATACTCATATCTACTCGGGGCCAAGAACCACGACTATATATGAACGTGATTAACACCAACTAATCATTGTTTATTACAAATTTTATCCAATATACGTAGCTTAAGAAGCTTAATAGGAAAATGTGTTCAATGATGAGTATTGGATTTCTATAACTTACAGCCATGCACGGTCGAAAGGGAAACGGGTTTCCACCAACTAACCCGCAAGCACTTATGGATCCGCATGACCCGACATGGATGGTCTCTTTCAATACTTAAAAGCTACGGTTCTTTATTAAAACCACGCCCGGTTCTTACATCAAATAAACGTGATCTGGTATGCTTTAGAGTGAAATGATGACATTCACTTTTGATGTTTAGTAGCCCTATACCAGGAGGCTTGTGTTTCTTTACATTAATTGATCGCCATGATGAGAGCAAATGCCTACGTTGATATTCCTAGCATGTTGTACTATTAACTTGCTAAACCCCTACATAGTTTAAATGTATTTCAGATAAGCAATTCCAATGCAATGTACTCTTAACCCATGCAAATTTAAACAAATTCTCTGTGGCTGAACACGAATAGGTCTTCCGAAGGAATGTCCACCTCTTCGTGTTGTATTTTGCGTACCACTGTCGTGCGATTGGCTGTTGGCTGTCTAGCAAGTTTCCGCAGCCCGGCATTTCTATCATGCCAGATTCATTACTCGTGATATGATAGCCTGGCAGCACGGTTATGGATGCTGTCAATCTTGGAGGCGTCAGACAAGGTGTGTGGGCCTCACATGCCTGAGCAGTACTCCAAATGTGAGCGTGAATGAGTTCTGTAGACTGCTTCCTTGAAGTGTTTCTTCGGACGAAGTTTAGAATGTTGCTGGTCTTCTTAGTTACAGTGTCTGTATGTGCAGACCACTTGTAGTTATCAGGAATTAAGCTACCAAGATATTTGGGTTGGTGAACACGATCGAGTTTCATGCTTTTCCGACAAGCAATAACAATGCCAGTGCAATATACTCTTAGCCATACCATTGTATACACATTTCCTTATCACCCAAGCACTGATAAGCCATTCATTCGATCCGATTCAAAATTGTTCTGCAGGCTTCTTACATCGAATACACATGATCTGACATGTCTTAGAATGAATTGGTGACATTAACTGACTTCAATGCTAATGATTTCTCTGTTGACGACGGCGCTCCAAGCCTGAGGCGCAGATAGGCTAATCTTCTCAATGTACCCAAGTGACAGACTTAGACTAGGTTTGATCCACAATAACGTCATAACAATGTACACACCAAGCAAAACATACCAGATGCAGTCTATTTCACCAAGCCGGGTTCAGTAGAACGTGGTGAAACACCGAGGTGAGGATACTGTAGTTGTTGTTTTCTTTTTTGTTATTATTATTATCATTTTCATCATCTTGTTCAATTAAGCCTCATTATACTGTTCCTGAATATTTAATCTCATATGGTATAGGTGTGGGAGTGGAAGGGGGGGGGGGGGGGCTGGTCATATCATTAGATATGCTTACAAGTTGTGGTAATACCAAAGAGCGTATAGCTATGCTAAGAGGGCTCACTCTGCCTATGGACTAACACCTTATAAGTGCGAATGAAATGTTTTCGATCGTTTGGTTTCCTATACCCACCAGACATGCATATCTATGTGTAAATCATAGCGTCACACCCACAGGGATTTGCATTGGCCTGCCGGCCGTTATCTTCTATGTATACATAAACCCAAGGGGGACAACGATTTCGCCACCAGCTCACCAAAAATCTCGCTTAAACCATCTTAACTCCCGTTTACTGGCCTGTCGCGCCTCACATTCATTGAGAGCATGTTTTTCTACCTAACAAAACCATCCGCCCCGACATTTGCCACCCGAAAGGTTACTTTTTTCGAGTTCAAACGCTATTTTAGCCGTTTAGGCCAATTCCAGTAGCCGGAAATTCATCGATCATCTGGCCGTCGTCCGGTGAAAAGCAATCGCGAGCTCTGATTGGACAATCCAAATAAGGACGAAGCTGCCATGGAGGTTTATTATGTTTGAATTTTCGGAGACAAATTTATATTTGCTATGCGTTAGTGTAAGTCTCAACTGCGAGATGACGTCACGATCAGCTGGCCCAACGACCACTGCAAAATGCACGGCAACGTTCGTGTTCGCGCTAAAACGAATTAAACAATTCTTATTAACGAACATTATGCGTTAAAAAAAATATCAGTGATTTTTTTATGTTGTTTACGATAGGTTTGATCATCTTGCCGAAAAATGTGTGAGCCTCCTGCTCGACCAATCAGAGCTCGCGATTGCTTTTCCCCGGACGACGGCCTGATGATCGATGAATTTCCGGCTACTGGAATTGGCCTGAACGGCTAAAATAGCGTTTGAACTCGAAAAAAGTAACCTTTCGGGTGGCAAATGTCGGGGCGGATGGTTTTGTTAGGTAGAAAAACATGTTCTCAATGGATGTGAGGCGCGACAGGCCAGTAAACGGGAGTTAAGAGGGTTTAAGCGAGATTTTTGGTGAGCAGGTGGCGAAATCGTTGTCCCCCTTGGGTTTATGTATACATAGAAGATAGCGGCCGGCAGGCCAATGCAAATCCCTGTGGTCACACCATATAACCACAACCCATCAATAATATATATATTTCGGGCTTTATAATGCGTGCTCTCTACACCAGTTCTAATCACAGCCTTTGATATTATTCCTGCAGCACAGCGAGTAATTTCAAAGATAGCATAAATTGTGAACGGTCCTTTGCCAATACTGCATGGTTAAATATGATCATTTTGTTTGCTACTTTCGCTAATAAGTTGACATATTCGTATCACTAATTCAGTTAGTGGGTATGTATGGCACGAGTCCTCTCGTCTACGGTGTAAAAAAAAATCAATATATAGATTCTCAAGGATCAATCAGAAAACCTGCCAACACGTTAAACACGTTGAGATCCTTGAATAGCGATGTTGGTGATCATTCAAAGTATGTAACAAGTAGTTCTTGAACTTAGCCCTCACCTGTTGAAGCGTCGTGTTGATTCTTCTTTCAAGCGAATCTAGGGCTTCCTTTTTCTGTATAATCAACGTTTGTGACCCTGACTTAAAAACTCATCTGCTAAGTATGTGTAGTTGGATTAGCTTCGATTATCAGGCGTTGAAATCGGGACATGATTGAGAATGAATATTTGATATAGGAGAAACGAAGCAAAAATTATACATTGGGTTCAATGATTTGCATCTGTAATTACAGGTATACCATCCATATGAGCCTAATCTTGTAAAAGAAATCGATATCGGAGATGTGTGTCTTGAAGTAAATGGCTAGGCAAAACCTGTGTCAACATTCTTCGGGTCGATGTTAAGCCATTTACCACCCGCGTCTGATATCACATACCTGCTTGACCTCGGTATTTTGCCCACCATGATGGGAAGTTTTAACCGAACCAATAAATCGAGGAGAGAGTCACATTAAAGAAACGTGGACAATAAGGTAAGTTAAGCCTCCGTTAGAGGAGAAATATGTTTTCAGTTATAAATGGAGCTACCGTAATACGATTCAGATGGAATGAAAATCTTTTTTTAATGTTGGGTTTCGGTCTAAAAGAGGCAACGTAAATTGTTACCTTTAATGGATGTAAGCAAATACTTTCGAAGCCATCAAATAAAAGCATCGATGTCAACAATACTTTGAGTGTATTTGCCACTTTCAGTTGTGTCCACAACCCCGGTACGGTATATCGATTTATACGGAATAATCCACGATGATGGAAGACTCCACACGGTTGCCTCCACTCGTTCATGCCATACAGAATCGACTTCCTGACGAACAAGGGACGGAATCGCGAGATAAAACCCGTGACCATTATATCGCTTCTGTGGACGTCGGTTGCTTGGACTTAGAAACCAAATCAGGAGATTATCAAACACTATCATTAAGTGGTGATCTTATCCACGCAAATAAAGCTTATCAATCACAAGGCACATCCACTACAAGTCAATCTGACGTTCATTCCATTCTCGGCAACCCAACTCCTAGAAACCAAGCCAGCCAGGTTCTGTCAGTGTATAACCGACTGCCGCATGGTCCTGTCGACCCAGCTCGGTATGAAGACTGGACGAAGGACTGGCTTCCTCGGCTTGCAGGAGGCCCTGGACCGACACACGACCTAACTGGCTTCGCAATCCACGTCAGTGAGGGGCCGTTATCGGGTTCGGAAGGCATTCACCCGACAGTTTTACATTTCAACGGTAAAACCGGTTCGGCTTTACGTAAGAGCACAAATGCTGATATGGCGTCGTCACAGGATATTCCCTTTATAGGTGAGACGCAAAACAAAAATAAGAAAAAAGTGTGCAAAAAATTGTATTTGGGGAGTCCAACGAAAGCGTTCCAAAAATCTGGATGGGTACCCAGCGATAAAAGTTCAGCAGCACCGCGTCGAACTCCAAAACCTTCAACGCATCGCAGCTGTCTACCATTAGATACTAAACGATTCTCTAGCCAAAGACCACCAAATGGAAATGGTCTCATAAGCGATGAACCTAACAAATACGCATTTTTCTCGTTTGCTCACTCCACCTCAACTTCCAAGGGAGCCCCCATCGCATCCGGATCAACAAGCAGCTCAAACTCAACACAAGAACAACGGACTAAAAACCGTGTTTACAAATTTGGAAATATCCCGCGAGCTGGTGAACAAATGGGAAACTCGCCTCTCGCTTATCCTGTGATAAAAAGAGGTACATTGCAGCAGGGCAGGGTTTATGGTTACACTGTTCATGGTGTCGGCAGAGAGGTTGACCAACTTATGGTTACTAATGGTGGGCTGAGGAAAAGCAATTCGTTCGTCGAGAAGCCCACGCGGAGTGTCAGTTTCGCGCCAATTCCTGACGAGACAGCAACCGAACCGTGGATACAATCTCGGTCTCAAAACTCAACTGCAGATGACGCAGATTCCGCACCGAGTAACGAACTTAATAATGACGCGACGACAAGTCTGTGTCGAGCTGAACATTTGACCATAACCTCAAATATGGGAAAATAGTTGGATGTTAAGTGCATCAGATTAATGCACTGGTCTGTTTGGAGATCATACTTCATCCAAGGCTGAGAAGATATTACGTATGTAGTGAACGAACACCTTTATATGTATTATAACCATATTTCTGTGATATCCTTTGTTGGGGGATATTGTTTCCCAGATCAAACGAAACCACATAAGAAGCAACTGTGATAGATAAATAAATTTAAATCATCTCACGAGAATAAATAATTTTTACTACAACAGTACAAAGAGAAACAATATTCAATATACAAGTGTTGGTTTGTTCATTGTTCCAAAAGTTAAGCTTGAACTGATTTAAATCCGAGGCCAACAACGGGTAGGAATTCAAGTTATTTCACTTTTTCTATTCACCCTGGAGTACATTCGACATATGTATATCGTTCCTATAATAGGATTAACGTGCGAGTTGTAAATAGTCCCATGCACACATACCAGTGTTATTGGCACGAACTACGACGTGCTTGGCTTTGCTGTAAGACGAACCAGCATAATGGAACACAAATTTTCAGAGCTTCAGCCATCGGCCGCAAATTTTGATCGTCAGATTATCTTTTCGGCGCATAATCTTTATGTTTTCGTTAATTACGATTTTAAAAATGTGGCCCAATTTTAAGTCTTTTTTTCGTAACTTTGTGCACACAAATCAAAATTTAGTATGAGCTTGATAAATCACACGTTACGCGAGATAAGTAACGGCTGTTTTCAGTTTGATGGAATTCCAATTTTTTTTTCTCTTGGTGCCGTATGTTACTGCAGGCTAAATTGTTTCTACACTAGTCGATAAAGAGTTTATTGACCACAGCATGACTAAGGCGAAAACTAGAAAAGCTTGCCGATAAACCAACTAGCATCAAATTACTTAGTGCTAAAGAGGTTTTAACGAGGGGAGCGTGAATGGAATCAGCCATACTCACAAGGATACGCTAGGGGGAAGGTTTGGAGAATATGAGGCGGTCAGTAAATTCAAATGCTTTATTTTCAGACTCTTAGCCAGCGGATGTCCATAATACAACAAAAAACACAATAATAGGTAAAATAATGACTACAGATTAATATGTAATTTATCCAAGTCATTTTCATGTAAATTACGATCTCTGTTCTGTGGATGGGGTCCAATATCCGGACGTCTATGTTGAAGCTACGGAATGAAAACGGGTACGTCTCATTTTACTGCTATGGGACCTTCGTGTGGAGGGCCAACTGATGTTATGGCTGTAAATGTCCGACTTCCGCATTTAAGCGCGCGTTTCGAAGTTACTTTATTTGCATCGGTCTGCAATTTATTAGAGTTAATTGTTAACGGACTTAAAGTAAGTAATTCCAATGCAAGAAAACACTGTCGTATTTAATAACAGTCTTCTTCTACTTCTCCCTAAACTTAACGGGGCTCTCAAAGAACGTAGATAGTTTGTGTTAAGCTCCGGTCGAACGGTAATATGAATATATTATCATATACCAGACGTCTTGTAGGGCTAGGTTAGGGTAAGCGTGGTTTTCTGTTAGCCCGGTTAACAGACCTAACTATTACCTGTTAGCAGACATAGAGGCCTACTGTAGGTCTAGGTTTCTATATGAAATGGCATTTCCTACATAACCACATCGATCGGGGGTAAACCGTAAGATGTTGGTGCGTAGCAACAATTTTTTTATCACAGGCTCTTGACATTTGTTGTTTTCTAGATGCCAAACCCGGCCATGTAGTCAAAAGAATTCTTTAATGGGCGCAGAAAATGAAGACACAGGACGGTATATATTTATATTACCATACGACCGAGGCTAGCATGGGTGTTGATTCTTCCACCGTATCTTGTGATAATGGAATATATAGACTAGTGTCTAATTACTGATTTTTTAGCTTGTGTCTTCCACAATTCTGTCCTGAGGACTCGAGACATATCTTGATGTTTCGTCTCTTGGTAGTCCAAACGGTTTGTCTATTACATAAGTTTGCCTAGACCGTACTTATGTAAATCTTGTTAGTGCACCTTTATTTATGGATATATTCAAATTTAAATTTCCATCACTCAGTCTGATGTTACAAAGTCAGAAGTGGACAAGCCAGGATTCACTTTGAAAAGCGTTCTGTTGCAGCCTCCCCTCCCCCTTAATTATCAGCACGATATGTGCAGCGCCAGATCTTGGTCTGCGTCATTCCCATTGGTTTGACGATTACAGATTCACAACCCATGTGGACCTGTTCGGTCTAAGGCCGTGGACCAATGGCGTGGACTGGTCAAATGCCTTGAGTGGAATTCAACGCCCGGTAGCACTGATTATCGTTAACGATTGTGCGATGTTATGATCCACAGATGACTTGCGTGCACGAGCATTGGTTAAAGGTCAGTCACTGAATGAATAATATTCAGTGAAGTTGCGACATAATGATCAATCTTCATGTCCAAACAACGCCTGTTTTGTGACCTTAATCGACCTCTGTCTCCCATGGCCTAGTCATCGGGGTATAATGCTGACTTGTCATATGTGTACTTGGTTTTCTGTGATGTCATCTATGATATTCTAACTGTATCAATTGTATATTTATTATGAATCCATCAGCTGATCAGACTCGTTTTGCCACCAAAATTTGGGTCACCGAACATGTATGTTTCCCAGTCCCAAATGGAACATTCACGAAGTAGTCACATATGTCAAGTAGCAGGGTAAAAGTCCTTCAATATCATGCCATGAGACTGTTGTGGTGATTGTGGACTTCTTAAAGATTAATTTCCATGGCTAAGGTAAAAGCATATACTTCAGTTCTTGTGAAAAAAGACAAACCAAAATTGAAGTGTTCGGTAAATGTGACTGGCCAAACAGAGACAACAACCGAAAGTACCCGAAGAAACATGGTGTCTTATGAGGGCATCCCAATCAGTGGATGATTCAGTTCTGGGCATCTTGTGATCCCTCACCCTTGCGCAAAATTGAATATCTGAACATACATGCATCCCATGGCCATGCTTAACAATCACACAATCAATAAACAGACAAATCAAATAACAAAAGACATAATATGTTATATTAGCTTGCCAAACAAATGAAATATAACATCCTCAATATGTACACTCCACAAATGATTACAGCCTAAGATTTTCCAAACAGCCCCAGGCTTTGCATGAATTGTCAGAAACACCCCACTGTTGTACTAAAAGTGACATATTTATCAATATGAAATATGGAAAAACTAGAATAAATACAACAGCCTTAGTTACAATTTCTATGGAAAACTGTACATGTGAGGCTTGTCTCGGCTGCAGATTTGAATCATCATATTAGTGCAAGATGATTCATGGTGAACTGAATTCACTTACTGGGCAATAAACCCAGTCACAAAATTCAACTGCACAACTGGTCACTAGGATGTCCTTTAAGTCTCGTCAAGAGATGAAACCAGATTTCATGGAACTACATTGGCTCCCAGTTGAGCAGCGCATTATTTTTAAAATCCTTTGTATAGTCTTCAAAGTGATTCACCACTGTACGGCGCCGCGCTGCCTCACTGAGATTCTATCAGTAGCGAAGCCGACCCGTCGACTTTGCGGATCTTCCGCAGTACGATTAATCCCCCTTCCGCTTTGGGAGGTGAGGAAGTATAGTCAAACAGAGACAACAACCGAAAGTACCCGAAGAAACATGGTGTCTTATGAGGGCATCCCAATCGGTGGATGCTTCAGTTCTGGGCATCTTGTGATCCCTCACCCTGGCGCAAAATTGAATATCTGAACATACATGCGTCCCATGGCCATGCTTAACAATCACACAATCAATAAACAGACAAATCAAATAACAAAAGACATAATATGTTATATTAGCTTGCCAAACAAATGAAATATAACATCCTCAATATGTACACTCCACAAATGATTATAGCCTAAGATTTTCCAAACAGCCCCAGGCTTTGCATGAATTGTCAGAAACACCCCACTGTTGTACTAAAAGTGACATATTTATCAATATGAAATATGGAAAAACTAGAATAAATACAACAGCCTTAGTTACAATTTCTATGGAAAACTGTACATGTGAGGCTTGTCTCGGCTGCAGATTTGAATCATCATTTTAGTGCAAGATGATTCATGGTGAACTGAATTCACCTACTGGGCAATTAACCCAGTCACAAAATTCAACTTGCACGACTGGTTACTAGGATGTCCTTTAAGTCTCGTCAAGAGATGAAACCAGATTTCATGGAACTACATTGGCTCCCAGTTGAGCAGCACATTATTTTTAAAATCCTTTGTATAGTCTTCAAAGTGATTCACCACAGTACGGCGCCGCGCTACCTCACTGAGATTCTATCAGTAGCAAAGCCGACCCGTCGACTTTGCGGATCTTCCGCAGTACGATTAATCCCCCTTCCGCTTTGGGAGGTGAGGAAGTATAGTCGTGGTTACGGCGAGCGTTCCCTATACTATGCCGGCCCTAAGCTATGGAACGAGTTACCGGAACATATCCGGGATATCAACGAGTTTGAGAGCTTCAAAAGATCTCTAAAGACGCACATTTTCAGGAAACATTTTAATCCTCTGTGATATTTTATTTATTCAATCGAAATTAGCCCTATTGCTGTACACTTTTATATTTATGCATTATACATATTATTATATCTATTTATTCATATACTCGATGTACAGCCTGATGGAATGGGCTTAAAATAAACCATCATCATCATCGTCATCATCATCATCATCACACCAGAAGTAAATTAATTGAGGGATAAATCATAATGCTTTTACTTGGTGTGCAGAACACGACAATGCTCATATCATCCCTGAATCAAACCCAGAAGATTGAGCAGTCTGTGGCCCTGCTACAGAAGACATTTGAATGTCCAATATGGTAAGACATCTGTACATTTTTCAACTGTGAAATAAATATACTGACTGAAAAATCGGGGTTGGAATTAATATTCAATGTCTGGATTTTGTGTGCCCTTTACTGTATGTAATACAGTCTAGAGGTGATGATCAATGCTGTATCCACCAAATGTGACCACAAGTTTTGTCGGTAAGTGAAGTGTTCAGCCTGACACAACTGGATAATATGAAGACATTATTCCATATAGGCTTGTTATATTTTCTGGCTGTTGATGAAACATATTGTTAAAACTTAAATGCTGTAAATTTTTTCTGATGTAAGCCATTTTAATGGCTCATAAGAATCTAGTATGTCATGGTCCAGCTAGCAGTCTTTTGACTCCTCCTCTGTATCTCATTGCATAATTTATTCTTTTATATGTTGGGTGATTCTAGGCTCTGTATAACTGAAACTCTTGGCCGTAAGAATGTGGTCCCCTGCCCTATGTGTAAGGAACCCATCACCAAAAGGTACCACTGCATAATAACCTTCTCATTATTTGCCCAAGTTTAATATGAAGTTTGTTATTATGACATAAAATGTGTATAAAACAACATGCTGTCTGTACTATTGGTCAGGAGTCTCCAGAAGTTGCCAAAATGGAACCAGATTGTGAACAAGGTGCGGGAGCTAGTGTGTGCCTTCCAGAGTGACACAGGGGTTCAATGTGAGTAGGGTCTCTCTTCCCTGTCTCAGCAACAGCTCAACTTAATTAGGTGTCTTAAACGTGGACGTTGATATGTGACTAAGAGGGTCGTCATGGGTCTTATAACAAGGGTGGAGACTTTTATTCCACCTGCTTAACTTGATAACCCTGTGTGATTGACATATTTCCCAAGCAAATTATAACTGGCCAGTAAAAGGTAATGGTAATTCCCCAGCTGCAGAATCTTTTTTTCTTTAATGTTTAAAAGGGTACATATTATGTGCATCACTTGGTAGAAACGTGCTTGAGATGTTAATGAGATTGTTCTGCACTGACAGTATCACCTCCAGCAGGCTGCCATATGCCACTCAGCCAGGGAACGCCCATCAAGTCGCGATTGGCTGATCCGGAAACGCCCACCCGGTCATGTGACCTGTTGAGGAAGAGGAAGTCAGAGGGTGAAGACGATGTCCTCATCTTTATTGAGGGTGATTATTCCTCATTAGACACAGGATTTCATATAATGATAACCTTGCAGTCTTCTTAGCAAATTTGAAGTGATAGTTTCAAATAAAAAGTGATACAATTTATATTCGTAGCACATCATGATATGTTTTGTCAAATTTAAGTCGCAGGTGTAACGTTAAATCCTGATATTATTTTAAGCATTGTTAATATTGAGTGGTAGATTTTGCCTGATGATAATTCTGACGTGTGAATGTTTCAGAGGAGGAAAGCACTGAACCTCAGCACATTGTCAAGTCACATATCAACATAAGGTAACAAATTAGATTGTGTCTTGGAGGTGGCCTTCTGGTACCACCTAATAATGATAATTAAGACAAATGCTACTGGACTTGCAGGAAATGAGAATCCTCCCAAACGATTTCTTCACATTGTCAATTCTTGTACATTATTATATAACATAATTGCAATATGTGCTGCTTTCAGCTCACCATTCGGTCAGAGGAGTGGTAAGAAAAGAAAAATTCAGCCTGTTGGCGAAGAAAATCAATTTCCCTCCATCACAGACCATAACACCATCACTGACATGGTCCCTGAGGAACCCTCTGATGTCCCCAATGATGGGTTTGCATTGTTCAGTGATCCTGTTCCTAAAACGAGGAAACAAACAAAACCAAAAGGAAAACCAACTTTATCTAAAAGCAAAACCAGTGTAAGTAAACTCACCAGACAAAGGCAACAGGTGAAAGGTGCCGTGAGAGGTAATACTCGTCAACGGGGGAGAGGGAGAGGAAGGCAGAAACAGGGAGTTGAGATTGTCAATTTAGAAAAAGCAGAGGAGGATTGTGAAGAAGACACCCCAAAGGTCAAGGTTAAGAACTGGTTAGCTGTGAACCCAGACTCTGTCAGTCCACTGGTTGTCACACCACTAGGGGAAACTACATCAAACCAGGGAGCATCTCAAAATGAAAACAAAATGAGCGTTAATGAGTCTAGTAAGGGGTTGGACCAAAATGAGCTTGTTGGATCCAGTGACACAAAATGAATGCTGAGGAGAATCCTATCCCTGATATCCTTGGTGAGACCTGTGAGGAAGTGAATGATAATGCTTGCCCCAGGATGTGGTGTGGACGGTGATGGTGTGGTAGTTAGAGGTGAAGTTGATATAGGATGTAAGGGCAACGAGAGCTCGTCTTGCGATGGCCCCAGTCTCCCGTCACTGCCAGCAGCTAACAAGCACACTCATAGAATATTTCGCAGTCGAGCAAAGGTCGGAGCAGCCAGTCCGGACAAGACAAAAACCACCCTGCTTCCTTCAGAGGACCCTTACTCCTTCATCGCCAGCCAACAGACACCAAAGAGCAAAGGACAAACAAGGAAAAGGGCATCCAAATGTGGTAAAAAGAGAGATTTTGAAGTAATTGTGTTTGAGTCGCCTCCAAAATTGACTAAAGCTACTGAAGGTGAAGATACAGATGCTGTCAAAGTCAAGAAAAGGTCACCTGCCAACAGGACCCAGTCTAGGACAGACTGCGATGGAGTAGATGCAAGCTCCCTGGCCGAAATGGAAGTGATGGCTGACGAAATTTCTCAGGCCGAGACATTTGATTTACTGCTGAGTCAGCAGTTTCGTGATATGGAATCTGAAGAACAGATGAAACTTGCCAAGGAGGAGACCAAGCAGAGGGGTAAAAAGAATAACAAGAAGGGTCAGGGCAGTCACAAAGGTCATATTAAGGGTGGATCAGAGGTGAAGGGCAAGTTGACAGATGGCAAGGTCAATCCTATATCAACCAGTAATAATACTATTCAAGGTACAGACAAGGCTCTGAAAAGTGGATTCCTCGACAACCACAGTCATGAAGAAGAAGGTCATGGCAAGGTCAACAAGCAGTGTGGTGATATCTCTGGGAAAGGTCCTCAGGAACCAGGGAAACCAGAGATATGCTCCCTTGCAGTGGTGAATGAACCTGCTCCCCCTCATCAGAAAAAGGTCAGAAGAAATGCCAAACAGGAGTGGGCCTCCACAAAACATATGAAGAAAGACTTGATGAAGAAGGGTAAAGTGAAGAAGCTCGAGTTGGCTGAAGGTGCAGGGCGTGATATGCCAAAGACGGTGACTGCTGAAAGAACCCATCATGGTTGGTGAGTACATTCAATTGTACTGTGTTCTATTAACGCATTCCCTTAGACACAGCCTAGTCCCATATAGACATCTATGACACCCCCACGCTTTCCAAGACCAGAGAAAAATTTACCTCTAGACTGCACCCATTTTCCTTCCTGTCGCACATGTTCATCTAATAGGCGCTGGTTATGCTATTTATTTTACGGCATTCCCATGCAGATTCCCGTGTTTTGCAAACACGCCGTCAGTAGCTCAAAACGTATATTGCACTGTGAGGTTGGTGGGTTTAAGTGACTTAAGTCCCACTGTGGCACCCTATCATCATCTTCATCTTTTGTAGATGTGGATACTGAGGCAGGCATGGTTGCGGCAGCTGGTGGCAGTAACACAGATGACATGGATATAGACTCAGACATTTCTCCTCTCTATGAACCACCTAATCTAGGTATACTAATAATACATTGTCATCAGTGATTCAGCTGAATAATCTTGCCCTCCCATGTATTCATCTACTGGTACATACAGCTTCCACTTCATCGGATGTAGCTGCGGCCTATGTTTATATGTGTGTGTGTATGTGATGACAGATATACAGCCTGAAGACATCAAGCGACGTCTATCACAGGCCACCCCAGGCAGAGGTAACTCACTGACAACCTGCTCAATGGCATTAATCACGATGATGCAACTGTAACCAAGACAACCAAGAATTTTCTCTTACACTGATTCACGTTGATTTTTGATTAAGCGTGGTTGTATTGTTTAAGCTGCTTGGTAATCGGCATTTGTTTGGTGTGTGTGCCCTTTGACAGGTTCTGTAAGTGGGAGGATGAGCGTTGTACCAGAGTCCACTCTTGATGACAGAGTCCACCCCCCACACCCCTCCTCCAACCATCAGATAGACCTTATGACCTCAGATGAGGACCACGACAGCTCCCCTCCCCCCTCATCCTCTCCGTGCACCCGCCCTCAGAGACGTACCTTCATGCTGTGTGGTACAACCCCTGAAGGCAAGTCACGACCCGCTCCAGCCGATCCACAGACCATAGATATCGACAGCATCATTGCAGAGACTGCTGAGCTCATCGAATTGGCTAAGGAAGAAACAGAGAGTGGCGGTACTGAGTCTACGGAGATACCTCTCCCTGACTTGCGTTCCTCTGACATCATTGGCTGTCATGGCAGCGTTGGTGATGATGATGAGGTTGTCTCGGCAACAACTGGAGCATCCTCTGAAGCCGCTCGTCATCTGGGGGATATCATACCTGACCAGGCCAGGGTCGTCTGTAATAGTGTACCCAAGGTGCTTTCTGTTAATGAAGTGGAGCGAATCATTAATGAAGGAGGAACAGTTGAATGTGTTGTGACAAAGGCAGGAGCCAGCCTGGCTGCTGAGGCAGGGAATGATGGACACAAGGCTCAGCAAGTTAATTATAAGCCCAGTGATATTGGTGATGAGTCTGGTCAAGTTGGTGATAAGTCCAGTGATGTTGGAGATGGGCCAGGTGATGAGCCCAATAATGTAAGTGATCAGCCTCGTGATATTGGTGATGAGCCCCATTATGTTGGTGATGAGCCCAGTGATGTAGAGGATGAGGTAAACCTGATGGAAGCATACACATGGCAGAATTCTATACCTCTTCACACTGATACCACTGTCAATGCTACAGTTGGTTTACTGACTTCTTCTACAGCGACCAGCGCTTTCTCTCCTGGCCTCATAGACCTGGTCGGTGATTCTACACCACCTCACACAGACACCAGTGATACGGTGGATGTTGGTGCAACAAATGCTGAAGTATGTGAGGATGTAACTCCCATTAGGCTGCAGTCACAGAACAGAAGACAAACACGCTCTCTCAGTAGAACTCCCATTCAGTCACAGGCAAAATACAACAATACCACCCCAGTGCAGTCACAGGCTAGCAACATAACGCCTGCTCGCTCAAAGACACTTACTGAGAGGAAACATGCTGTGAAGAGACTGTCTCAAATTAGGACTAGTACTGGTGATAATGTGGCAAGCTGTGCCCTCTCTCCTCCGTCAGCTCGTCCACACGAGGCTGGGGGTGGCAAGGTTACACCCGGGTCAGGGCAGATGAATGAAGGGAGGCGTAGATCTCTGAGGCAGACCAGATCGTCACAGAAACAGCAGCTGTCATCGCAAGGTAGCACAGTGGGCAGCAGAGTGACACGGTCACAGAACACACCTGAGACACAGGATGAGGTCACTGAGGGCTACGGACCTAGTCTGGACTTGTTTACAGAGAGGGATGTTGATAATGTGGGAAACGCTTCTCGCAATGCCAGCCCAGCGAAGGTCTCTCTCAAGGCTTATAGCTGCCGTTCAGTTGAGTCCTCACACAGCAGGAAGCCTCAGACACAGGATAGCACCTCTCAGGAGAGTGAGAGTATTTTGGGACCTCAACTCAGCCCGATTAAACCACTACCTCTAGATGAGGACACTAAACTGGACCTCATGCTCAAAGAACTCAAAAACTCTGCCAACAAGAAACCCGATAAAAACCAGGACAAAGTCAAAGTACAACGGTATACTGAACTGTCCAGTGATTCTGAATGTGACTTGAACCCTGACGTATGTGTTGATAAGTCAAGGTCAAAGAGGGTTACTGTTGCTGGGGATGACGATGCTTTGATGCCATCACCACCAATACATGTAAGTAGAGCCTGCAGAAGACTACGACGTTTATGATGCCTTTGCCTGGGGTGATTTCAAACACAGGTATGTGGTATGTTTGAGAGATGTATACTTATTGGCTGTTTTTTTTTTGTATAGCAGGGTGACAGTGAGGAGGTGTGTAGCCGTTCCAGGAGACGTCGACCGGTCAGGAGGGCTCTTATTGATGATGACTCAACTGATGAGGATGATGACGGTGATGATGTGGGAGATGAGGATGATGAGGATGACACTGAGGATGTTGATGGTGATTCCAATTCACCCCCTTTTTTGAACCAATGAGAGAGAGGCAGATCTAAATGCTCTGCCTGGATTGAAAAATGCCTTCAACAAATCTTGGTGTTGCATGTTAGATGATTCATGAACTGTTAATAATGGATAGCTATGTATGTGTGTTGTGCCCGGTGTGTACGCCATGACAGACACCACCGTGATGAACCGCACCTCATCCTGCTCCAGTCAGAGTCTTAGTGAAGTCCTCGACACCCAGGTAAGGTAACATAGCATACATATCAGCTACTTACTGCGAGAGGGGGCTTATAGTAGATGATGAACATGTTTGCTGTGTGTATGTGAAGCATAAAGAGCTAGTTGAAAAGGACTGTCAGCATCTTAAGGCTGAGATAGCACTATGGGAGGCCAGACTGGCTGGTCACAAGCCTGCTAGCTCAGTTGTCACTCACCTCAGCAGTGATGACTCGAGTGACGGTTCTGTGGGTCCTCGTAGACGCAGGTCGAGGCGGTGTCGTATTGAGAGCGATGACAGTGACCAGGGTGACAGTGATATATCATCTGTAGAATCACCTCCACCTAGGTCACAGCAGCGCAGAGGAAGGTCAAGAGCAGGAAAGTGTGAGGATGATGTTGTGGAGGCTGCTGTGAGATGTGGGGAAGATGAGGAGGGTGGTACGGAGGTTGGGGGATCGTCGGGGGTGATACATGAGAGGTCAGCTGTTGCTGAATCTGGCCAGGAAACGTTGGATGTGGGAGGTGTTACCGATGGTAACCATGCAGTTTACAGTGATGATGACCTGTTTGATGAGGAATTTGAGAATGAGGAGGATGGCATAGGGTCAGATGGAGGTCATGATGAAATCAAGGCCAATCCCGTCGGTGAAGCTGTCAATTCTGGAGGCTTGGAACATACAGATGAGCTCATCAAAGCAAGTTTGGAACACATAAGTGAGACTCCACAGTGCTCGACATCCACTCATGACCCTAGTTGTCTATCCAATGACCTTCAACTTGACAGCCACGGCACACTAAGACCCGCTCAGTTTTCGAAGGTCAAGGTCAAAGATGAAGTCACCCCCATTCCATCTTGTTCCCCATCAGCTCTTCCCTCCAGACCTAACTGGTCTTTGGTATCTTCAGGAATCCGCAAACACCAACAGGTAAGTTCACAGCGATCTGGAAATAAAATTTTGGTGGGATGTACTGGCAATGGAATGGTATGTGGTTCATTTATGGAGACCCATCATAAGTTAAAATAGCTTAGGGGATTTAAATCTAGATGAAAATTGGCCCTGATCCTTTGTTTTGTTTATGTGATACACTCACTGATTGTTAATGATAAGCTTGATGTGTGTGTCTGTGTTCAGCAAACGGTGACGATGCTCTGTCAGGCTCTGGGTTGCTCGTTCCAGTCCAGGTTCTCCACGGAGACCACACATGTATTGGTTAAGCCAGGTAGGCACATGTGGCACTGCCAACACAATGTAATTGTCATCTGTATTGTATGGGGCCATATGCTGAGAATCTGTGTCCGCTGGGAAAATTTATCTTGTCAAAATTCAGTCACACAACAGGAATGTAAAACTAACACTAGATCTCTGGTTTTAGTACAAAAAATTCATTGAACAGTTACAACCCCCACCTGTTCCTCAATTTTCCCATCCAAGATGTGTGATTAAGTTAGATGAGTGAACTATATTTAATTTCCCACACCTTTGTTACATCGTTTTATGTTTTTGCCTTCACTTTATGTCGTGTAGTTGAAGAGGGTTCCCTGCGCTGCCTGAGAACCCTCAAGTACTTCCAGGGCATCGCAGGTCGTGTGTGGGTACTCAGTATACAGTGGGCCATAGACTGCATGGACCAGGGAGTCTTACTACCAGAGGTGAGTCATCCAGGGCTCGACACTCCCGACTGCCTGCCTGCCCGCACTTGCCCCCGCCTTGCTCCGGGCAGGCGAGGGGAGCCCTTGACCTGCCCTCCAGGCAGGCACATTTTTTTCATGAAATCGCCAGCAAGTGTGTATTTTTTGCGGATTGAACGGAAATCTTACGAAAAAAATGTCATTATTTTATCAGATTTTGTCATATTTCACTTTTCTTTACAATACTGTACATACATAACAGCGCCGTCTACCGAGCAGACGACGCAAAGCACTTGAGTTTAGGCTTTAGCCATTAAGAATGCAAGAAGCGTTATGATTGTTCTGACTCCTCTCAGTGCGCGAAATTTTGTAAAAAGTGAGGGCAAGTACATTTTATGGAGGGGCAGGTAAACTTTGGCAAGTACCTGCCCTCATGGCAGGTAAAAAAAAAAAAATGAGTGTCAAGCCCTGTGTCATCTCACCTCAATCAGAGGATGACACCGCAATAGATCCTCGTGGCCATTTGAATATTTTGTTGTTGCTTATTTCTGTTCTGTAGGCTCAGGGGTTGTTATCTTTCGACTGTATTGCCCTATTCTGCCAGTGTGTGTGTGTGTGTGTTTGCGTTGTAGGATGACTATGAGATCCAGGGTGACAGCGTGGAGGCAACAGATCACTTTGGACCTCAGAATGCACGCCTCTCTACCTTGCCTCTCCTCAAACACTTCGCCATCTGCTGCCTGGGCACTTTCACTGACCTGAGCCGCGGTAAATCATCCTCGCTAGTTTAAGTCATTGACAATACATCCCATTGTCATCATAATGAGTAGCTTTATTTTGCGCTTATCATAATGTTAATCTTAGTTTCCACAATATAGCCTCATCATAATGAGCCCTTATTTCATTCCATTACAACAAGCGGTCGCAATTACTAAGTTAAAACTGCAGGTATCACACAGACTCTGTGAGCTTACGTGTACAAACCGCGGGATTGCACCCTGAATGAATACAATTACACCTGGTTTATCATGTATGTGTGTATGTATGTGTGTGACAGATGACATGGGCAGCCTGGTCCAGTGGTGCGGCGGTCAGTATGTGGGCAACCCCGCTCAATTCTCACGTCTACAGGATGTGTCTCATCGCATCATCATCCTCGAGACCGCAGACTCCCTGAAGATGGAGCATCTCACCCGTAGGTGGCGCCGTGGTGTTATGTAATGTGGGAGGAGGGTCGTGGGGTGTTGCCGAGTGGGTTGGGTGTTGCTGCAATGATTACCATGGTGATGATGTCAGGTGCCGGTCTTGTAATGATTGTAGGTAACTGAATATGTATGTTATGATTACATCAGCAGCAGGAGTAATGTGTAGTAATAAACTTGACAAATATTGAAGGGGAGAATCATCTTTTTGGTTTGTTAATTATATTTTTGACTGCCGTGTTAACCTCAGGCTCAGGTGTCTTGTCATTAATGAGAACCATCTGTTTGTGTGTTCAGGACTGCAGAAGCAACACAGGGCTAAGGTTGTCATCAAGGAGTGGTTGCTGGACTCCATTGGCATGTATGACATCAGGCCGCTTGACCTCTACCTGCTGCCTGCCTGACAACCGACACCATGGCAACAGAGGTCATGTTACCACAGTGAAGTACCATGTGACAAACATCACCATAGTAACAGAGGACATGTTACCTCAATAAACTAGTATGACAACCAATGCCACGGCAACAAAAGTCATGCTACCTGAATAAACACCATGACAACATGGAGTGAAAACCTGCACATTGGAAACAAAAATCACCCCAATAAGCTACTTGCCTGAGAGCTGGCATTCTGGAGGTACTCAACCACCTGCTGTGTGATTATTCAGTGATCTCTCTGCTGTTGTTGTATTGTGCATGTGTAGGGAATTGGAACACTTCATGACTGATCATTCTCATGAATTATGCATGAATGTAGTGGATAACTGAATAGATCTACTTGTGTTACCAAAGAGTGGTGGTTTAAATAATTAACCCCCCACCCCCCCACACACACATCCATCCATATTGTCATGAATGATATCTGAATAAAAGTTAAGGTTGTGATAACCTGCATAGTTTGTTGTGGCTCATCATACTCCTGGGGTCATGGTTGATATATTGGTTGAAATTGTATGTTATATGGAAGTGTGGATAATATTTTTACATGTGAAATAAACAAATCATATAGATATATGAGTTAAGTAATTTCCGGGTTGTCAAAACAAATGATTTATTTCCTGATCACACAATCAGTTCGAGAGTCACTAACAAAGATATCCACTTGAGAAATTCAAACTCATGATTCCACCCCATTAGTGACCTGAACGTTTGACATCATCATTTACCAGGTGTCTTATTGATCAAAACACGGGGAACTAATGTGACGGGGAGACAATAGGTGCATTCCATGACCATCACATTAAGCTATTCACTAATCCAACATGATGTTGACCCAAATATATCCATAAAACCTTGGATAACAGGATGAAATTTAGTAGAAGCAGGAGGGACTACGACCCCTGACAACTGTTGGAAATGAGTAGACCATCTGGAGGAACCAAGGACCGCCCTTATATTCGGAGGTCACCCACTTGGTTAACGCCTCTTCGTTAATTAGGCTTGATGACTTGGTCGGTGGAGCTCTACTCTCTGTCACAGCACAAACAGGTCATTGTTATATAACAAAGAAAATCGAGATGACGATTACGACGCGCTCAACCTTCGTTGTATGACCAGTAGGTATGCCCAACAGTGAGCGCCGAGTCGCACGGAATGCTTGGCTGGGTCGAAATGCCGCGGTCGGGATCTCGTCCATGCGCGCGCGAAGCTTTCAATTAGCTTTGCATAACGACAAAACAGATAAAGAAAAAGCTTAGCAGCATATGGCTAGATCAATATGTGTCCGGTAGATACGGCATACTGTCATTTGTCAATAACGGAAACATCAGGTATAGAGAACAAGTGTCTGTCTGACAATGTAAGTGGTGTTAACGTTATTGTTTGGCACCTTTCATTCACCTGCTGATAATCTCAACAGCGGGTCCTAAGTAACAAACACACACACTGTCGCTAGCACAGAAATTTCCTCACTCGCACACACATGGATATATATATATATATATATATATATATATATATATAGATAGAGAGAGATATATATAGAGAGAGATAGATATATATATATATATAGATAGAGAGAGAGATAGATAGAGAGAGAGAGATAGATCTCTCTATATGTCTAGAGATCATAAATAGATCTAGATATATGTATAGAATAATAAATAGATATATATCTATAAATAGATATATATATAGATCTATATATATAATAAATATATATATATAGATATATATATATAGAGAGGGAGAGGTCTCCCTCTATATATCTCTCTATCTGAGATATATTCCTGTCTCCTATGTATCTATATATATATATCAAGATCGTCTCTATAGTATATCTTCTCTATCTCTCATAATATATAAAGCATATATCTATCTAGATCAATATATATATATCTCCCTATTATAGAGATCTCTATATAACTATATCTCTGTAGATAAGAGCTCTCCTCTCTCACACATGGAGAGACCTCGAGAAGAAAGAAGATAAGATGAGAGAGAGGGAGAAAGACTCTATATATATATCTGGGAGATAGATCTAGAGAGACTCTGATAAGAGAGGATATAATATATATGTCCTAGAGAGAGAGACAGATAAATATCTCTGAGATCTAGTATGGATATATATATATATCTCTATTAGATATATAGGGAGTAATATAAACCTATCTAGATCTAGATCTCTGTCCTCCCTCTCTCTCTCTATAGATATATATAGATCTCCTATATATACTCTATAGAGATCTATATAGATAGAGAGGGTCTTCTAAGGATCTCTAGTCCATAGAGTAGATATATATCAGGGGGAGATAGATATATAGAGAGAGGATAAGATATAGATTCTAGATAGAGATATATCTATATAGAGATATAGACAATAGAGATTAGATATGATAGAGAATAGAATGATATATCTAGATCTCTATATATAGTATATATATATAGAGAGATATAGAGATCTCTCTCTCTATATAATATATATATATAATATATATATATAGATATATATGTATACCTATATATAGATAGATATATATCTATATCTATATATATAGGGGATATATATAATCTATATAGTAGAAATGGATCTACTCTCCTTCTCTCTACATATCTATCTATATAGAGATATATCGTCTCTCCTCTCTCTAGAGAGATCTCTCTCTCTCTCTCTCTCTATCTATATGTCTCTCTAGAGAATCCATATATATCTATCTCTCCTCCTCTCTAGAAATGACAGCCAAGATATCCTCGCTTGAGAAATTGATTTGAGTTCATATAAACAAGCGCATTGGCGGGTGAGATGGAATTAAATCCGTAATTGAAATGAGATCCGCCAAGGACGATCCATCAACAGCGATATTGCTTCATCAAACTCACAATATAAATAAATAAATGACATCGTTCTCGCAGACTTAGTACGCCGAAATATATATGATATTTGCCGCATTAACTAACAGTTGAGCCGCTTGACCCGTCGCAGGACCTATAATCTGACAATTAAGCGTTCAAAGCTACTTCCTCATTATTTTTATGAGACTTACATGTGTTGCCTGGGGTTTAGATTAAAGAAAACAGCCCCCTACCCCCCCAAAAAAACACCTTTATACTTGTTCATTTGGAAGCACTAACGAGTGCGACTTCAGGGGAGGTGTGACATAATTAAGTCATTCGTAGGATTGCCTACGTACCTATCTAGACATTGTAAACTGGATAAACATCGTAAATAACACTAAGCAGTTCCACACATTGTAAACTGAAGAAACATCGTAAATAACACTAAACACTTATAGACATTGTAAACTGGAAAAACACCGTAAATATCACTAAGCAGTTCTAGACATTGTAAAATGGATAAACATCGTGAATAACACTAAGCAGTTCTAGTTATTGTAAACTGGATTAACATCGTGAATAACACTAATATATATATATATACGCTGTTAGTTCTAGTCATTGTAAACAGAAGAAAAACACCGTAAATAACACTGAGCAGTTCTAGTCATTGTAAAACTGGTTAAACATCGTAAATAACACTAAGCACTTCTAGTTATTGTAAACTGGATTAACATCGTGAATAACACTAAGCAGTTCTAGTCATTGTAAACTGAAGAAACATCGTAAATAACACTAAGCACTTCTAGTCATTGTAAGCTGGTTAAACATCGTAAATAACACTAAGCACTTCTAGTTATTGTAAACTGGATTAACATCGTGAATAACACTAAGCAGTTCTAGTCATTGTAAACTGAAGAAGAAACACCGTAAATAACACTAAGCAGTTCTAGTCATTGTAAGCTGGTTAAACATCGTAAATAACACTAAGCACTTCTAGTTATTGTAATCTGGATTAACATCGTGAATAACACTAAGCAGTTCTAGTCATTGTAAACTGAAGAAACACCGTAAATAACACTAAGCAGTTCTAGACATTGTAAACTGAAGAAACATCGTAAATAACACTAAGCAGTTCTAGTCATTGTAAGCTGGTTAAACATCGTAAATAACACTAAGCACTTCTAGTTATTGTAAACTGGATTAACATCGTGAATAACACTAAGCAGTTCTAGACATTGTAAACTGAAGAACATCGTAAATAACACTAAGCAGTTCTAGACATTGTAAACTGAATCCGTTAAATAACACTAAGCAGTTCTAGACATTGTAAACTGAAGAAACACCGTAAATAACACTAAGCAGTTCTAGTCATTGTAAGCTGGTTAAACATCGTAAATAACACTAAGCACTTCTAGTTATTGTAAACTGGATTAACATCGTAAATAACACTATGCAGTTCTAGACATTGTAAACTGAAGAAACATCGTGAATAACACTAAACAGTTCTAGACATTGTAAACTGAAGAAACATCGTAAATAACACTAAGCAGTTCTAGACATTGTAAACTGAAGAAACATCGTAAATAACACTAAGCACTTCTAGTTATTGTAAACTGGATTAACATCGTGAATAACACTAAGCAGTTCTAGTCATTGTAAACTGAAGAAACACCGTAAATAACACTAAGCAGTTCTAGACATTGTAAATGAAGAAACTGAATCCGTAATGTAAATAACACTAAGCAGTTCTAGACATTGTAAAACTGATCCGTTAACATCGTAAATAACACTAAGCAGTTCTAGACATTGTAAACTGAAGAAAAACATCGTAAATAACACTAAGCAGTTCTAGACATTGTAAACTGAAGAAACATGTACATAAATAACACTAATCAGTTAATGTACATTGTAAACTGAAGAAATGTACATTGTAAACTAACTAATCAGTTAATAGACATTGTAAACTGAATCCGTTAAACATCGTAAATAACACTAAGCACTTCTAGTACATTGTAAACTGAATTAACATCGTAAATAAACACTATGCAGTTCTATACATTGTAAACTGGATCCATTAATGTAATAAACACTAAGCGTTCTAGTCATTGTAAACTGAAAAACATCGTAAATAACACTAAGCACTTCTAGTCATTGTAAATGGTAAACATCGTAAATAACACTAAGCACTTCTAGTACATTGTAAACTGAATCCGTAACATGTGAATAACACTAATCCAGTTAATGTCATTGTAAAACTGAATCCGTTACCGTAAATAACACTAAGCAGTTCTAGACATTGTAAACTGAAGAAAATCGTAAATAACACTAAGCAGTTCTAGACATTGTAAACTGAAGAAACCGTAAATAACACTAAGCATTCTAGTTACTGTAAACCGGATTAACATCATGAATAACACTAAGCAGTTCTAGTCATTGTAAACTGAAGAAACACCGTAAATAACACTAAGCAGTTCTAATGACATTGTAAACTGAATCCGTTACCGTAAATAAAACTAAGCAGTTCTAGTACATTGTAAACTGAAGTTACATCGTAATATAACAACTAAGCAGTTCTAGTCATTGTAAACTGAAGAAACACCGTAAATAACACTAAGCAGTTAATAGACATTGTAAACTGAAGAAACGTCGTAAATAATACTAGGCAGTTCTAGTTCTATTGTACATTGTAAACCTGTTAATGTACATTGTAAATAACACTAAGCAGTTTAATTGTAAACATTGTAACATAATCACTAAGCTTAATTATAAACCGTGGACATCGTACAAGCAGTGTAAACTGAATCCGTTAATGTACATTGTAAACTGAATCCGTTAATGTACATTGTAAATAACACTAAGCCGTGTTCATAAACTGATGAAACATCGTAAATAAACTGTAAGCACTTCTAGTCATTGTAAATGAATAAACATCGTAAATAAATCTAAGCACTTAATGTACATTGTAAACTGAATCCGTTAACATACATTGTAACACTGAATCAGTTCTAAACTGAATCCGTTAATTGTAAACTGAAGTTAATGTACATTAAATAACACTAAGCAGTTCTAGACATTGTAAACTGAATCCGTCGTAATGTACATTGTAAACTGAATCAGTTCTAGTACATTGTAAACTGGTGAAACATCGTAAATAACACTAAGCATTCTAGTAAACTGGGATTAACACTGAATCCGTTAAGTTCATTGTAAACTGAATCCGTTAATGTAATAACACTAAGCAGTTAATGTACATTGTAAACTGAAGAAACACCGTTAATAACACTAAGCATTCTAGACATTGTAAACGTTAATGTACATGGTAAATAAACTAAGCAGTTCTAGTACATTGTAAACTGAATCATCGTAAATAACACTAAGCAAACTAGTCATTGTAAACTGTTAAACATCGTAAATGAATCCGTAAGCACATTCTAGTTATTGTAAACTGGATTAATCGTGAACATTGTAAACTGAATCAGTTAATAGTCATTGTAAACTGAATCCGTTAAAACATGTAAATAACACTAAATCAGTTCTAGTGTGTACATTGTAAAACTGAATAGTCATTGTAACATCGTACATGGTAAACTGAATCCGTTAATGTACATTGTAAACTGAATCCGTTAATGTACATTGTAAACTGAACTAAATAACACTTTCTAGTACATTGTAAACTGAATCCGTTATCGTAAATAAAACTAATCAGTTCTAGTACATTGTAAACTGAATAAGCACTTCTAATGTACATGGATTAAAACTGAATAACAGTAAGCAGTTCTAGTCATTGTAAACTGAAGAAACACCGTAAATAACACTAAGCATCCGTTCTAGTACATTGTAAACTGAATAAACATCGTAAATAACACTAAACACTTCTAGATATTGTTATGTGGACATTCGTAAACTAACATCAGTTCTAATCATTGTAAACTGAAGTAACATCGCAAATAACAAACTAAGCAGTTAATAGACATTGTAAACTGAAGAAACACGTTAAATAACACTAAGCAGTTCTAGACATTGTAAACTGAATCCGTTAATGTACGTGAATAACACTAAGCACTTCTAGTACATTGTAAACTGGATCCGTAACATCGTGAATAACACTAAGCAGTTAATGACATTGTAAACTGAATCCGTTAATGTACATAACACTAAATCCGTTCTAGTACATTGTAAACTGAATCCGTTAATGTTAAATAACACTAAATCCGTTCTAGACATTGTAAACTGAATCCGTTAATGTGAATAAACACTAAGCACTTCTAGTTATTGTAAACTGAATCCGTTAACATCGTGAATAACACTAATCAGTTCTATGTACATTGTAAACTGAATCCCGTAATGTACATAAGTAAACTGAATCCGTAAATGTTATGGTAACACGTAAATACCGTTAATAAACATTCTAGATAAACTGAATCTGTTAATGTACATCGTAAATAAATCTAAGCAGTTGTACATCATTGTAAACTGAAGTTAATGTACATCGTAAATAACACTAAGCAGTTAATGACATTGTAAACTGAAGAAACACCTTAAATAACACTAAACTGAATCAGTTCTAGACATTGTAAACTGAATCCGTTAAACATCGTGAATAACCGTTAATGTAGTTATTGTAAACTGAATCCGTACATGTACATTGTAAATAACACTAAGCAGTTCTAGACATTGTTAACTGAACTGAAACACCGTACATAAAACTAATCCGTTAATGTACATTGTAAACTGAAGAAAACACCCTTAAATAACACTAAGTAAACTGAATTGTAAGTTGGATGTACATCGTGAATAACACTAAGCATTCTAGTACATTGTAAACTGAATCCGTTAAACATCGTGAATAACACTAATGTTCTAGACATTGTAAACTGAATCCGTTAAATAACACTGTAAAACTGAATTGTAAGCTGATGAAACATTGTAAATAACAATCCGTTAATAGTCATTGTAAACTGAATCCGTTAATGTACATTAAATAAACTGAATCCGTTAATGTACATTGTAAACTGAATCCGTTAATGTACATTGTAAACTGAATCCGTCTAGTCATTGTAAACTGAAGTAAACAAACACCTGTAAATAACACTAATCAGTTAGTTATTGTAAACTGGATTAACAATCGTGAATAACACTAAGCAGTTTAAATTGTAAACTGAATGTAACATCGTAAAAACTGAATCCGTTAAGTACATTGTAAACTGAATCCGTAAATGTACATTGTAAGCTGAATCTAGTTATTGTAATGTAAACTGGATTAACATGTGAATAACACTAATCCGTTAATGTACATTGTAAACTGAATCCGTTAATAACACTAAGTAAACTGAATCCGTTAATGTACATTGTAAACTGAATCCGTTAAATAATGTACATTGTAAACTGAATCCGTTAATGTACATTGTAACACTAATCCGTTCTATGTACATTGTAAACTGAATCCGTTAATGTACATTGTAAACTGAATCCGTCATTGTAAACATGAAGAAAATCCGTAAATACATTGTAAAAGTTGAATCCGTTAATGTACATTGTAAACTGAATCATCGTAAATGTACATGGTAAACTGAATCCGTAATGTACATGTATAGATATTGTAATCTGGATGACATCGTGAATAACCGTAAATGTACATTGTATTGAAACCGTTAAATACACATCGTAAACTAACACTAAGCAGTTAAGACATTGTAAACTGAATCCGTTAAATGTACACTGTAAACTGAATCCCATTAATGTACATTGTAACATCGTGAATCCACTAATGTACATTGTAACTTGAATCCGTTAATGTACATCGTAAAAACACTGAATCCGTTAATGTACATTGTAAACTGAATCCGTTAATGTACATTGTAAACTGAATCCGTTAATGTACATTGTAAACTGAAGAAACCGTTAATGTACATTGTAAACTGAATCCGTTAATGACATTGTAAAACTGAATCCGTTAATGTACATTGTAAACTGAATCCGTTAATGTACATTGTAAACTGATCCGTCGTAAATAACATTGTAAACTGAATCCGTTAATGTACATTGAAAAACTGAATCCGTTAATGTACATGTTTGTAGACACTGTAAGCTTAATGTACATAAAACATCGTAATGTAATGCTAAACACTTGTAATATTGAATCCGTTAATGTACATCGTGTAACACTAATCCGTTCTAATACATTGTAAACTGAATCCGTTAATGTACATTGTAAACTGAATCCGTTAATGTACATTGTAAACTGAATCCGTTAATGTACATTGTAAACTGAATCCGTTAATGTACATTGTAAACTGAATCCGTTAATGTACATTGTAAACTGAATCCGTTAATGTACATTGTAAACTGAATCCGTTAATGTACATTGTAAACTGAATCCGTTAATGTACATTGTAAACTGAATCCGTTAATGTACATTGTAAACTGAATCCGTTAATGTAAATAATTGTAAACTGAATCCGTTAATGTACATTGTAAACTGAATCCGTTAATGTACATTGTAAACTGAATCCGTTAATGTATTGTAAACTGAATCCGTTAATGTACATTGTGTAAACTGAATCCGTTAATAGTACATTGTAAACTGAATCCGTTAATGTACATTAAATAAACTGAATCCGTTAATGTACATTGTAACTGAATCCGTTAATGTACATTGTAAACTGAATCCGAAAACTAATGTGTAAATAAACTGAATCCGTTAATGTACATTGTAAACTGAATCCGTTAATGTACATTGTAAACTGAATCCGTTAATGTAGAGGTAAACTGAATCCGTTAATGTACATTGTAAACTGAATCCGTTAATGTACATTGTAAACTGAATCCGTTAATGTACATTGTAAACTGAATCCGTTAATGTACATTGTAAACTGAATCCGTTAATGTACATTGTAAACTGAATCCGTAAATGTGCATTGTAAACTGAATCCGTTAATGTACATTGTAAACTGAATCCGTTAATGTACATGTAAACTGAATCCGTTAATGTACATTGTAAATTGTAAACTGAATCCGTTAATGTACATTGTAAACTGAATCCGTTAATTGTGAATCATTGTAAATTGTAAACTGAATCCGTTAATGTAAATTGTAACTGTAATCATTGTAAACATGTAAACTGAAAACGTTAATGTAAATAACATGTAAAAACTGAATCCGTTAATGTACATTGTAAACTGAATCCGTTAATGTACATTGTAAACTGAATCCGTAAATGTGCATTGTAAACTGAATCCGTTAATGTACATTGTAAACTGAATCCGTTAATGTACATTGTAAACTGAATCCGTTAATGTAAACATTGTAAACTGAATCCGTTAATGTACATTGTAAACTGAATCCGTAATGTACATTGTAAACTGAATCCGTTAATGTACATTGTAAACTGAATCCGTTAATGTACATTGTAAACTGAATCCGTTAATGTACATTGTAAACTGAATCCGTTAATGTACATGGTAAACTGAATCCGTTAATGTACATTGTAAACTGAATCCGTTAATGTACATTGTAAACTGAATCCGTTAATGTACATTGTAAACTGAATCCCTTAAATGTACATGG
Source organism: Urechis unicinctus (assembly GCA_034190875.2). Lineage (NCBI taxonomy): Eukaryota > Metazoa > Annelida > Polychaeta > Xenopneusta > Urechidae > Urechis > Urechis unicinctus. The sequence goes on along the minus strand of CM067356.1, from coordinate 47,153,516 downwards.
TAAACTGAATCCGTTAATGTACATTGTAAACTGAATCCGTTAATGTACATTGTAAACTGAATCCGTTAATGTACATTGTAAACTGAATCCGTTAATGTACATTGTAAACTGAATCCGTTAATGTACATTGTAAACTGAATCCGTTAATGTACATTGTAAACTGAATCCGTTAATGTACATGTAAACTGAAAATTAAAACTGAAAATCCGTTAATGTACATTGTAAACTGAATCCGTTAATGTACATTGTAAACTGAATCCGTAATGTACATTGTAAACTGAATCCGTTAATGTACATTGTAAACTGAATCCGTTAATGTACATTGTAAACTGAATCCGTTAATGTACATTGTAAACTGAATCCGTTAATGTACATTGTAAACTGAATCCGTTAATGTACATTGTAAACTGAATCCGTTAATGTACATTGTAAAACTGAATCCGTTAATGTACATTGTAAACTGAATCCGTTAATGTACATTGTAAACTGAATCCGTTAATGTACATTGTAAACTGAATCCGTTAATGTACATTGTAAACTGAATCCGTTAATGTACATTGTAAACTGAATCCGTTAATGTACATTGTAAACTGAATCCGTTAATGTACATTGTAAACTGAATCCCTCTAATGTACATTGTAAACTGAATCCGTTAATGTACATTGTAAACTGAATCCGTTAATGTACATTGTAAACTGAATCCGTTAATGTACATTGTAAACTGAATCCGTTAATGTACATTGTAAACTGAATCCGTTAATGTACATTGTAAACTGAATCCGTTAATGTACATTGTAAACTGAATCCGTTAATGTACATTGTAAACTGAATCCGTTAATGTACATTGTAAACTGAATCCGTTAATGTACATTGTAAACTGAATCCGTTAATGTACATTGTAAACTGAATCCGTTAATGTACATTGTAAACTGAATCCGTTAATGTACATGTAAAAACTGAATCCGTTAATGTACATTGTAAACTGAATCCGTTAATGTACATTGTAAACTGAATCCGTTAATGTACATTGTAAACTGAATCCGTTAATGTACATTGTAAACTGAATCCGTTAATGTACATTGTAAACTGAATCCGTTAATGTACATTGTAAACTGAATCCGTTAATGTACATTGTAAACTGAATCCCTCTAATGTACATTGTAAACTGAATCCGTTAATGTACATTGTAAACTGAATCCGTTAATGTACATTGTAAACTGAATCCGTTAATGTACATTGTAAACTGAATCCGTTAATGTACATTGTAAACTGAATGTACCGTACATTAACACTGAATCCGTTCCGTAATGTACATTGTAAACTGAATCCGTTAATGTACATTGTAAACCGTTAATGTTAATGTACATTGTAAACTGAATCCGTTAATGTACATTGTAAACTGAATCCGTTAATGTACATTGTAAACTGAATCCGTTAATGTACATTGTAAACTGAATCCGTTAATGTACATTGTAAAAAGAATCCGTTAATGTACATGGTAAACTGAATCCGTTAATGTACATTGTAAAACTGAATCCGTTAATGTACATTGTAAACTGAATCCGTTAATGTACATTGTAAACTGAATTCGTTAATGGTACATGGTTAACTGAATACCGTTAATGTACATTGTAAACTGAATCCGTCTATGTACATTGTAAACTGAATCCGTTAATGTACATGGTAAACTGAATCCGTTAATGTACATTGTAAACTGAATCCGTTAATGTACATTGTAAACTGAATCCGTTAATGTACATTGTAAACTGAATCCGTTAATGTACATTGTAAACTGAATCCGTTAATGTACATTGTAAACTGAATCCGTTAATGTACATTGTAAACTGAATCCGTTAATGTACATTGTAAACTGAATCCGTTAATGTACATTGTAAACTGAATCCGTTAATGTACATTGTAAACTGAATCCGTTAATGTACATTGTAAAACTGAATCCGTTATGTACATTGTAAACTGAATCCGTTAATGTACATTGTAAACTGAATCCGTTAATGTACATTGTAAACTGAATCCGTTAATGTACATTGTAAACTGAATCCGTTAATGTACATTGTAAACTGAATCCGTTAATGTACATTGTAAACTGAATCCGTTAATGTACATTGTAAACTGAATCCGTTAATGTACATTGTAAACTGAATCCGTTAATGTACATTGTAAACTGAATCCGTTAATGTACATTGTAAACTGAATCCGTTAATGTACATTGTAAACTGAATCCGTTAATGTACATTGTAAACTGAATCCGTTAATGTACATTGTAAACTGAATCCGTTAATGTACATTGTAAAATCCTGAATCCATTGTAAACTGAATACATTGTAAACATCCGTGTAAATAACTGAATCCGTTAATGTACATTGTAAACTGAATCCGTTAATGTACATTGTAAACTGAATCCGTTAATGTACATTGTAAACTGAATCCGTTAATGTACATTGTAAACTGAATCCGTTAATGTACATTGTAAACTGAATCCGTTAATGTACATGTAAACTGAATTAATGTACATAAACTGAAATGAATCCGTTAATGTACATGGTAAACTGAATCCGTTAATGTACATTGTAAACTGAATCCGTTAATGTACATGGTAAACTTAATGTTAATAATGTACATTGTAAACTGATCCGTTAATGTACATTGTAAACTGAATCCGTTAATGTACATTGTAAACTGAATCCGTTAATGTACATTGTAAACTGAATCCGTTAATGTACATTGTAAACTGAATCCGTTAATGTACATTGTAAACTGAATCCGTTAATGTACATTGTAAACTGAATCCGTTAATGTACATTGTAAACTGAATCCGTTAATAACATGTAAATTGTAAACTGAATCCGTTAATGTACATTGTAAACTGAATTCCGTTAATGTACATTGTAAACTGAATCCGTTAATGTACATTGTAAACTGAATCCGTTAATGTACATTGTAAACTGAATCCGTTAATGTACATTGTAAACTGAATCCGTTAATGTACATTGTAAACTGAATCCGTTAATGCACATTGTAAATCCGTTAATGTACATTGTAAATGTACATTGTAAACTGAATCCGTTAATGTACATTGTAAACTGAATCCGTTAATGTACATTGTAAACTGAATCCGTTAATGTACATTGTAAACTGAATCCGTTAATGTACATTGTAAACTGAATCCGTTAATGTACATTGTAAACTGAATCCGTTAATGTACATTGTAAACTGAATCCGTTAATGTACATTGTAAACTGAATCCGTTAATGTACATTGTAAACTGAATCCGTTAATGTACATTGTAAACTGAATCCGTTAATGTACATTGTAAACTGAATCCGTTAATGTACATGGTAAACTGAATCCGTTAATGTACATGGTAAACTGAATCCGTTAATGTACATGGTAAACTGAATCCGTTAATGTACATGTAAAACTGAAACCCGCTAATGTACATTGTAAACTGAATCCGTTAATGTACATGGTAAACTGATCCGTTAATGTACATTGTAAACTGAATCCGTTAATGTGTAAACATTGTAAACTGAATAAATTGTACATTGTAAACTGTAATCCCGTTAATGTACATTGTAAACTGAATCCGTTAATGTACATACATTGTAAACTGAATCCGTTAATGTACATGGTAAACTGAATCCGTTAATGTACATTGTAAACTGAATCCGTTAATGTACATTGTAAACTGAATCCGTTAATGTACATTGTAAACTGAATCCGTTAATGTACATTGTAAACTGAATCCGTTAATGTACATTGTAAACTGAATCCGTAATGTACATTGTAAAAACTGATCCGTTAATGTACATTGTAAACTGAATCCGTTAATGTACACATTGTAAACTGAATCCGTTAATGTACATTGTAAACTGAATCCGTTAATGTACATGTAAACTGAATCCGTTAATGTACATTGTAAACTGAATCCGTTAATGTACATGTAAACTGAATCCGTTAATGTACAAATTGTAACTGAATCCGTTAATGTACATTGTAAACTGAATCCGTTAATGTACATTGTAAACTGAATCCGTTAATGTACATTGTAAACTGAATCCGTTAATGTACATGGTAAACTGAATCCGTTAATGTACATTGTAAACTGAATCCGTTAATGTACAGGTAAACTGAATCCGTTAATGTACATTGTAAACTGAATCCGTTAATGTACATTGTAAACTGAATCCGTTAATGTACATTGTAAACTGAATTAAATGTACATTGTAAACTGAATCCGTTAATGTACATTGTAAACTGAATCCGTTAATGTACATTGTAAACTGAATCCGTTAATGTACATTGTAAAACTGAATGAATGTACGTTAATGTACATGGTACATTGTAAACTGAATCCGTTAATGTACATTGTAAACTGAATCCGTTAATAATGTACATTGTAAACTGAATCCGTTAATGTACATTGTAAACTGAATCCGTTAATGTACATGTACTGAATCCGTTAATGTACATTGTAAACTGAATCCGTTAATGTACATTGTAAACTGAATCCGTTAATGTACATTGTAAACTGAATCCGTTAATGTACATTGTAAACTGAATCCGTTAATGTACATTAAAAACTGAATCCGTTAATGTACATTGTAAACTGAATCCGTTAATGTACATTGTAAACTGAATCCGTTAATGTACATTGTAAACTGAATCCGTTAATGTACATTGTAAACTGAATCCGTTAATGTACATTGTAAACTGAATCCGTTAATGTACATTGTAAACTGAATCCGTTAATGTACATTGTAAACTGAATCCGTTAATGTACATTGTAAACTGAATCCGTTAATGTACATTGTAAACTGAATCCCTGTAATGTACATGGTAAACTGAATCCGTTAATGTACATTGTAAACTGAATCCCTTTAATGTACATGGTAAACTGAATCCGTTAATGTACATTGTAAACTGAATCCGTTAATGTAAATCCGTGAATCCGTTAATGTACATTGTAAACTGAATCCGTTAATGTACATGTAAACTGAATCCGTTAATGTACATTGTAAACTGAATCCGTAATGTACATTAATGTACATGTAAACCGTTAATGTACATTGTAAACTGAATCCGTTAATGTACATTGTAAACTGAATCCGTTAATGTACATTGTAAACTGAATCCGTTAATGTACATTGTAAACTGAATCCGTAAATGTGCATTGTAAACTGAATACCATTAATGTACATTGTAAACTGAATCCGTTAATGTACATTGTAAACTGAATCCGTTAATGTACATTGTAAACTGAATCCGTTAATGTACATTGTAAACTGAATCCGTTAATGTACATTGTAAACTGAATCCGTTAATGTACATTGTAAAACTGAATCCGTTAATGTACATTGTAAACTGAATCCGTTAATGTACATTGTAAACTGAAATCCGTTAATGTACATTGTAAACTGAATCCGTTAATGTACATTGTAAACTGAATCCGTTAATGTACATTGTAAACTGAATCCGTTAATGTACATTGTAAACTGAATCCGTTAATGTACATTGTAAACTGAATCCGTTAATGTACATTGTAAACTGAATCCGTTAATGTACATTGTAAACTGAATCCGTTAATGTAGAGGTAAACTGAATCCGTTAATGTACATTGTAAACTGAATCCGTTAATGTACATTGTAAACTGAATCCGTTAATGTACATTGTAAACTGAATCCGTTAATGTACATTGTAAACTGAATCCGTTAATGTACATTGTAAACTGAATCCGTTGTACATTGTAAACTGAATCCGTAATGTACATGTAAACTGAATCCGTTAATGTACATTGTAAACTGAATCCGTTAATGTACATTGTAAACTGAATCCGTTAATGTACATTGTAAACTGAATCCGTTAATGTACATTGTAAACTGAATCCGTTAATGTACATTGTAAACTGAATCCCTTTAATGTACATTGTAAACTGAATCCGTTAATGTACATTGTAAAACTGAATCCGTTAATGTACATTGTAAACTGAATCCGTTAATGTACATTGTAAACTGAATCCGTTAATGTACATTGTAAACTGAATCCCTTAAATGTACATGGTAAACTGAATCCGTTAATGTACATTGTAAACTGAATCCGTTAATGTACATTGTAAACTGAATCCGTTATGTACATTGTAAACTGAATCCGTTAATGTACATTGTAAACTGAATCCGTTAATGTACATTGTAAAACTGAATCCGTTAATGTACATTGTAAACTGAATCCGTTAATGTACATTGTAAACTGAATCCGTTAATGTACATGTAAACTGAATCCGTTAATGTACATTGTAAACTGAATCCGTTAATGTACATGTACATGTAAACTGAATGAATCCGTTAATGTACATTGTAAACTGAATCCGTTAATGTACATTGTAAACTGAATCCGTTAATGTACATTGTAAAACTGAATCCGTTATGTACATTGTAAACTGAATCCGTTAATGTACATTGTAAACTGAATCCGTTAATGTACATTGTAAACTGAATCCGTTAATGTACATTGTAAACTGAATCCGTTAATGTACATTGTAAACTGAATCCGTTAATGTACATTGTAAACTGAATCCGTTAATGTACATTGTAAACTGAATCCGTTAATGTACATTGTAAACTGAATCCGTTAATGTACATTGTAAACTGAATCGTTAATGTACATTGTAAACTGAATCCGTTAATGTACATTGTAAACTGAATCCGTTAATGTACATTGTAAACTGAAACCGTAATGTACATTGTAAACTGAATCCGTTAATGTACATTGTAAACTGATCCGTTAATGTACATTGTAAACTGAATCCGTTAATGTACATTGTAAACTGAATCCGTTAATGTACATTGTAAACTGAATCCGTTAATGTACATTGTAAACTGAATCCGTTAATGTACATTGTAAACTGAATCCGTTAATAATGTACATTGTAAACTGAATCCGTTAATGTACATGTAAACTGAATCCGTTAATGTACATTGTAAACTGAATCCGTTAATGTACATTGTAAACTGAATCCGTTAATGTACATTGTAAACTGAATCCGTTAATGTACATTGTAAACTGAATCCGTTAATGTACATTGTAAACTGAATCCGTTAATGTACATTGTAAACTGAATCCGTTAATGTACATTGCTAACTGAATCCGTTAATGTACATTGTAAACTGAATCCGTTAATGTACATTGTAAACTGAATCCGTTAATGTACATTGTAAACTGAATCCGTTAATGTACATTGTAAAACTGAATCCGTTAATGTACATTGTAAACTGAATCCGTGAGGTTAAACATGTAAATAAAACTGAATCCGTTAATGTACATTGTAAACTGAATCCGTTAATGTACATTGTAAACTGAATCCGTTAATGTACATTGTAAACTGAATCCGTTAATGTACATTGTAAAACTGAATCCGTTAATGTACATTGTAAACTGAATCCGTTAATGTACATTGTAAACTGAATCCGTTAATGTACATTGTAAACTGAATCCGTTAATGTACATTGTAAACTGAATCCGTTAATGTACATTGTAAACTGAATCCGTTAATGTACATTGTAACACTGAATCCGTTAATGTACATTGTAAACTGAATACATCGTGTAACTGGTAAACTGAATACCGTTAATGTACATTGTAAACTGAATCCGTTAATGTACATTGTAAACTGAATCCCTCTAATGTACATTGTAAACTGAATACCGTAAATGTACATTGTAAACTGAATCCGTTAATGTACATGGTAAACTGAATCCGTTAATGTACATTGTAAACTGAATCCGTTAATGTACATGGTAAACTGAATCCGTTAATGTACATTGTAAACTGAATCCGTTAATGTACATGGAAAACTGAATCCGTTAATGTACATTGTAAACTGAATCCGTTAATGTACATGGTAAACTGAATCCGTTAATGTATTGTAAACTGAATCCGTTAATGTACATTGTAAAACTGAATCCGTTAATGTACATTGTAAACTGAATCCGTTAATGTACATTGTAAACTGAATCGTTAATGTACATGTTAACTGAATCCGTTAATGTACATTGTAAACTGAATCCGTTAATGTACATTGTAAACTGAATCCGTTAATGTACATTGTAAACTGAATCCGTTAATGTACATTGTAAACTGAATCCGTTAATGTACATTGTAAACTGAATCCGTTAATGTACATTGTAAACTGAATCCGTTAATGTACATTGTAAACTGAATCCGTTAATGTACATTGTAAACTGAATCCGTTAATGTACATTGTAAACTGAATCCGTTAATGTACATGTGTAAACTGAATCCGTTAATAATGTACATTGTAAACTGAATCCGTCCCGTAAATTGTAAACACTGAATCCAATTAATGTACATTGTAAACTGAATCCGTTAATGTGTTGTAAACTGAATCGTACATTGTAACTGAATCCGTTAATGTACATGGAAAACTGAATCCGTTAATGTACATGGTAAACTGAATCCGTTAATGTACATTGTAAACTGAATCCGTTAATGTACATTGTAAACTGAATCCGTTAATGTACATTGTAAACTGAATCCGTTAATGTACATTGTAAACTGAAATCCGTTAATGTACATTGTAAACTGAATCCGTCAATGTACATTGTAAACTGAATCCGTTAATGTACATTGTAAACTGAATCCGTTAATGTACATTGTAAACTGAATCCGTTAATGTACATTGTAAACTGAATCCGTTAATGTACATGGTAAACTGAATCCGTTAATGTACATTGTAAACTGAATCCGTTAATGTACATTGTAAACTGAATCCGTTAATGTACATTGTAAACTGAATCCGTTAATGTACATTGTAAACTGAATCCGTACATTGTAAACTGAAACTGAAACACCGTAAATAACACTAATGTACATTGTAAACTGAATCCGTTAATGTACATTGTAAAAACTGAATCCGTTAATGTACATTGTAAACTGAATCCGTTAATGTACATGTAAACTGAATCCGTTAATGTACATTGTAAACTGAATCCGTTAATGTACATTGTAAACTGAATCCGTTAATGTACATTGTAAACTGAATCCGTTAATGTACATTGTAAACTGAATCCGTTAATGTACATTGTAAACTGAATCCGTTAATGTACATTGTAAACTGAATCCGTTAATGTACATTGTAAACTGAATCCGTTAATGTACATTGTAAACTGATCAGTTAATGTACATTGTAAACTGAATCCGTTAATGTACATTGTAACTGAATCCGTTAATGTACATGTAAAACTGAATCCGTTAATGTAATTGTAAACTGAATCCGTAGTACATTGTAAACTGAATCCGTTAATGTACATTGTAACACTAAATCCGTTATGTACATTGTAAACTGAATCCGTTAATGTACATAAAACTGAATCCGTTCTAGTACATTGTAAATTGGATAAACATCGTTAATAACATGGTAAACTGAATCCGTTAATGTACATTGTAAACTGAATCCGTTAAATGTACATTGTAAACTAGATCCGTTAATGTACATTGTAAACTGAATCCGTTAATGTACATTGTAAACTGAATCCGTTAATGTACATTGTAAACACTGAATCCGTTAATGTACATTGTAAACTGAATCCGTTAATGTACATTGTAAACTGAATCCGTTAATGTACATTGTAAACTGAATCCGTTAAATACATTGTAAACTGAATCCGTTAATGTACATTGTAAACTGAATCCGTTAATGTAAATTGTAAACTGAATCCGTTAATGTACATTGTAAACTGAATCCGTTAAATGTACATTGTAAACTGAATCCGTTAATAATGTACATCCGTTAATGTTGTAAACTGAATCCGTAATGTACATTGTAAACTGAATCCGTTAATGTACATTGTAAACTGAATCCGTTAATGTACATGGTAAACTGAATCTAGTTAATGTAAGCCGGTATAAACATCGTGAAATAACACTAATCCTTCTAATCATTGTAATGGTAAAACATACATGAATAACACTGAATCCGTTAATGTACATTGTAAACTGAATCCGTTAATGTACATGTAAACTGAATCCGTTAATGTACATTGTAAACTGAATCCGTTAAATGTACATTGTAAACTGAATCCGTTAATGTACATTGTAAACTGAATCCATCGTAATGTACATTGTAAACTGAATCCGTTAATGTACATTGTAAACTGAATCCGTTAATGTACATTGTAAACTGAATCCGTTAATGTTCTAGTCATTGTAAACTGAATCCGTTATCGTAATATTGTCTGAAGTTGAATCCGTCAATGTACACTGACGAAACTGAATCGTTAATGTACATTGTAAACTGAATCCGTTCTAGACATTGTAACTGAAGAAAAACCTTAAATAACACTGAAGCAGTTCTAGTATTGTAAACTGAAGAAACATCGTGAATAACACTAAGCAGTTTAAGTCATTGTAAACTGAATCCACCGTAATAACACTGAATCAGTTCTAGACATTGTAAACTGAAGAAACACCTTAAATAACACTAAGCAGTTAATGTACATTGTAAACTGAATCATCGTGAATACACAAACTGAATCACTAATGTAGTCATTGTAAACTGAATCCGTTAATGTACATTAAAACTAATCCGTTTCTAGTCATTGTAAACTGAATCCGTGAATAACACTAAGCAGTAAACTGAATCATTGTAAAGTGAAGAAAACCGTAAATCCACTAATGCACATCTAGTCATTGTCCGTTGGATGTACATCGTGAATAACACTAAGCAGTTCTAGACATTGTAAACTGAAGAAACACCATGAATAACATTAAGCAAACTAGACATTGTAAACTGAAGAAACACCGTAAATAACACAAAGCAGTTCTAGTCATTGTAAACTGAAGAAACACCATGAATAACACTAAGCACTTCTAGACATTGTAAACTGGATAAACACCATGAATAACACTAAGCAGTTCTAGACATTTTAAACTGAAGAAACACCGTAAATAACACTAAGCAGTTTTAGTCATTGTAAACTGAAGAAACACCGTAAATAACACTAAGCAGTTCTAGTCATTGTAAACTGAAGAAACACCATGAATAACACTAAGCACTTCTAGACATTGTAAACTGGATAAACATCGTGAATAACACTAAGCAGTTCTAGACATTGTAAACTGAAGAAACACCATGAATAACACTAAGCACTTCTAAACATTGTAAACTGGATAAACACCATGAATAACACTAAGCAGTTCTAGACAGTTTAAACTGAAGAAACACCGTAAATAACACTAAGCAGTTTTAGTTATTTTAAACTGAAGAAACACCATGAATAACACTAAGCACTTCTAGACATTGTAACCTGGATAAACATCGTGAATAACACTAAGCAGTTCTAGACATTTTAAACTGAAGAAACACCGTAAATAACACTATGCAGTTTTAGTCATTGTAAACTGAAGAAACACCATGAATAACACTAAGCACTTCTAGACATTGTAACCTGGATAAACATCGTGAATAACACTAAGCAGTTCTAGACATTTTAAACTGAAGAAACACCGTAAATAACACTAAGCAGTTTTAGTCATTGTAAACTGAAGAAACACCGTGAATAACACTAAGCATTTCTAGTCATTGTAAACTGAAGAAACACCATGAATAACACTAAGCACTTCTAGACATTGTAAACTGGATAAACACCGTGAATAACACTAAGCAGCAGTTCTAGACATTGTAAGCTGGATAAACACCGTGAATAACACTAAGCACTTCTAGACATTGTAAGCTGGATAAACACCGTGAATAACACTAAGCAGTTCTAGACATTGTAAACTGAAGAAACACCGTAAATAACACTAAGCAGTTCTAGTCATTGTAAACTGAAGAAACACCGTAAATAACACTAAGCAGTTCTAGACATTGTAAACTGAAGAAACACCTTAAATAACACTAAGCAGTTCTAGTCATTGTAAACTGAAGAAACACCTTAAATAACACTAAGCACTTCTAGACATTGTAAACTGAAGAAACACCTTAAATAACACTAAGCAGTTCTAGACATTTTAAAGTGAAGAAACACCGTAAATAACACTAAGCACTTCTAGACATTGTAAACTGAAGAAACACCTTAAATAACACTAAGCAGTTCTAGACATTTTAAAGTGAAGAAACACCGTAAATAACACTAAGCAGTTCTAGTCATTGTAACCTGGATAAACACCGTGAATAACACTAAGCAGTTCTAGACATTTTAAACTGAAGAAACACCTTAAATAACACTAAGCAGTTCTAGACATTGTAAACTGAAGAAACACCTTAAATAACACTAAGCAGTTCTAGACATTTTAAAGTGAAGAAACACCGTAAATAACACTAAGCACTTCTAGTCATTGTTAGCTGGATAAACACCGTGAATAACACTAAGCAGTTCTAGACATTGTTAACTGAAGAAACACCGTAAATAACACTAAGCAGTTCTAGTCATTGTAAACTGAAGAAACATCGTGAATAACACTAAGCAGTTCTAGACATTGTAAGCTGGATAAACATCGTGCATAACACTAAGCAGTTCTAGACATAGTAAACTGAATAAACATCGTGAATAACACTAAGCACTTCTAGTCATTGTAAACTGAAGTAACATCGTGAATAACACTAAGCAATTCTTGACATTGTAAACTGAAGTAACACCATGAATAATACTAAGCACTTCTAGACAATGTAACCTGGATAGCACTTCTAGACATTGTAACCTGGATAAACATCGTGAATTACACTAAGCAGTTCTAGACATTTTAAACTGAAGAAACACCGTAAATAACACTAAGCAGTTCTAGTCATTGTAAACTGGATAAACATCGTAAATAACACTAAGCAGTTCTAGACATTGTAAACTGAAGAAACACCTTAAATAACACTAAACAGTTCTAGTCATTGTAAACTGAAGAAACACCGTAAATAACACTAAGCAGTTCTAGTCATTGTAAACTGGATAAACATCGTGAATAACACTAAGCAGTTCTAGTCATTGTAAACTGAAGAAACACCTTAAATAACACTAAGCAGTTCTAGTCATTGTAACCTGGATAAACATCGTGAATAACACTAAGCAGTTCTAGACATTTTAAAGTGAAGAAACACCGTAAATAACACTAAGCAGTTCTAGTCATTGTATACTGGATAAACATCATGAATAACACTGAGCAGTTCTAGTCATTGTAAACTGACGAAACATCGTGAATAACACTAAGCAGTTCTAGATATTGTTAACTGAAGAAACACCTTAAATAACACTAAGCAGTTCTAGACATTGTAAACTGAAGAAACACCTTAAATAACACTAAGCAGTTCTAGTCATTGTAAACTGAAGAAACATCGTGAATAACACTAAGCAGTTCTAGACATTGTAAACTGGATAAACATCGTGAATAACACTAAGCACTTCTAGTCATTGTAAGCTGGATAAACATCGTGAATAACACTAAGCACTTCTAGTCATTGTAAGCTGGATAAACATCGTGAATAACACTAAGCAGTTCTAGTCATTGTAAGCTGGATAAACATCGTGAATAACACTAAGCAGTTCTAGTCATTGTAAGCTGGATAAACATCGTGAATAACACTAAGCACTTCTAGTCATTGTAAGCTGGATAAACATCGTGAATAACACTAAGCACGTCTAGTCATTGTAAGCTGGATAAACATCGTGAATAACACTAAGCAGTTCTAGTCATTGTAAGCTGGATAAACATCGTGAATAACACTAAGCACTTCTAGTCATTGTAAGCTGGATAAACATCGTGAATAACACTAAGCAGTTCTAGTCATTGTAAACTGAAGTAACATCGTGAATAACACTAAGCAGTTCTTGACATTGTAAACTGAAAAAACATCATGAATAACACTAAGTCCAAGAATTTTGGTTTATTAAGTTTAGCTTATTAGCTTTTCTGGAGTCTCTTCGCTAGGTAGCTCTCCCTGGTTCCGGGCATTGGATAATGGCCGAAACCACACTATCAGCTGACCTCCCATTGGTTCAGGTATAGCCGGCCCTCTTTGCAAAGGTCAAAACCCAATGGCTCACATGGGGCGTGGCTCGAAAGGTCATTGTCCGATGGGAAAGATCCCAGCCAAGGCTACTTATCAGGGTCACACTCCCATCTTAAGGTCGGAGGTTGACCCGGGCTAGTGTAAACATGTCGTGCTGATAATTGTGAAGGGGAGAAGGCTTCAAAATTCGGAAGAGCCAGATTAATATCATAACATCCTCCCTCCTGTTTTTGCTGGAGTGGGGATTAGCCAGAGGAATAACAGAAGTCCAGAAGTAAAGTTGCTTATTGGGTTTATTAAGTTTCATCAATGAAGCTCACTGGAATCTCGGTCTGAATCTTGTCCCTGACTAGATGGTCTCCCTTAATTCATATGCGTGGACAGGCTTTATAGTCCCCCAGGAGTTCGATTTCCCAGAGGACTTTGACCAACCCACGATATTGGCGGGCCATATCATGCCGATAATTAAGGTGGGTGGTAGGGGGAAACTTTAGAATAGAATAGCATTATAACATAGGAAAGCTAGTTCTGCAAGACTCTCCCCTCTTCATTGGAAGAATTACCTGATGAAAATATAATAGAAATCTTGTTTCAATTATTTGACTACCTTGCTAGTCAGAGACAAAAACCCGAACAAAACTTGCCCATACATACATGGCTTCAAAGCAATAAATTTTGAAGATAAGCATATGTAACTATCGTTCATTAGATATCGCCGCATTCTTGACACAAGTTATTTTTTCATTAGATATCGCCGCATTCTTGACACAAGTTATTCTTGCAATGATCGCTACTTAATGAATCTAGAGGTGATCAATCACCTCCTCTGTGATCTATCAGTGCTCTCACTGCTACTAATGTATTGTGCATGCGCAGGCAATTATTATAAATACTTGATTGATCATTCTCATGAATTATGCATGAATATAGTGGATGACTGAATAGATTTAAATATGTTACCATATTAGATTTCATTGATGTTTGTTGTAAAGAGTGGTTGCCTTGTCAGTAACTTAATGATATCTAAATAGATATGAAGGCTGTGATATTAAGTTAAGTTATGGTCTTCCTGTCTGTCTAGATGGTCGGGTTTAACTGTTGTCACGTGGATCATCAACAAACGTCTTAAAGTTAATGAATTTTAGAATGATTTGTATGTTGAGCGGTTTCCTGGTTGTCAAAACAAGTTATTGATTTCCTGACCACACATTCAATTTGAGTCAATAACAATGATATCCACTTGAGTAATTCAATCTCATTATAATACACCCCATAAATGATCTGAAGGTTTGACATCATCAAATACTGGGTAACCATTATGGTGGGAGCAATAGGTACATTCCAACACCATCAAGATGTGTTTTATTAAGTGGACCATCACATTAAGCTATTCACTAATACACCAAGAAGTTGACCCAAATATCTCCATTTAAACCAGGGTGCAATTTAGTACCAACAATAGGGACTATAACCTGTGGGAATTAAGAAGACCATCTGGAGTAACGAAGGGCAGTCGCTATATTCTAAGTGATGAATAAAAGCAGTGGATGAGTTTAGGAAATGACGGAAGCACAATAGATATCCAGAAAAACACACTAGATGCTTGGTTAACTATGACGTAATCTGTACTTCAGCTAAAACATAAATCACACGGTAACCTCTACAGACACTGCTGTGTTGATCACTAAAACAACAGCGTAAATGTAAAGCTTTAACACCGCATGGCTGTGATATCGTAATGAAATACTGAAAAATCCAATTGAGATCTTGACTGACAAATGAACATATTGCTTTGTAGTCATACAAACAATTTATACGAATTGTGACAATTCAAGTAAGCACACATAACACGGTAGGTTTTGACACAAACTCAGCATTAAAATATTCTATTTTGTGACAACACATACATATTATCCCCTAGGAACAACGATGCGCAAAACACGGATGTGTCAAGCTTATCTAACGAAGTTTGTTGAGGAAATATACAAGGCACATGAACAATTGTTATATTCAGCAAATAAAATCGTCAGGTTGCTGATGTGGCTGGCCGCCATGGGAACCGAATTGTCCCTCACCAATAACAGCATCTTCATCAGACATTATCTGCTGTACGGAGGTCTGTTCTTATTCACGTATTTAAAGATACCATTAGCGGCCATAGGAGACACGAGTTTCTCTTGTTTCAGAATATCGTCACTTTTCCGTATCCAATATTGTCCGTTCTTTTGGATGAGATACGTATTTCTAGCTACCATGTCGTCCGCGGTTCCGTATTTGGGCGGGTAGGCGTGTGAATCATAGCCCAGCCGCTGTAACATGGGAGCGATTTTGTCTATGGCTTGTCGCACGTCTGTAGGGACGGAGGTCACCCATTTGGTTAAGGCCTCCACGTTAATAGGCTTGATGACTTGGTCGGTGGAGCGCTCCACTCTGTCACAGCACAAACATATCATTGTTATATAATAAGGAAAATCGACATGAGATTACTTACAATTGACAGACCTGGTTCGACTGTCTGACTATCAGGGATCAACACCACCCTTTTACAAGTTTTATTCGACTCTCCTGAGCTTACAAGTCAGACCTTTTGACGGCTCAGGGATCAAACTGGTCACGTGGACATTATTGCAACCCACACTAATAATACAGTGAATGCAGTTTACCCTGTCAAACATACCAAGAATGCTAATTTATGTGCCATACGCATCATGCAAGGTTAATTAATGAATCCAACTGATATATAATTATAAGGACGAACAGCCCGTAAACACAATATTCATATAAATACAACATAATGGAACTTAAAGACAAACATACAAGAATAGGCCTATCCAGGCCTGTATTTATGAAGAGGTAGGGTGGGGTTGGTGGGGAGGGGTTGGATATCATATTGCCCTACCTACGTTTCAGATACCGCGATAAGTAAGGAGAGGGGCTTTTATCATATTGATAACCAAGTATATTGATACTGTCAGGAAGAAGCACTGAGGACAATGGAAGGCGGCGTTATGGTTGAGATAGGAGCGACTTACATTGAGAGTGATATCCCGCCGGGCATGTTGACGAAGTCGCTGTGATGTAGCACAGCGTCATGCCAGGGTATGTCGAGGAACTTAAGCACTTGTAACGTGACCTCCCGCGGGTGTAACACAAGCTGCTCATAGTATACAGGCATACAGCGGCTAGGTCCCACGCGTAGACATTGAAAATACATCGTCTCTATACCCGCATTCCACTTCTCCAGGCACTGACGAAAGCTTTTGAGGTTGAAACCGCCGATGGTGACATTACGAGAGATGATCGAGTTGACCACTGCTCGGCCATCACGGACCATGAAGATAATCTTGGCATGTGGAAACATTTGTGAGAGATACACTAGAGATTTGAGAGTGAAGGGGTCTTTGTTACAGAGGTAGGGTGCGGGCTCACCATGCTTTGCGATCACCTCTAAAATAAATGCTGACAAGGCAGAATCTATGACATCGTTGCTGAGGCCAGCTTCCTTGAGTCGACGGGATTCCTTCTCGGATTTGGCCCAAAGCGAACGCATACCAAGTAATCTTGGGATCACTCGAGTTTCCTCGCCACACCGGATGTCGGGATGAGCGTCCATCATCGCTCGCATGAGCGTCGTGCCACTTCTTGGAATGCCTCCGATGAAGATGAGTGGCATCTGTCGATCGTAGGGGTACGCCCGGTTCTTAGCATCATACACGACTTTCGTGGGGTCCTTCGGAACCATTCGTGGTGTGTCAAGGTCATTGCAAGGTGAAAACCAGTTGTAGAGTAGGAGGACGATGAGGACGAAGAAGACGATGAAGTTGAGGAAACGCTGTAAGCTGATGCGTTGCATGGTTGCACCTTGCGTCTTTGGCTCAGCGGATAATCAATTGAAGCTTGTGGTTTTACTGCCACTGACAAGATCACTGTCTGCAATTATATTCTATTATGCACTCCTTGGCCGTGATTGGTTGGTGACGAGGGCGCGTTGTTGCCGCCACAAGCGCCTTCACTGGTCCCATACTTCACTTGACTGGCCCCTGTTGCTTCTTATCGGCCCGTTACAGCACCAAGTGCCATCTCCAACCGCGCTCGGTGATAACGCTGTTTCATCTGCTTCGGCTGCTGCTGGCGGGATGCTGAGGAGGAGACTCTGGGAGCGTTGACACGAGGAGGAGGTGGGGCGTGTGGCGAGCATCGGTTCACTAGCCGCAGGTACCACCACGCAAAATCAGTCTCTGATCCTAACGATATAACTGTATTTCTTTAGCCACATATGACCAGCTTCTTCGTATTACGCCTGCAAATTCTATTGAGATGATTACTTTTTGAAGTAAGTTGCACGGACAAAAGTAATGTTGACAAGACATGAGGTGATTGTTGCATTGAGGAAGCGTTTCCCTCTGGTGATGATATGGTAGCTCTATTCAACGACCACATCCGTCCTCAAGCACTGCGCAGAAACAACTACCGTTCTTTGATAGCTTTCTTCCTAATAGGCGAGAGGCAGGTTAATAGGGGACCACTTAATGGCGAGCAATAGGCGACATCCTGGCCTGTCAGTCATTACCTGCAGCGCTGTATATAGAAGAAACACTGTGATGACAAATTAGCTATTCTCGTCACAATAAACAGAAGAAACACATTGATGAACAATAAGCTCTTCTTGTCATTGGAAAGAATAGAAACATTGTTGTGAACAAAAACACTGCTTGTCATTGGAAACAAAAGAAACATTGTGGTGATGATTAACATTTTTCGTCTTTTGATGAGAGTTGGGATAACACATTGAAAAGCGATGAGATATAAAGTGTAGCTGAGGATCGAGTGTGCGGTATACAGCAGACACAACGACGTGGTCCACATAGTGGTTTCCTGAATCAATAGGACAGGTGTTGACCTCAGACCACCAAGACCAATACAGACTCACAGAACCTGGTCAATGATAAACAAAGCCTGCTAACTTAGATTAAAAGTCAAATTGCAGTCTTGAGCTTACATAAATATCAATCGAAAAACAGTGTCAGAAAAACTGGCCAATACCTAAGCTTGGAAATTATAAGCTCCAATAAAAAAATCAAGCCAATGTCGCGCCCTAATTATGAAAATAAGGCCCCGAGAACGTCCTCAAGTAGACGCCATCCCGGACCTGACTTCCTCCTAAGACAGACCGGCGAGATAACCTCTTAACGTGTAATGCAAGGGCACTGTCAAGCAAACTGCCCATATGTTTAACAAGAATACTAAGCTAAACGACAGAATACACAACCACGCTGATACCGTAACGCAATATGTGTCGAGGTATTGTACATACAATGCAATCAATCGTTCCCAGAGTCAAGCAGCCAGCTGGAGCAATGTCAACCATGAAGTTGGAGCAATAACGGGCGGGACACCGTCAACCATGAAGCTGGAGCAATAAGGGGCGGGACAACGTCAACCATGAAGCTGGAGCAATAACAGGCAGGACAACGTCAGCCATGAAGCTGGAGCAATAACGGGCAGGACAACGTCAACCATGAAGCTGGAGCAATAACGGGCGGAACAACGAGCAATAACGGGCAGGACAACGTCAACCATGAATCTGGAGCAATAACGGGCGGGACAACGTCAGCCATGAAGCTGGAGCAATAAGGGGCGGGACAACGTCAACCATGAAGCTGGAGCAATAACGGGCGGGACAACGTCAACCATGAAGCTGGAGCAATAACGGGCAGGACAACGTCAACCATGAAGCTGGAGCAATAACGGGCAGGACAACGTCAGCCATGAAGCTGGAGCAATAACGGGCAGGACAACGTCAACCATCTAGCTCTAACAATAACAGACAAGGACAACATCACCTGCATAGGTAGCAGAACCTCTCTGGTCTGTAATATAACTACCTTACATATTTGAGATCCGAATTAACACAATACATCATCAGGCTGTTTTTTATTTATCTGATTGCAGTAATATCTTGTCTGGGAAATAAATAATGTCTGGAACAGACAGAGCTATGACACGATAATGTTAAAGGAATCTTTTAACGGAATGAGGTTGGAAATGTGGTATGATCCAGTTTTATGGTAGCTTGCCCTGGTGCTGTGGGGTATTTCAGCCGACGGATTTTATTACCAAGCACGTCAACGTCTCCAGTCATATTATCACCAGATTTATCCCCTACAGTGGCCATCTTTGCATATTTAGAGAGGTCTGGATTCGTCCTGTTCTGTTGAGATCCATAGGTACTCGTTTTTATTAATATCTTGTAAATTCAAGGACAACAGAAAGGTAGTGGTTGTCCAATGGCCTGCTTTCATATTGCACAGTTTCGCAAATAACGCGATTTAATGCAGGATTAGAGATGTTGGTAGTTATTATATCACCGAAAGAGGCATCCAGCACAACCACAACTTCAAGAAGTGTAGCAGAGCCCCCACCTTACATGTTGTATGTGGAACTGACAAGATCGAGGTGGACATAAAGTGGAACAGTCCCCCGTATAATTTACTGAAATCCACTGCCCATCCAAGCAGTCATTAAGACCCAACATTTTAAACACTGAGTGTAATAATGTCATATGTTGCATCAACATCCAAACCAAGAACTACAGCTGTAACTGATTGTTGAAGAAGGCTGAAACTCCTCCTTTACTTGAAGACCGCCATGCAATGGTCTCATTTGATTCAAGGTTGTACCAGCCAACAGTATACATGATTGACCTATTGCCTATGCATAGATCACCTGCGGTGTTGTCAGTAGGATTGTGCGGAGGAACAACCTCCCCATTTTGAAAAGTCTGATACATAGTGATATGACTGCACAAGCCTAACAATTCACTAGCAACGTCATATATAAAGCAGGCAGGTTCCATTACGGCCCAGGTGACGGCAGAGGGTCCTATCCGACAAAGCATTCAAGTCGTTCACAGCGACAGTGCCTACACAGCAAACCTTTTTTGGGTGTTCAGTTGTTAGAAGTTGCCACCTGTAACTGTGGACAATGAGTAATTATAGGGTTTACGACACACCAACTGTAATGCCTTATAGGTAAACGGTTATCTTAATGCAAGTCACCACCAGTCGATTGAGGCATTCCAGTCTCTCGTATTGGTGAGATATGGGCCAGAGTGGTATGTTGCAAAAATTACCCTGGCCAAAACCACTCTACTAAACTAAAAGTATCACATCACCCACCAACAATGAGTCGCAACCCACGACCCAATATTATCAATGTGTTTGGCCGCGACGTAAGATATGACCCCAGACAGAAGCAGAAAAGGCTATAAAGCCAGGGTTCAGGAGAAAATGGGCGACGTCTTGCAACTAGCACGGGGATACGAGTCAGAAGAGGCCTGGAGCACCTCATCTCGACATGTCTGGGCACTGCTAGGGCCACAGGCATAAAATCAGAGCCCGAATCCTTGCACTGTGTTCGACCCCATGAAGCAACGTAGAAAAGGTGATTGAAAGTGCTGTTCGCTTACTTGCCGTGATACAAATACGTTCTGAAGTTTACACGAAGCAGGATTGATTACCATCATCAGATTGGCATCAACACAGATGTCAACGTGACTGCGCCGTCCTATGAAGGAAGCTTTAAAACCAACGACCCGCAGGACCTGGGCGCAGCAGAAATCGCCAGCTCACCAATTTCAACCTTAAAAAAGGCAACAGCACACGAATATGTCCAAACTGCTCTCATCGTAGGCGGAATCGCCATAGGCCTTGTTACGATTTGGCTTGCTACTTGGGACTATTAGGTTACTGAGCACCATGAAGATCACTCATCCTAGAGCCATGTCATCCATCCAGTCACCTTTACAGCTTAGTTGAGCAACCATGATATAATGGAGCCGACTATCGCTGGAAGAGCCTTTGCCAAGAAGTTCAGCTGCTTTTTTATCCACTCCTTCACACCGCCGTTGACACCCGGGGTTGGTACCAGAGTAATGATTGCCATCCCAATCGCAGTTAGGATGGATTCGATTGAAATGCCGTTGGGTGGATTTGCTTGGATAGCGTTATGTTCTTGGTGAAGAATTCTGTGGATGGTCTCCCTGATGTGGCTGTTTTGGGACCGCAATCATTCCCGGTTTACATAGGCACCCTCAATATGAACACGCATCTGGTCTTGAAGTGCTGCAAACTCACTCGCTTGGTATTTCCACACTTCTTCTTCTTCTAAACATGCCATCTTGGTTTCCCGTTTGGTTATCCCCCGTTCAGTTAACTGAGCCAGGTTGTTCACCAGCTCACCTCGCTGGGTCCGCATAGCCCCATATCCTCTCGGAGATCCACTTCATCTAGGGCATTATGTACGCCTGCCATGCATCTTATTTCTGACTTGCCACCTAGCTTTATCACGGCTGGTGGTCTGTTCATTTGTAGTTACATTTTCTGTAGCTGTGGTCTTTCCTGGTGACAGCTTTTTTAATGCACTAGACCACTCATGGAAACCCAGATAATCATGGATGTCACTACGATTACCCCTTTTGGCTTGTATTGTGAGCGCAAGTGGTTTGCTGGTTATGATGATTTACGATCCTTAGGTCAGAATAGTCACACAAACATAATTCTCTTTCAACAAGCTCGAAATTTTAATAATCACGGGCGAGGGATAGTGAAAGGCCTTCTTCAGCTCAAGCAATAATAGACATTGATGGCGCCTATATAAGGAGCTCTCATCGCTGTTGTTCAGTCTGACTCAGACTTGTTTCATTCACGTCTGGAGCCGGCAATCCGTCAATGATGCCAGAATATGCTCCTCTCCTCCAATCGCCTCACGTCATGCTTAGATGCTGGGTTTTCAAAGTCCATGTTGCATGTAACTTTATCAAGATACATTCACTATACTTCAACTGTCAACTAATTCCATACGGCATGCTGTGCAAGCCCCTCAGGGTAAAAGGCGTGCAGCAGTATGTAGTCATTACTAACAACCCAAGCACTATCCATCAGAACTGCTGGTCTACTACCCCAACTTGGGCGCTGACAACGCCATTGTTCCAGGGACGGCCCCATTGGCCTTAACCATCACATTAACCTTGACAGACGCCAACTGCAGCGTTGTACAAAACATGGGGTGCGCCATGGTTAAGAAAACGACAATCAGTACTTCTGTCTACGAGGTCATGTCCATCAATGACAGCGATGTGTACCTACCATTGCTCCATTAATTGGTCCCAGCCATTTATAAACAATCGAGGAAAGTCTGCAGGGTGGCACGTGGTACTGTGCAGACTTTGTCCCAAATGACCATGCGTTGTATGTACTTCTGGCCCATGCGCTCAGACGTCCACTCTGTCTGACATCTCCTTGGCCAGAATATCTCAACGCCGCCGATGGTTTTTCTGCTCCCACCTCCACATTGGAAGTAACTGAGCAGGTGCCGGGTCAGTGGGTCGTATGCGTACTTGTGCAGTGTGCGGGTTCATATGCTGCTTGCTTTTTGGCTGGATACAGATATTTGTCCTTGCTACGCGAGTCAGCCAGGGCCACTTCAGGTAGGTACAGAGTGCATGTGAAAAGCTTGCGGACATCTAACTATGGCAATTGCACATGTGCTCTGCCACGTAGGCCTCGCCCTTGGTGAGCTTGTGTAGCTCACTCCGGCGTACATAGATGTTATCAGTGGCGACGTGCACAGCCCCATAGATGTGATACACTGGAACATGGTGACGGGGTCAATATGGGCGTAGGCCAGCATGGTAGATCGTAGATAGGCGTACTGCCGGATATCTCTTATTGCGTAGTAGTGCTCACATGAGTTGGACACAAAGTCTGCGGACGAGACTTTTGTAGTCAGCCTTACTGCCATGCATGAACGTTGTGATGATGATGATACAGCCACGGTATGATGGTGCCCACCTCTTGTTGTTTGCCAAATGACACAATGACCTCGCACACCTGTAGGTGGACAAAGAGACCTGATTCAACTAGGTAGATCAGGATCATACTGGGGGCCCATCCCTGCTTGGCGAAGTGCTTATCAAACCAGGCCAGAATGTCGGGGTTGGTGTCCGCCCTGAACCCCCAATACTGGACTTCGGCAAATCCAGTGCTAATGCCTAAGGCAAGCGGGCCGTTGATGGCTACCCTCGCCATTCGGTGGGAGGGGTGGCCAAACCGAGCAAAGTAGAATGCTGCCCCACCGTGATCTTGCATGCTGGCTGGATTGCAGGCCTTAATCTCGAGGCTGACGACGACCTTGGTGTTGTAGCTGTAGCTGTAGTTCCACAGCCCATTATGGCTGTGTACGACGCAGGCCTTCTGAACGTCTGACCGGGCTGGGCGTCGAGCAGTTCTTTTCCTTGGCCACGATGCTTGCCGCGTGTTTGGTTCCAAATACACCGTCGGCTGGGGCCGCATCACCCTGTTGAGTTCAAACCTCTGGCAGTTTGTCAAAATGCTCCGCACGAATCCATGATTTTTTTTCCCACGCCGAGGAAAGCTCTAGGAACCTCTCGTGATCGCTCTGTCTTTTGATACATAGAGACAGCCAGTCCCTATTTGGGATTTATTTATACATCTATATCGCATAATCACTTTCATAAGTAAAAACAAGCAGTCTCAACCACTTATTCAAGTGCAGTTAACCGTTCACTCGGGGTCAACTTAAAAAGGCGTGTATAATGGTCCTGAATTTGTCTGCGTCCCAGACTCCAGGGGTTCCGCTACGCTTCTCGCCCTAGAGTCTACGACAAGACAAGGTCTTAAACTGGCGCGTCCGAATATTCATTAGACACGTTCGTTAATCTTTGTGACCAATCAACGCAAAGGTTGTGACCCGGATTGACCTTAGTTGCGCGCGTCTGGCTCATGAAACTGGCTTGTGATACGCACCCTCGGTTTTATGTGACGTCATGTACATTGTTGTGGTCTGCGTCCAATGAGAACACATTGAATGTCTTCTGGAATTATGGGGCGTCTCAAAAGTTCAAATTGGCACCACAACAAGCGTTTTAATCGCTTAGCTGCACGATAGTATGTTTACGAAATAGTCAGTTAAAAAGAACTGTATGCTTCTCTCGCCGACTGTGTGATTAAAGGTGCGACTCAGCGTGAAACAACAAATCAGGGTGTTGTAGAATGTGTGCCAGGCTCATAAAATCACAAGTTGTCCGACATGACAAATCACTTGTCCCGGCAAGCGGACAACCATTGGTGTCGAACCCTGACCCATTACAAGCATTGCATCGAGAGCAGTAGCTAACAACGTGTAGCAAAATGTTTCCCCGTCCCAGCAGCCACATTCACAAAACAAGCACGACCACTCAAGCAGCCGAGCGAACAAGTCTTTCAAACGGAGCGTACCAAAACAAATATGGATGCTCGTCCAGTTCAAGACGCTATCGTCCCCTAGACCTGATGGCGAGACTATTGAATATCAGTAACATGTAAACAATGCCCGCAGCCATCAGACATGGGGACCTTGACTAGTCCTGCATGGTTTGTAATCTCTTCTGGTATTTTCTAGCCCAACAGCGCAAACATAGCTGTAGTTCACTGTGGGCGCCTACTCCACGATTTCGACAAGGTAATGGGAGGGATGTATTGTACTGCTTCATGCGAGCTATATGGCCCATATGATCACCGTTCTCGCGTATTTAAGCACGCTTACTTGCCATAGTCGATGTTGCATACACAAAGTTTGCCTAATCTCTAACTTTATGTATTTTCTGCCAATTTCCCAGGCCCGACTGGGATGATGGGCTGTCCCTGGGAAATGTTGCGCAATTTTGGCCACTGTGGTAAGAGTGGGCAATTTGCAAAGATGCAACGCATTTTTGCTATGCCGATTTTTGCAAGCAGTTGCCTCTGTGAGGCGTAGCTGTGCTTTTTGAAGTCCAGTTGCACAGTGTGCTGCTAACTATTAATATTTTCTCCCATTATGTGATGTAATTATTTATTGAGAGTCTACATTCAACATTCATTATTTAAGAGTTCGGTATTGGTAATCCTGAGGGGTAAAGTGACTTTCAACAACGAGGTAATATCGCGACGTAGATGGGTGAGGATGATTGTGAGCTATGCTTAAGGGCTCAATCTGTGGGTCGAAAGGAGAGGCAGTTTACCACTATGTCATGGTAACCAGCATTATTTCGAATATTTTGTAGTATCTCTAGTGATGTAGGGACTACCAGTATCACTTCCATGAGAAAAATAGTCAGAATACCTTTGATCATTTTCTTCACTTTACTTATTAAAATAAATAATGACATTATTGAGCCTTATCTATTCGCTCCTGCGGACTGCTCTACTTGGTCGTGGCTTCTTTAATAATGTCATTTGAGAACGGTTCTTTAGCGAAAAGTGCCACATACACATATCATGTTCATGTTTAACATCATCATTTATAAGGTGTCGTATTGATCAAATCCTGCACCACCAATCTGACGGAGATGCAATAGGTGCATTCCATCACCATCATGATGTGCTTTTA
Source organism: Urechis unicinctus (assembly GCA_034190875.2). Taxonomy (NCBI): domain Eukaryota; kingdom Metazoa; phylum Annelida; class Polychaeta; order Xenopneusta; family Urechidae; genus Urechis; species Urechis unicinctus. The sequence goes on along the minus strand of CM067356.1, from coordinate 47,127,061 downwards.
TAAAGTCGACCATCACATTAAGATACACCAAGATGTTGGCCCAAATATCTCCATAAAATCGTGGGTACCATGCTGCATTTTATCACAAGCAAGAGGGACTATGACCCCTGACAGCTGTGAAAAATAAGTAGGCCGTCTGGAGGAACCAAGGACAGCCCCTATAATAATAGTGATGTTTTAAAGCAAGTGATGAGCTTAGGAAGTGACGAAAATAAAATAAGCATGTTTCAACCAAAAAAACCTGCAGACAGTTTATGTGTCGATGAACCAGGTCATTGTTGGGGTGACATTTACTAGATATATGCTAAAGATGGTGGATGTGTCTATTGATAAATGTCACTGTTTACAAGAATAAAATAGGATGTGTTGTGCACATGCTTTGCTGCAGCAGAGAAGATGATGTGAAGCTGCAAGGATGACGTCACTGTACATTCAGAGTGCAGATGCACTTACACTCTGCAGACACTCCACACCGAATAAATATCATACTTGATACAAAAATGCAACAGTTTGATGCTCTACACAAAAATGAAGTAACATCCTTCGAATACTCCATACAGACACGAAGCAACACAGTATGAAGCTCCACACTAAAATGATGTAAGATGCTTCTGATTCGCTACAAAACTTGAAGTAGTTAAATGCAGAAAATCCCCTTTTACAAAGACAAGATGATATATCTAACTTCATCCTTACACAGTAACACCACAGGCGTTATACCCACTGTTCAAAACAGAGGTCCATATCAGCAGTTTTCTTTACTATATCACAAAGCGACTGATACATGAACAAATGATGTGATGATTCCAGTAGACAAATCATTTACACCAACTTGTCCAACTCAACCGAACCCACACATACAATTTGTGATTGGAACAGAGTAAGCTTATTCACCAGGCACCGATGGATTATCGACGGGTTAATGTATATGACATGATCCGAATGGGCCTTTTCACATAGACATTGAAGTACTGCATTATGGAATCAAAATAAAACACACTGTAGGGTAATGATAAACTATTACATGGTTAAAACGTTAGCTAAAACACAAAGTATCCCCATCTCCCCTACACAGCTATGTAGATCCCTAAAACGATATCACAAACTGAAAGCTTTTACATCTTGTGGATAGGATATAATAATAAAATACTGGAAAACTCAATAGAGATCTTGACTGACAAATGAAAATACTGTACTATGATATTAAAATCAAAACGGACGATGCAACACAATTCAAGTAAGCTAGGGAATATTATCCCACATGACATGGTAAGTTTTGATGCAGTGCCACCGATTGATTTTAGCTTTGTAATCTCAACATTAAAAGCATATCCTATTTTGTGACAACAATACCGTATTTCGAAGCCACACGAACCAATATATAAAAATATAGCAGTTGCAATCAGTCTCAAGTGTTGATGTCCAAGATGCGCTTACCACGGATGTGTCAAGCATATCTAACGAAGATTATTAAGAAAATATACAAGGCACATGAACAATTCGTATATTCATCAACTAAAATCGTCTGGTTGCTGATGTTGTTGGTCGCCATGGGAACCGATTTGTTCCTCATCAATACCAGCATCTCCATCAGGTATCATCGGCTGCGCGGGGCGGCCTACTTTAGTTCCGTTCTTAGACACATATTTAAAGATACCATTAGCGGCCATAGGAGACACGAGTTTCTCTTGTTTCAGAATATCGTCACTTTTCCTTATCCAATATTCTCTGTGCTGTTGGATGAGATACGTATTTCTAGCTACCATGTCGTCCGCGGTGCCGTATTTGGGCGGGTAGGCGTGTGAATCATAGCCCAGCCGCTGTAACATGGGAGCGATTTTGTCTATGGCTTGTCGCACGTCTGTAGGGACGGAGGTCACCCACTTGGTCAACGCCTCCACGTTAATAGGCTTGATGACTTGGTCGGTGGAGCGCTCCACTCTGTCACAACACAAACAGGTCATTGTTATATAATAAGGAAAATCGAGATAACGATTACGACGTGCTCACACTCTATTGTATGACCGGCAGGTATGCCCAACAGCGAGCGCAGAGTTGCACGGAATGCTTCGCAGGGTCGCGATGCCGCGGTCGGGATCTCGTCAACACCCACGAAGTTTTCAATGAACCAAGCATTACGACAGAACGACAGAACGTGTACAGGTTTGCCTGGGTGCCTGGGAGTTACAGAATAACTTAATCAGGTAGAGAGATAATGACCCCTGTCAATAACGGAAACAGTAATAGGGAACAAGTGTCTGTCTTACTATGTAGCGGGTGTTAAAGTCGGTGTCTGGAGTCTTTCTGACTGCTGATAATCTCAACAGCGGAAACTATGTGTGATAACACAATAATATATGTATATATATATATATATATATATATATATATATATATATATATATATATATATATATATATATATATATATATATAAATATATATATATGTATATGCATATGTGAACGTCCTCTTCTCTCCCCAGTGTAGCTACCATCGTCTTGCCGCGATATTTAGTCCTCCATTCAAAGGCGATATTTATTTCTTACCATAAAAACCGCTTGTCAGAAGCCTATAGCTTGATAAACGGGCCATATTACTGTTCCTCCCTCAGGACAGATTTAATATCTAGAGTTTGACAGAAACGTGTTTGCCAAACTAATGGCAGACATACACTGGGTCGAGTTAGATGGATTTCACCATGCGATAAATGCACTCTATTTCTCGACGCTCGACCTTTGGTCCCAATTTGTCCAGACGAAAAGCGCTGCTTGAAGGCTGCTGCTGCTGAGATTACAGTGCTCTCAGATTTAGCCAACAAACGTGGGAGATATCGTTGACATGTAATTGCTCCCTGTCGAACAAGAGGGTCTTGTGTGTATTGCAAGGCATATTTTATATCAGGGGAAAAGATATAGAAATGACAGACAAGAAGCTTATCGCTTGAGGCATTGGTTCGTAAACTAGCGCATGGGCGGGTGATATGGAATCAAGTTCGTAATTGAAATAAGATCCGCCAAGGACGATCCGTCAAGAGCTGCTTCATTAAACGGACAATATAAACATATAAGTGGCAGCATAGGAGCCGACTTAACCCGCCTAAGTTTATGACATTGGACGCATTAATTAACAGTTGAGACGATTGAAACATCGCAGGACCTATTATTAAGCGTTTGAGGTGACGTCCTCATTATTTTTATAACACTTACTTTGGTTACCTGTGGTTTAGACAAAAACAAAGAGCGGCCCATCAACAAAACCTTTATACTGGTTCATTTGGGGACACTAACCCATGAGACATCAGTCGCGTCAAAAACTGGATTAACGACATTGGAGTTTTGACGTCATGCATATGATTGCTTTCGTGCCAATATTCGATATTAATTTTGTGCTATAATGAGGCTGCTGTACGCTATCACGAGACTAAGCGAATCATCCCAGCAAACGGAACCACAACTCACTCCACCCTTACACACCCACAATCGCTAGCTGACGCTGTAATCTCACATCCGACCGATTGAGTGTAATTAGAATTGGCGCCATAATTTAAAGGACGAAAACAAGCACGGCGGACAGGTAGTCGCGGTACACAACAACGTATAAATCCCCACACTCCTTCCCTAGCTGATGGGAACAGTATCCAGAATCACACCAAACAACCGGTCGATTACTACAGGGAAATCAAAACTGTCAGAATATTGGACATAGGTTTTACCAAAACCAGAATTGAATCATGACAATGGTTGGCCAAGTTCGTGATTGGGAGCAGGCTTAGATTTACATAAAATCAGGACGACTGCGCTTAGCAATTAAACAAATTGCATACTTTTAATCAACGTCATGGAGGCAAAAACAAGGGGTTGTTACAATGATTGAGATGAATTTGGTATGAGGCGCGTGATTCAGCTTGTAAACGGCTCTCAACGGGCAGGACTCTGCGTAATGATATCACATTAGATTTTACCACAGCACTAACGATAAACTAAAAAAAATGCACTAATAGCTTTCGTCGTGTTTCATGATTTTTTCCTAACCTTTATCAGCAAAATATGGTAAAGAATCATTCTGTATATATTGTCGGTGATTTATGACCGACATTAACACTCGCTATTTGACACTAAGGCACTTTCACCTTTCATTCGAGCAATATGATATTTGCAGTTGATATAGACATGAAGCTCATATGGCTCAACTTGATGTCTAGTATTTGATTGCCGGTCTAATGTACACAGTGCTTTGACTATACAAACATATAGATGGGTCTAAGTGCAAAAATAGCGGCGCATCGGATGTCAACAGCACATAAAGTTCTGGGGGACATTGCAGACATATCTCGCTTACGATTGACCTAAAGGCTGGTTATACACAGCTAAGATAATAATGGCTGGACTATCATCACATATTGCACTACCCAGCCGGGAGTCAATATCATCATTGGACAAAACAGACGACTTCTATAGCATCAATAACAAAAACAAGCGTTTATACATGCTGGCATTCACCGACTGGCATAATAAACATACATTGTAATGGATACAAGATATGTATCAAATGATAAATAACTCTTATACATTGGTTGGAGAAAGAAGTTCACTAGATGTACGTAGTGTAACCTGACCAGCCACAGGCACTCGATTTCGGACATCATGTTCGGACATCATGATTTCCCTACAATAGCATTATGCAATTATATTATATCAACATGCACGGGAGTAAACACATCATGATGTCCGAACTCGAGTGCCTGTGTGACCAGCTGTTACACCTGAAACAAAGCTTGCCACATCCATCATTTAGAAGAGTGAGTTTGGAGACTGAATTGACCGGCCACACCCAGCTGGAGCCTTCCTGTATATATGATGAGGTAGGGTGGGGTTGGTGGGGTGGGGTTGGGTATCATATTGCCCTACTTACGTTTCAGATCCCGCGATAAGTAAGGGGAGCTTTTATCATATTGATAACCAAGTATATTGATACTGTCAGGAAGAAGCACTGAGGACAATGGAAGGCAGCGTTATGGTTGACATAGGAGCGACTTACTTTGAGAGTGATATCCCGCCGGGCATGTTGACGAAGTCGCTGTGATGTAGCACAGCGTCATGCCAGGGTATGTCCAGGAACTTAAGCACCTGTAACGTGACCTCCCGCGGGTGTAACACAAGCTGCTCATAGTACACAGGCATACAGCGGCTAGGTCCCACGAATAGACATTGAACATACATAGTCTCTATACCCGCGTTCCACTTCTCCAGGCACTGACGAAAGCTTTTGAGGTTGAAACCAGTGATGGTGACTTTACGAGAGATGATCGAGTTGACTACTGCTCGGCCGTCCCGGACCATGAGGATAAACTTGGCATGTGGAAACATTTGTGAGAGATATACTAGAGATTTGAGAGTGAAGGGGTCTTTGTTACAGAGGTATGGCGCGGGCTCCCCATGCTTAGCGATCACCTCTAAAATAAACGCTGACAAGGCTGAATCTATGACATCGTTGCTGAGGCCAGCCTCCTTGAGTCGACGGGATTCCTTCTCGGATTTGGCCCAGAGTGAACGCATCCCAAGTAACCTTGGAATCACTCGGGTTTCCTCACCGCACCGGATGTCGGGATGAGCGTCCATCATCGCTCGCATGAGCGTCGTACCGCTCCGGGGAATGCCTCCGATGAAGATGAGTGGCATCTGTCGATCGTAGGAGTACGCCCGGTTCTTAGCATCATATACGACTTTCGTGGGGTCCTTCGGAACCATTCGTGGTGTGTCAAGGTCATGGCAAGGTGAAAACCAGTTGTAGAGAAGAAGGACGACGAGGACGAGGAAGACGATGAAGTTGAGGAAACGCGGTAAGCTGATGCGTTGCATGGTTGCACCTTGCGTTTTTGGCGATCTCGTCGACTCCAGCTCAGCACATCACACACAACGGATAATCAATAGAAGGCCATGGCTTTACTGCCACCAACAGGATCAATGTCGGCAATTCTATTCTATTATGCACTACTCTGCCATGATAGGTTGGTGACAAGGGTGCGGTGTTGTAGCCACGAGCGCCTTCACTGGCCCCATACTTCACTTGACTGGCTCCTGTTGCTTCTTATCGGCCCGTTACAGCACCAAGTGCCATCTCCAACCGCGCTCGGTGATAACGCTGTTTCATCCGCTGCGGCTGCTGCTGGCGGCGGCTGGGATGCAGAGGAGGAGACTCGGGGAGCGTTGACACCAGGAGGAGGTGGGGCGTGTGGCAAGCATCAGTTCACTATGCTCTAGGGTAAACCCAATACGTGAAAACAATTTAACAGCTTAACAATGTAACTGTATTTCCTCGGCCACATACGACGAATCACTTCCTATCATGCAAACTTCTATTGAGATTTACTGTTCGAAGAAAGTGGCTCGCATGCAAGTAGCGTTGACAATATATCCAATGGGGCAACTGTTGCCAAGAGGGGGCGTTTCCTGATGATGATGATATGGCAGCTCAGTTCAACGACCACGTCCGTCTTCCAGCACTGCTCGGGAACAGCTACCGTCTGGTGACAGCTTTCTTCCTAATACGAGAGGGAAGGGGCGATAATTGGTGCGGCCGTTACCCTGACGTCAGGCGCGACACCAAGTGGTCCACTGAACGGCGAGCAGTAAACGACATGCCGGCCTGGTGGTCATTACCTGCAGTGCTGTAAACAGAAGAATAGCATAGACAATGGAAGATAGCGGCTCGTTATATGACCAGGCATAGGAGAGCTAGTTCTGTACGACTAACCCCCCCCCCCAACCCCCACCTCATTCAATTATTTGACAGAAACATCGTACAGGTGTTTGACTACTATGACTACCTTGCTTTAATCGAAAACCCGAACAAAGCTTCACTCTTGACGCAAATTACCCTTGCACATACATGCTCTGCAACAAAGAACCGAACTCACAGGACTTGTCACAAGTCATTATTTCAGGTGAGACACGCCGGGCGGTGTGGGTTCAAAGATTCATTGCCGTGGTTTCCTGTTGTGATCATGTCAGCTGGTAATTATAGCACTCGACAAATACCACCCCCACTCCTCCCCTTGGTGTGTGAAAACATGTAGACAATCATTAATATAATATAGAGCTGCAACTGAATGTAGCTTATGTGCATATCAGTTGGTCTACATTTTCTCTGACATTCGCTTGATGAGTGGTGTAACAGAAGGGCTGCATCTGATAAGATAAAAAGATTGCACGAAAACACGCAACGCGACGAGATATAAAGTGCAGCAGAGGATGAAGTTCGTTGTATAACGCAGGTAAAATGGCCAATGAGATCTTAAACATCAAAGCTCAAATACAATATATGCCAATGTAGCGCCGGATATATGAAAAGTAAGGCCAAAAGAACGTCCATATGGAGACAGTCAACATACCAAACGTCATCCAGCAGACCAGGAAGACGTATAAAAAAAGGGAACTCACCACAGATATAGCGGCACCTTTATGTATAAAAATGAAACTTACCTTAACAACAGATTAAACTGGACCTGATCATGCAAACACGCTGACACCTTGCCGCAATATATGTTTAGGTAGTGAAAATGCGATGCAATCAATCGTTTCTAAATCACGGCGGAGAACAGGTGACGCTGTGGGTCAGCAATAGAGCTTTACATCAGGTAATAACACCTGGTGGCGCGCTGGTCTTGGATGGGCAATAGCGTACCGCATCTGTCGGAATGGCTCCAATAAAATACATGCCCAATAAGGCCCCCGCAACATGAAGAGATAGTGCTCTATATCACAGTAGATGGTAACATTCACATCACCCAATCTCCCCGCTCCCTCGTGGTGCCCGCAGCACAACGCCACTCCAACACCAGTCTATCCCACGCTGCTAGAGATATACGACCCCGCTGCACTGGTCTCTGTGATCCCCGGACATTATTTCTGAGACGAATAGATAGTGATGGAAAAAACACACAAGTACGCGTAGTTGCAGTGACAAGTTACTGGAATCCCGACTGAATATTACATGGAGTTGTTGGTGGTTTTCCAACATGCTCTGGACGAGCGGATATGATTGTAAAAATGAGAGTGAAATAAGCTGCCTATAACCGGAGGCACGTGCCGTAAAGGAGATCTTCAGCTATCAAGCTGAAGCGTTAACGGGGCAGGGGAGCGTCAACCTTCATGCTGAAGTAAGAACGGGCCAGGGGAACGTCAACCATCTATGTGCAGTAATGACGGGCCAGGTGAACGTCAATTAGCATGCTGGAACATATTATGGGTCAGGGGAACGTCAACCATCTAGCAGCAGCAATAACGGGTCAGGGGAACGTCAGCCATCTAGGTGCAGCAATAACATACTAGGGGAACGTCAATCATCGTGCTGGTACATATAACCGGCCAGGGGAACGTCAACCATTTAGGTGCAGTATTAACGGGCCAGAGGAACGTCAACCATCTAGGTGCAGCATTAACGGGCCAGGGGAACGTCAACCATCTAGGTGCACCATTAATTTGCCAGGGGAACGTCAACCATTTAGATGCAGCATTAATGGGCCAGAGGAACGTCAACCATCTAGGTGCACTATTTATTTTCCAGGGGAACGTCAACCATCTAGGTGCAGCATTAATGGGCCAGAGGAACGTCAACCATCTAGGTGCAGCATTAACGGGCTAGGGGAACGTCAACCATCTAAGTGCACCATTAACGGGCCAGGGGAACATCAACCATCTAGGCGCACCATTAATTTGCCAGGGGAACGTCAACCATTTAGATGCAGCAATAACGGACAAGGCGTAGGTTAACCATTTACCTGGAGCAATAATAAACTAGGGAAATGTCAACCATCTATAGCTGGAGCAATAACGGGCAAGTACTGAGTGATAAACACCTACCGGCAGTTAGGGCCATTTAACCCGTGACAAAAGCGTTCAGATGTCACCAGCATGGGTCCCAGAACGACTGTCGCCTGAAATATAAATGCCTAACATATTTGCAGAATATGTAGATAGCAATGTTAAATGCCTAATCCAAGTAATACATTGTCTGGGAAATAACAGACAGAGCTGTGACACGGTCATGTTATGGCAAGCTTTTAACGAAATGAGGTTGGAAATGTAGTATGATTCCATGAGACCAGCACCAAGCAACCCCCTAGAGTACCACCTTATACGGAGCGTGTATATCATGCATCAGATGAGCACCAGGCTCCAACGCTCTTGTTATACAACGCTTATTGTGTAGCGAGGATGTGACATGACGTGTTCAGCAGAAATCGTGCCAATCGGGGCTAACAATTATTCACACCTATAACCGGGGCCGTGTAACGCCGATGTAGACCGTCCATATGATGTAAAGGGCACGCGCTGACGGACATATCCAGCGTGTCCCACAGATGGTGGATCGTTGGTTTAATTTCAGGTGGAGCGAACGCTGCGGTTGAACGCTTACGAGTCAGTCGATATCAGTATCAATGTACACATGTACGCAAATGTGCTGATGAATACAGCTATTGCGTGCCGGGAAAGCATCACGCACCTGATCGGGGGAAGAGGAGACAATGTGGTAACAGGTGCATGTCGGAATGGTAGTTTAAGGGAAACAAACAGTGAACACCTTTATCGGCATTACATCTATAATACAAGCACACAAATAACCAGCATGCAAATTGATTCCCCAACGGCGATTGAGACCCATCATGCATCTCTCATTAGTAAAGACATAATATCTCTCAAGAGCATCCGCTCTGACATATTTATGATTCGGAACTTGCATATGCCATATGTGATGGTGACATGTGATAGCTACCGACTCCACCAGCCATCAGCAGCCACGCCTCAATTTACGGTCTACAGGGGACAGTGGGGGACTGTCATCATTCACCATCATACCTGGTCAACAATGGTCTGCTCGTGTTAACGCCTAGTACCAGACGTTTTAGAATATTGCTTTCACATGGTTTGCCATTAACACAGGACGGTGCTGTAAATGCTGCTGATGGTGAGTGAGATGTTTGGGGGAATTCAATAAGCTCACAAAGGACATTGGGGGGCAGCTGCAAAGAGGAAATCAGAGGCAAAATACGTTGTATGGGAGAAATATGCAAACAAATGATTCGCCGTCGACCTTAGAACGTAGCCTAGTCGGTAAATCAGTTGCAAAAGCGTGTTGATGATTGAGCAAGAATTAAAGCAACAAAATACAGGAGGAACTGTAATAAATGCTAAGGGAACAAAATGTAAATAAACCACAATAGCTCATACAACCTGAATTACATATTTAAATTGGAATAGATGTGTCCATCGCACATGCTTAATATAAACAACACCTTTGCACAATGCAGCTTGCTATATACCCCCATGCATATTTCAAGCTGATGCCAATATGAGGTTTTTTTTCTCCAGACACAGCTGATTACGGAAGACCTCTGTAGACGTGTGGAAATTCCGACACATATAGCGCTCTTACAAATTACATCATGGTCCCACAAGGCGCTGTTACTTCTATCCAAGTGGTTTGGTATGTGAATTCTCATTTGTGCCATTTGTCGGCAATCATTGCACGGCCTCGGCTGCTGATGGGGAGTGTGGGACTATGTGGGAATCAGCGCTGTAGGCTTAATAAAGAGATAAGGAATGGGCAAAAACTGCTTGGAGTAAATCACTGGTTGTAAGTACACCAACTGGTCAGCAAATCAACCAGTAAACGGAAAAAGAGACAAAAAGGAGTGGATGTCAGAATGAAGCTGGTCTTCGGCTGGCAACTGTCAAAAGGAATGATAACCGGAGGTCAACAGGGCATCAGATAACAACCATCAAAGCAGCGGTAACTGGAGGATAACCGGATGTCAGATGGAAACCATCAACGGTATGATAACCTAGAGGGTAACTGGATTTCAGCTACCAGCCATTAAAAAAATGATAGCTAGAGGGTTATACGCAAGCAGTCATCGAAAGGCATATCAATTTTCTCCAAGCTGAAAAAGTTGCGCCATACCTAGACAATATGACGGGAGATCATTTTATGCGCAAGATCAGTTTTGAGGCAATAAACGTACATAGTATAGGCGACGGATGGTACTGAACCATCACTTATCAGAGAGATCTCGCGAAGCAGACGATCCAGTTGGATGTAGAGGAGATTTTTTATGCTTCAGAGGCTTACAATTATTATGGGAGAATATCTTTATAACAGCGCGATCTATGAAGGCTGTTTGGTTTGATTATCTCATAAATATACTGAAAACTTCCAGGATAACTAATACATATGCGGGATGGGAAGCGAGGGAAATGATTATAACCACCCACGCCATGATCATTATCTACGTCATAGTCAACAGCAGTTACAATCATGGGCTGCATTGCCCAGATTGACTTGGACATCAAATGCATATATTTATACATAAATATGTGACTAGCAATCGCCAATTGGTACTTTATACGGACAGATTGGCTCGCACAGCCTGTCCTGTGACAAATAATGTCTAATTTGTTCAATGACATAAACTCAGGCTCTATTCTCGATGCAACTTTCTTTAAATATGAAAGTCAAAGCCATAAAAAAGTAATCTCTCGAGGTATTAAGGATTGGATAATGGATCAATGAAAGCATTCCAATCAGTCCCTATATCAACGCTGGACGGGACAGCAGCTTTATTGCTTGTGATCATTTTGTTAGGAAGACACCCACGTCTGCCATAACATGAAATCATCGTTTATAGATAGGACGAGGAAACCTGGTTGGGTAATGTGTAATATCTGTAAGCAGTTTGACTAGTAACGATGAGGAGCAGCAGCTTCATCTGATTTGCCCATCAGCAATCACTGCACATGTTGCCATTTATTGTTAAGCTGTAGTGTTATCCGATGCACACCTGAATCACTAAGTTAATCATCTTTTGCCATGTCAGTGGCTAACATGAATATATTGTTAATAACATGCACTCGTTCTCTTTGTTCTACTATTTATATCAAGACGTCCATAAATAATGTAGCGTTCTTAAATCACCACCTAAACGACATCAAGCAGATACCTTGATCACACGCTTTCACTGACTTTACTTACAGAACCAAACATAAATCATAATTGTTCTGAGTGAATGAATGCTTCACAATTAACACATTGATAACGAACAACTAAGTGTAAGTGGACGTCAAGTGAAGTTCTGTTAAGCAACTCATAAAGGCTGCGGTATTTGAAGGAATCCCGATACATCTCAGAACAAAAATGACCGTCGTTAATTCGCTTCGAATTTGCTCGTTTATCGACCAGACAAAGCATCCAACATCCCACGAAGCCAGCATTGCCAGGTTTTGTTACCGTTGTTATTGATGCAAATAACACATGATATAAAGAGGATACCATTGACTGTTTTCGTTCCAAATGATTAATACGAGGCGACCAAGAAAGCTCTACTGTACCATTCATACTCAGTCTGGGGTCACGACTCGGTTTATAGTCTACAGGGGAAAATGGACGACAGAAGTGTAAAACATGACTCCTGGTTAGCAATACTCGGTCATTATTACCATCCAATTGAATTCACAATTCGGCCGCTGGTGTAGAGTGCGGGCTTGTGGCAAGCCAAAAGCCATATATATATGGATGAGCAGTCTGGTGTTTACGAGGACATCATAATGACAAGTGGTAGAAAGCGCTGGACAAATTGTCATCTAAACGGGAACAAGACAGATAAATGAACCGTTCACGCGCGTGGCGGTATATAATGTGATATCTGGCGTGTATCAGCTTGGATCCGTGGCATCAAAATTGCTTGCCTAGGCTCAATGACCAAATGAAGTATCAATGCAAACTAACTAGCAACCTTTGTTCTTTATTGAGACGGGATGAGTGGGGGTGCAAAGGTAACTTGTACATTCGGAATCACAGCTTTCCAAAAAATAAATAAAAAACAACGGCAACAGCAATAATGCACGGCTGCATCTGAATCCTGGGGGTTGCTCTGATGGTCGATCCGAGTCACAAAATTGAAATCGGAACATTGATATCACTTCTACATAACGACCGGAAAGCCCTTATTGAGAGACAAGAGCCAGATTATATGTAGGGATATATATATATATATATATAGAGGAGATATATAGATATATATATATATAGAGAGAGAGATATATATATATATATATTAGGCTGCAGATAGATATACATATAGATAGATATATATATTTATATATATATAGATATATCATAGATACCAGAATATATATGTATATAATAGATCTATATTATATAGTTTTGTTAACCACAAGAATAGAACTGGGGGTATAGGATATCTATATATATAGATATATATATAGAGATCTATAGACATATAACATAGAGAGAGATATCTATATATCTCTCTACTCTAGATCTATAGGGATATATATATATATATATCTATCTCTCTATAGATCTCATCTATCTCTCTCTCTCTCTCTCTATATCTATATCTATATATCTCTCTATCTCCTGTCTCTCTCTCTCATCTCTATCTCTCTCTCTCTCTCTCTCTCTTCTATATCTCTATCTATATATATATATCTCCTCTATCTCTCTCTCTATATCTCTCTCTATATCTCTATCTCTCTCTCTATATATATATATATATATATATGGAACGTGAGTTTATTTCGTACACCAGGTACCAGCATAAAAAGCGATATTAAAAATGCTGTGTAACATTAAACCTGATGAAGCAAATCTGCTAGGATATCAAGATATTTCGAAACATAAAACCAACCTTTACGCTGTCGAATCCATCGATACATAGTTCAGAATATTTATAGCCAATCAATGAAGTAACAGTATAATATCAATGCCTCTTGTTCGTTTGTTAACGATTCATTTGAATTATTATCTATCTATATCTACGAATATTTCGTCTCCTAACACCCTTATTCAATTGAGTGCATATTTGGTTAAATCCATCATAATTAGCTGTGCATAACTATTAACCATAGCAAATGCAACAATAGGAGTACAAAAGTTTACAAATGGTGTCCTTTGTAAGCTTGCCAAACATTTTATTGAATGATACCTTACACATTGAGTATTTAGATACATAGTCACAATCATCGGACGTTGGGACATTAATATTATTCCCTAAACGGTTTATATTGTTTACCCACAGGTTTAATAGGTGAACCGTACAATACTACATTATCAAATACATTTACTGCCTCATGATATGTAAAAGATTTAGTTTTTAAGGGATTAAAAGTTTCATTATATCCATTGGCAAATAGTTTGCATATTTTCAATACCTAATTCATAGCAATGAGACTAGGACTAACAAGGGTAATATCATCTGCATAACCACGAACACATGCATGTATCGGAAATGAAAGAATCCAGCGAACATACAAGCCATCTCATTAATCGTGATGGTTACGACTAACTCACACAGAAAAGATAGCTACTTGCGATTGGAATTTTGTTTCCTGGAGACAACTGACAACGGTACACTGCGAAAGCTGATGCTGTGACACCTGTATTTGTCAAGACGGGAATCTATTTTTGGGACCGCATGCACGATTACCCATAGCTGCAAACACTATCAAGATAATTCAGTTACTGCCCCTGAAACAAAAGCTGTTAGCATGATATAAACTGTACGCAATCGCACAATGTCACTTAAGCGTGGCACTGGTCAGTTCCCTAATCGGCTGATCACTTCTTTAATTGGCTGGTCATTTTGTTGACAATAACAATGCCGACATACGCAATTACACTCGGAAATAATAATTGCTCAAAGGTACAGAGAACACGAGCGTCAACACCGTATACAACCGTACTTCACACCTGAAAGTAACGCCATTTTCGACAAATATTTCTCGAGATAACAGTCATTTATACACAAAACCCTTACAGCTATGTTCACAATCACCTGTCACCCAGCACATGTTCAGGAAATCATGGGTACTTACAAACAAGGACAGGAAACATCAGCAAATCAACGAGAGAGACGTGACTGTTACTTCAGTACTTAACTTAATAATGTCTTCCCGTGAGGTGGACAACACACGAGCCAATCGGATAATGATCGTCGGTTGACAGAGATTAAGTGTATATTGACACATGTAATCACAGGAAAGTGGCAGGCTGTTTTGACAACTTTAGTGGTCTTATCGATATCATATGTAGCTGTGACGTTATGGCGCGTACTGAATAACGCCATGTCGCGAATGATGGCACCATTCAACTGCTTTGCTTAAGGTACGAGACGGAATAACACGCTACACAAAAGTATATTAGGATAGAATTGGAGCGTCAGCGTAAATTGAACATGAAGTTTTTACTGCCAGTGGATGAGGCACGTGTCGACTTAGCTGCTTCCAATTTGATACTTTAACATTTAGCAGGATTATGAATGATACAGAGCCCGTATAAGAGTCCGCTATGGCAGCCTTGACAGTTCCCTACAGTAGAAAAGATCAAGGAACTTGTTTGTTGTTAGTCATTGGGATAACATTGCGGTCACAAATGGTCCGGGTCACGATAAAGATGGTTGGTTGTGGATAAGCTGAGTGGAGATGGATACATGGAAAATTCCAGGCGATACCAGCTATAGTGAAAGAAATGCACGAGGTACAGAGGCAAAATATTATATTTGCCTTCTAAGCATCATCTTCAAACTAGGATGCGAACGCAATGATGTCACCCATTATAAATTCATATGACAGTTGTATGAATGCAATAAAATATCTGGCCAATGTCGATATAATGTTCTTCTCGTGAAAACCATAGACACCACATACCGATCAATAACGAGGGGGAAAACAGAAACCATTTGTTCCAGTGAATAGGATACTATATTTTTTGAGGATGATAACCTTTGCACGGCATCTGTATAGCCCCATTTATCCAACTGTCAGATTGCTTTCATTCCGACAGGAGAGTTCGAGGCATAAAACAATTTAACGCATTGTAGCATAAAGCCATAAACTGGTTGCCCTTGAGAAACAGACAAGAATGGCAATGGACAAGAAAATAGATCGCCATAACAATGCTGTTCGAGCGTTATTAGCACCTGTTCAAAGAAATCTTATGACCGTAAAAGCCGTTCATTGTTCTGGACATCAACAGCATGGTGCCGTGTAATCACGTGGATAATAACAAACCCTGTTCTCGTTCTCTTATTAGCATGGTTTTAACCACGCAACGTGTCCGACATGACATTGTCAGGTGTGTGATACGTGTGTGTGTGTGTGGGGGGGGGGGATGTTGATGAGGAAGAGTCTTACAAGGCGGCGGCTTGCCATGGCAACAGTTGCCGTCCATCACTACACTATCATTTGCCTTGGTAGACATACACAACTTAGATCGATTTGTTCGCGATAAGGATGCTAATCCCCATTAGTTGATAACTGCATAAAAATAAAAATATCTAGTTGTTTATCAAAAACCTCAAAAACCACACTATCCATTTTATTACATAATGTTTGAGAACTCGACTGTAGAGATACAAAAGCTGTCCATTTGAAGTTAAGCGTCACAAAGATGATGAATATCGCTGAACCTCACTATTCTTGCAGCATCGCGAGTTTTCGCATATAAAGTAATACCATGATGATTCGATTTGATTTATAACGTCAATTGTTTGAAAATATGGAGCTGTAAACCTGACATGAAGCTGTGGTTAGGGGCTTCTTGTTGACCGTAAGTGAGGATTCAACGAAATGAGTACTGCAATGTGGAGAGATCTACTTGGCTAGTGTAATCCCTAATGCAAAACAAGTACTTCACAAGTCAGTTTGTCGTTTTCTTTTGGAATAATAATGAAGATTACTTCTTGCAACGAACCAGTTACTTAATAAACAAAACATCTTCAATAGCAAATATGAGGACTATTTGGTCGTGAGAATGCTAAAAAGATGTCAAACAGAAGAAAACGTGTTCGGCTTCAAGACATTGACAGATGGAACAGCCGATTAGTTCATACTTCTACATCAATTAGATCCTTTTAATTGTCAACGCCACGGTCCCATTAGGCCAAGCAATTACCGTAATCATTCAATGGGCGCCATGGATGGCACCCACGAGGCCACAAAAACTGGTTTTATTAACAGACGCGAAGATGCGCAGGTGTGCTGTAAAATTCAAAGACAATATGTGTGCACTACCTACGTGAATTCTCGAAACAAGAGAACATTAATAACTTACGGGTGTAAGTGTGTGTTCTGTGAAGATCAATGGAAGCAGTAACTGAGACTGATGCAATGAATCAGCGAGAAGAATAACACTAGCTCTCTGGTAGGATAGATTCCACTGTACTCAACAATAAGACGGGGATACAGTTATAAACAATGTAATACACTCGACATGGAGAGGGCAATGTCGCCTATTTTGTCCCCGAAGGGGGTACTGAATATGATTAACACTGTCATTCTATGTAAGAAAATGGTTGGCAATTAGACACATTAATAGCCTCCCACGACGAGTCAACACCCACCACATTCATTGCATGATTGCAACATCCACCCTTTACTTCACCTCAACGGAGGTTGATTAAAGCTTACCTGGTCACATTGGATATCCATGCATAATCATTGTTAATTGAAAATTTTAAGCAGATAAGCCACCGCCCTGGCCATGAATGACCTGCGTAAATTAATCAGGTATACAGGCTGATAAAACTTAACCAACACACGGCAAATTATCCACATTTGCATCAATTAGATGTAACCTAAAACGGTTCGAAGTTGAGATATAAGGCCAGTGCGTTTTAATATATACTGCATTTGAATCGCCGTGCTAGGTTCTGTATATAATCCCAGCGTCCACCTCGGTTTATAGTCAGCCGGGAACAATGGAATACAGAAATGTAAACCATAACTCCTTGTCAGCAATACTCGGTCCTTGTTACCAACCCATTGCTATGCTTTGAGAATAATGCCGTGGTATGAACTTCTATTTGTAATCTGGCGATCACAATAAGGCTGCTGATGGAGAGTGAGAGGTTTGGGGGAAGTCAATAGGCTCACGAAGGACATTGGGATGTAGCTGCAAAGAGGAAATCAGAGGCAAAATACGTTGTATGGGAGAAATATACAAACAAATGACTCGCCGTCGACCTTAGAACGTAGCCTAGTCGGTAAATCAGTTGCAAAAGCGTGTTGATGATTGAGCAAGAATTAAAGCAACAAAATACAGGAGGAACTGCAATAAATGCTAAGGGAACAAAACGTAAATAAACCTCAAGACCTCATACAACCTGAATTACATATTTAAATAGGAATAGATGTATCCATCACACATGCTTAATATATACAACACCTTTGCACAATGCAGCTTGCTATATACCCCCATGCATATTTCAAGCTGATGCCGATATGAGGTTTGCTCTCCAGACACAGCTGATTACGGAAAACCTCTGTAGACGTGTGGAAATTCCGCCACATAAAGCGCTCTTACAAATTACATCACGGTCCCACAAGGCGATGTTACTTCTATCCAAGTGGTTTGGTATGTGAATACTCGTTTGTGCCATTTGTGGGCAATCATTGCACGGCCTTGGCTGCTGATGGGGAGTGTGGGTCTATGTGGGAATCAGCGCGGTAGGCTTAATAAAGAGATAAGGAACGGGAAATAACTGCTCTGAGTAAATCACTGGTTGTAAGTACACTAAACTGGTCAGCAAATCAACCAGTAAACGGAAAAAAAGGAATGGCTGTCGGAATGAAGCTGGTCTTCGGCGGGCAACTGTCAAAGGAATGATAACCTGAGGTCAACCGGGCATCAGATAACAACCATCAAAGCAGCGGTAACTGAAGGATAACCGGATGTCAGATGGAAACTGTCATAGCAATGATAACTGGAGGATAACCAGACGTCAGATGGATGCAATCAAAATGAATAATAACTGGAGGACATCAAATGAAAACAATCTAATTGAATGACAACTTGAGGATAACCGGACGTCAGATGGAAACCATCATAGTTATTATAACGGGAGGATAACCGAACATCTGATGGAAACCATCAAAGGAATGATAACTTAGAGGGCAACTGGATTTCAGCTACCAGCCATTAAAAAAATGATAGCTAGAGGGTTATACGCAAGCAATCATCGAAAGGCATATCATTTTTCACCAAGCAGTAAAAGTTGCGCCATACATAGACATTATGATGGGAGATCATTTCATGCGCGAGTTTTGAGGCAATAAACCTACATCGGATAGGCGACGGATAATTCATCTGGTACTGAACCATCACTTATCAGAGAGATCTCGCGAAGCAGACGAGCCAGTTGGATGTATGAGACTTTTTATGCTTCAGAGGCTTACAATTATTATGGGATAATATCTTTATAACAGCACGATTCTATGAAGGCTGTATGGTTTGATTATCTCATAAATACACTAAAAACTTCCAGGATAACTAACACATATGCGGGATGGGAAGCGAGGGAAAACCAATCATGTCCACGATTATAACCACCCACGCCATGATCATTATCTACGTCATAGTCACCAGCAGTTACAATCATGGGCTGCATTGCCTAGATTGACTTGGACATCAAATATATATATATATATGCATAAATATGTGACTAGCAATCGCCAATTGGTACTTTATACGGACAGATTGGCTCGCACAGCCAGTCCTGTGACAAATAATGTCTCATTTAATGACATAAACTCAGGCCTCTATTCTCGATGCAAGTTTCTTTAAATATGAAAGTCAAAGCGATGAAAAAGTAATCTCTCGAGGTATTAAGGATTGGATAATGGATCAATGAAAGTATTCCAATCAGTCCCTATATCAACGCTGGACGGGACAGCAGCTTTATTGCTTGTGATCATTTTGTTAGGAAGACACCCACGTCTGTCATAACATGAAGTCATCGTTTATAGATAGGACGAGGAAACCTGGTTGGGTAATGTGTAGTATCTGTAAGCAGTTTGACTAATAACGATGAGGAGCAGCAGCTTCATCTGATTTGCCCATCAGCAATCACTGCACATGTTGCCATTTATTGTTAAGCTGTAGTGTTATCCATGCACACCTGAATCACTAAGTTAATCATCTTTTGCCTTGTGAGTGGCTAACATAGATATATTGTTAATAACATGCACTCGTTCTCTTTGTTCTACTATTTATATCAAGACGTCCATAAATAATGTAGCGTTCTTAAATCACCACCTGAACACCATCAAGCAGATACCTTGATCACACGCTTTCACTGACTTTACTTACAGAACCAAACATAAATCATAATTGTTCTGAGTGAATGAATGCTTCACAATTAACACATTGATCACGAACGACTAAGTGTAAGTGGACGTCAAGTGAAGTTCTGTTAAGCAACTCATAAAGGCTGCGGTATTTGAAGGAATCCCGATACATCTCAGAACAAAAATGACCGTCGTTAATTCGCTTCGAATTTGCTCGTTTATCGACAAGACAAAGCATCCAACATCCCACGAAGCCAGCATTGCCAGGTTTTGTTACCGTTGTTATTGATGCAAATAACACATGATATAAAGAGGATACCATTGACTGTTTTCGTTCCAAATGATTAATACGAGGCGACCAAGAAAGCTCTACTGTACCATTCATACTCAGTCTGGGGTCACGACTCGGTTTATAGTCTACAGGGGAAAATGGACGACAGAAGTGTAAAACATGACTCCTGGTTAGCAATACTCGGTCATTATTACCATCCAATTGAATTCACAATTCGGCCGCTGGTGTAGAGTGCGGGCTTGTGGCAAGCCAAAAGCCATATATATATGGATGAGCAGTCTGGTGTTTACGAGGACATCATAATGACAAGTGGTAGAAAGCGCTGGACAAATTGTCATCTAAACGGGAACAAGACAGATAAATGAACCGTTCACGCGCGTGGCGGTATATAATGTGATATCTGGCGTGTATCAGCTTGGATCCGTGGCATCAAAATTGCTTGCCTAGGCTCAATGACCAAATGAAGTATCAATGCAAACTAACTAGCAACCTTTGTTCTTTATTGAGACGGGATGAGTGGGGGTGCAAAGGTAACTTGTACATTCGGAATCACAGCTTTCCAAAAAATAAATAAAAAACAACGGCAACAGCAATAATGCACGGCTGCATCTGAATCCTGGGGGTTGCTCTGATGGTCGATCCGAGTCACAAAATTGAAATCGGAACATTGATATCACTTCTACATAACGACCGGAAAGCCCTTATTGAGAGACAAGAGCCAGATTATGTATGTACACATATATATATATATAGAGATATATATAGATAGAGAGATATATATAGAGATATAGAGATAGATAGAGATATCTATATATAGAGATATAGATATATATATAGAGATATATAGATATATATATCTATCTATGTATATATATATATATGTGTATATCTATGTCTATATATACATATATATATATATATATATATATATAGAGATATGTATATATATATGTGGATATATATGTCTCTATATATATATATACTCTATACTCTCTCTCTATATATATATATATATATATATATATATATATATATATATATATATATATATATATATATATATATATATATATATATATATATATATATATATATATATATACCCATAATATTACAGTTGCCTCCCAATTTTACGTTTGATTCCAGCGTATGCACTAAGCCTGTCTAAATCAAAGCCAGGGCTTAGGCTGCCTCCACATGCCACAGGGATATTGATGTGATGACATATGTATGTGAGATACGCCATCATCAGTGTCAGCGAAGATAAGCCCTGATAATTTAACTTCGTTGTGCACTTCACCTCAACATGACAAGCCATTTATCAATGATGTGACGACCAGAACGGCGAACGTGCAGCAGGACATCACACTGTAGTCAGGTGGACGGCTTCCAATAGATCTAAACGTGTAAGGTAATGCTGCCACATTGCTTAGAACGTGTTCTACATGGATTATATATTATGATTGATAGCTGGTATTAAAGCAGGTATAGGAACAATCAGCTTAAGGATAAACTACTTATGGGGTCGCTATTCTTGATGAACATCTCAGCTTGGATGATGTAATTTATTCGAAAGCGAGCCAACGATTAAACCCAGTCAGCTTTTGTTAACCACAAGAATAGAACTGTGTGGTCGTGGATCAGGATGAAGGGGGCTTCAGTATAGAGATACTAAGTGAGCATGGGTATACATATATATATATAGAATATATATATATATATATATATATATATATATATATATATATATATATATATATATATATATATATATATATATAGATATATATAGATCTATATATATATATATATATATATATATATATATATATATATATATATATATATATATATATATATATATATATATATATATATATATATATATATATATATATATGGAACGTGAGTTTATTTCGTACACCAGGTACCAGCATAAAAAGTGATATTAAAAATGCTGTGTAACATTAAACCTGATGAAGCAAATCTGCTAGGATATCAAGATATTTCGAAACATAAAACCAACCTTTACGCTGTCGAATCCATCGATACATAGTTCAGAATATTTATAGCCAATCAATGAAGTAACAGTATAATATCAATGCTTCTTGTTCGTTTGTTAACGATTCATTTGAATTATTATCTATCTATATCTACGAATATTTCGTCTCCTAACACCCTTATTCAATTGAGTGCATATTTGGTTAAATCCATCATAATTAGCTGTGCATAACTATTAACCATAGCAAATGCAACAATAGGAGTACAAAAGTTTACAAATGGTGTCCTTTGTAAGCTTGCCAAACATTTTATTGAATGATACCTTACACATTGAGTATTTAGATACATAGTCACAATCATCGGACGTTGGGACATTAATATTATTCCCTAAACGGTTTATATTGCTTACCCACAGGTTTAATAGGTGAACCGTACAATACTACATTATCAAATACATTTACTGCCTCATGATATGTAAAAGATTTAGTTTTTAAGGGATTAAAAGTTTCATTATATCCATTGGCAAATGTAAACAGCCATGCCAGAAAACCAGCCACCAGCTCTAATTTATTGTCATCATGTTCAAACTTAGTATGGCAGTCGTTGTAGATGTGTTTCTGATGAGAAAGATTGTTTGGGAATTTCTTGTTGGATGGACGATATACAGCAGTCCTGTTTCGCCCGGTATCTTAAGATTGGAGCAGCATCGAATGAGAGTTATTATGAAGAAAAAAAATATTTTTTGTCTTTGGCTGTTTGCATATTTTCAATACCTAATTCATTGCAATGAGGCTAGGACTAACAAGGGTAATATCATCTGCATAACCACGAACACATGCATGTATCGGAAATGAAAGTATCCAGCGAACATACAAGCCATCTCATTAATCGTGATGGTTACGACTAACTCACACAGAAAAGATAGCTACTTGCGATTGGAATTTTGTTTCCTGGAGACAACTGACAACGGTACACTGCTAAGGTGATGCTGTGACACCTGTATTTGTCAAGACGGGAATCTATTTTTGGGACCGCATGCACGATTACCCATAGCTGCAAACACTATCAAGATAATTCCGTTACTGCCCCTGAAACAAAAGCTGTTAGCATGACATAAACTGTACGCAATCGCACAATGTCACTTAAGAGTGGCACTGGTCAGTTCCCTAATCGGCTGATCACTTCTTTAATTGGCTGGTCATTTTGTTGACTATAACAACACCGACATACGCAATTACACTCGGAAATAATAATTGCTCAAAGGTACAGAGAACACGAGCGTCAACACCGTATACAACCGTACTTCACACCTGAAAGTAACGCCATTTTCGACAAATATTTCTCGAGATAACAGTCATTTATACACAAAACCCTTACAGCTATGTTCACAATCACCTGTCACCCAGCACATGTTCAGGAAATCATGGGTACTTACAAACAAGGACAGGAAACATCAGCAAATCAACGAGAGAGACGTGACTGTTACTTCAGTACTTAACTTAATAATGTCTTCCCGTGAGGTGGACAACACACGAGCCAATCGGATAATGATCGTCGGTTGACAGAGATTAAGTGTATATTGACACATGTAATCACAGGAAACACAGTGGCAGGCTGTTTTGACAACTTTAGTGGTCTTATCGATATCATACTTTAACATTTAGCAGGATTATGAATGATGTAGAGCCCGTATAAGAGTCCGCTATGGCAGCCTTGACAGTTCTCTGCAGTAGAAAAGATCAAGGAACTTGTTTGTTGTTAGTCATTGGGATAACATTGCGATCACAAACGGTCCGGGTCACGTTAAAGATGGTTGGTTGTGGATAAGCTGAGTGGAGATGGATACATGGAAAATGCCAGGCGATACCTGCTATAGTGAAAGAAATGCACGAGGTACAGAGGCAAAATATTTTATTTGCATTCTAAGCATCATCTTCAAACTAGGACGCGAACGCAATGATGTCACCCATTATAAATTCATATGACAGTTGTATGAATGCAATAAAATATCTGGCCAATGGCGATATAATGTTCTTCTCGTGAAAACCATAGACACCACATACCGATCAATAACGAGGGGGAAAACAGAAACCATTTGTTCCAGTGAATAGGATACTATATTTTTTGAGGATGATAACCTTTGCACGGCATCTGTATAGCCCCATGGATCCAACTGACAGATTGCTTTCATTCCGACAGGAGAGTTCGAGGCATAAAACAATTTAACGTATTGTAGCATAAAGCCATAAACTGGTTGCCCCTGAGAAACAGACAAGAATGGCAATGGACAAGAAAATAGATCGCCATAACAATGCTGTTCGAGCGTTATTAGCACCTGTTCAAAGAAATCTTATGACCGTAAAAGCCGTTCATTGTTCTGGACATCAACAGCATGGCGCCGTGTAATCACGTGGATAATAACAAACCCTGTTCTCGTTCTCTTATTAGCATGGTTTTAAACCACGCAACGTGTCCGACATGACATTGTTAGGTGTGTGATAGTTGTGTGTGTGTGTGTGTGGGGGGGGGGGATGTTGATGAGGAAGTGTCTTATAAGGCGGCGGCTTGCCATGGCAACAGATGCCGTCCATCACTACACTATCATTTGCCTTGGTAGACATACACAACTTAGATCGATTTGTGTTCGCGATAAGGATGCTAATCCCCATTAGTTGATAACTGCATAACAATAAAAATATCTAGTTGTTTATCAAAAACCTCAAAAACCACACTATTATTACATAATGTTTGAAAACTCAACTGTAGAGATACAAATGCTGTCCATTTGAAGTTAAGGGTCACAAAGATGATGAATATAGCTGGACCTCACTATTTTTGCAGCATCGCGAGTTTTCGCATATAAAGTAATACCATGATGATTCGATTTGATTTATAACGTCAATTGTTTGAAAATATGGAGCTGCAAACCTGACATGAAGCTGTGGTTAGGGGCTTCTTGTTGATTGTAAGTAAGTGAGGATTCAACGAAATGAGTACTGCAATGTGGAGAGATCTACTTGGCTAGTGAAATCCCTAATGCAAAACAAGTACTTCACAAGTCCGTTTGTCGTTTTCTTTTGGAATAATAATGAAGATTACTTCTTGCAACGAACCAGTTACTTAATAAACAAAACATCTTCAATAGCAAATATGAGGACTATTTGGTCGTGAGAATGCTAAAAAGATGTCAAACAGAAGAAAACGTGTTCGGCTTCAAGACATTGACAGATGGAACAGCCGATTAGTTCATACTTCTACATCAATTAGTTCCCTTTGATTGTCAACGCCACGGTCCCATTAGGCCAAGCAATTACCGTAATCATTCAATGGGCGCCATGGATGGCACCCACGAGGCCACAAAAACTGGTTTTATTAACAGACGCGAAGATGCGCAGGTGTGCTGTAAAATTCAAAGACAATATGTGTGCACTACCTACATGAATTCTCGAAACAAGAAACATTAATAACTTACGGGTGTAAGTGTGTGTTCTGTGAAGATCAATGGAAGCAGTAACTGAGACTGATGCAATGAATCAGCGAGAAGAATAACACTAGCTCTATGGTAGGATAGATTCCACTGTACTCAACAATAAGACGGGATACAGTTATAAACAATGTAATACACTCGACATGGAGAGGGCAATGTCGCCTATTATGTCTCCGAAGGGGGTACTGAATATATTTAACACTGTCATTCTATGTAAGAAAATGATTGGCAATTAGACACATTAATAGCCTCCCTCGACGAGTCAACACAGACCATATTCATTGCATTAGTGCACCATCCACCCTTTACTTCACCTCAACAGAGGTTGATTAAAGCTTACCTGGTCACATTGGATATCCATGCATAATCATTGTTAATTGAAAATTTTACGCAGATAAGCCACCGCCCTGGCCATGAACGACCTGCGTCAATTAATCAGGTATACAGGCTGATAAAACTTAACCAACACACGGCAAATTATCCACATTTGCATCAATTAGATGTAACTTAAAACTGTTCGAAGTTGAGATATAAGGCCAGTGCGTTTTAATATATACTGCATTTGAATCGCCGTGCAAGGTTCTGTATATAATCCCAGCGTCCACCTCGGTTTATAATGGAATACAGAAATGTAAACCATAACTCCTTGTCAGCAACACTCGGTCCTTGTAACCAACCCATTGCTATGCTTTGAGAATAATGCCGTGGTATGAACTTCTATTTGTAATCTGGCGATCACTATAAGGCTGCTGATGGAGAGTGAGAGTCTACGTGAGGGAGTCAATGAGCTCGCGAAGGCCAAGGGATGCAGCTGAAAAGAGGCAATTTGTAGGCAAGGTGTGTTTGAATCGGTTCTACAAATCACACTACAGGGATATGACAAATTAAACAGCTGATGTATGGTATCTGATATCCGAGCATCGGAATCTTACAGCACAAGATAGACGATGAACAAGATATCATTGGATGGCCATTAATTTACATTAGTAACTGTTGTATTTCAGGCGAAAACTGGACAAATACGATGAATATGGCACGTTTTTGGTAGAAAAACTCGGAACAAATAAATAGAGGAGTTGATGGAATTGGATATAACAGTAAATTGCTACTCCAACGCGTTCATAGACAGACAATCATAGAAGATAATTGTGTGGTGATGCGGTATATGTGGTTTCAAAGAATCTGGACAAAAGTCTGTGATTATGGAAAACATTTATGACCGATTTTATGATTTGTTCATGTATCACATTCTAGTGACACATACACTTGGAACACATGAATTGTGCTTTGGTGGCAATGGCTATTACAGTAATTTACTAATGGGGCGACAAAGCCCACATCCGGCCGTTCACCGTTTTTTGTCCATCAGCACTTAATGTCACGGTCATAGCATTACCATCAATATTAAGTCTGACGCCACAATGATGGTTTCAGATGTTAGAATATGGCCAAATGCCTGTGAGTATATATAATAATGTCGAAATGGCCCGTTGGGTTCAACTACAAATTGCAGTTTATAGATTATAGTAAGCGAAGCTAAGCTGGTCAAATGAAACATGGTAAGGTTACGAGGAGATGATGGGGCTGCAGTGTAGATGCACACAGGTAAAGTGTCTCTCCATAGCAAGAGCTATCATGAACGAGGACTGAAATGAGAAATATACTCAAGGATTCAGCCTATCCGTGTCATCTGTGATTGGCAAATGTGCATAACACAAGCTCTGTTATAGCTTTAGATTTACAGGAACACTCAGTGGTAAATAAAATCCGTGAAGATCTACAATTAAACATGATGGCGGGTTTGGTAGTCTCAAAGCAATCGCTAAATCCTTGGTTCTTCTCCAGTATATCCACTTGTGTGTCAATGCCAGTAAATAACCACCAACCCATCCGATCTAATTCCTCCTTACTGAAGTTGTGCCGATTCATGGCAATAATCGAAACTAAGCACGCACAGACTTATCTACTTATCTAGTCTTTATTGACAGTGGTCACAAAGTAAAATGAAAGACATATTTTCTTCACGTAAGAGCTGTAAGTAAACAAGAATTGGCCTCAGCCTAGTAAAGGGAATTATCGAGCAAGACTGATTGGAGTTTAAGGTACAAAAGCATCAAATTTAATAAGGAATGAAAGCAATGTCATTAACGCCCACTGGTACAAGAACAACGGACATTAGACGTGGAAATTATTATTGACAAAATGTTCTGATCGATAATATGGGGGAATTAAATCCGGAAGTGATTCACGCTCATTGAAATGTACATACGTTGCCTACTATCGACCTAGAAACGTAGCCTTGTCCATAAACAAATGTGTTGCTGAGATGGAAACCATCAAAGGAAAGTTATTGGGGGGATAACCGGACGTGAGATGGAAAACATCAAAGGAAAGGTAATTGGAGGATAAAAAGATGTCAGTTTAAACCATCAACGCTAACTAATATCTCATGTACGTCCTGTTTGGCTCGCGCAGACTGATGATGTTTTAACGACATAAACTAGAACCTTTATTCTAGATGCAAGCTTCTTAAACATTGATGGTCATACAAACTGAAATCACAAGGCAATTAGGATCAGACAAGGGGACGATCAAACCTCTAGAAAGCTTTCCAATCAGTCCATACATCCACACTGGATGGGACTATATCTTTATTGCCTTCGATTCTTTTGTTAGGAAGACACTTAAGGTCTGCCAGTAGCCAGTTATAGATATGATTAGGTAAGGTAAGGTTAGGTATGTATAGGGTTAAACGGCACACGAACTCCAGTGCTCGCTGTTATGCTACATATCGGCTTTCCTCCCGAGA
Organism: Urechis unicinctus; assembly: GCA_034190875.2. Taxonomy (NCBI): domain Eukaryota; kingdom Metazoa; phylum Annelida; class Polychaeta; order Xenopneusta; family Urechidae; genus Urechis; species Urechis unicinctus. The sequence goes on along the minus strand of CM067356.1, from coordinate 47,098,325 downwards.
AATAACTGTATAATCAAGTAGAGGTGTGACGTTTATGTACCCCGTCGAGGCCGTTTTAGTGCTTCATTTCTGTTGTAAAACAAGAGTGCAAAATCGCTCTTTTGCTCCAGCGAAATAATTTTTATTCTGTGTCATTACCGAAGGCTGAGAAATAGTAGAAATAGGGTTATGCGTGAAATAACAAAAACAGACATTTTTGACCTACGCCCAGAATCACCGACCAGATTCGAAATGGAGTGTGGAGGCAGTGACAAATTTGACCGTCTTTGTGACCCCAATCGAAGATCACGTGATCAGCTACCCACCACCTGTTATACCAGAACACCTGGAAACAAACAGAGCCATCGACTTGTTAGACCAAAAGAAACAGAGGCGGATGTGATTGTTTTGTTATATGTGTTTCAGGTAGCTCTTAGGTCAAGCCAACGCCCACAAAATTCGCCGCGACCCAGAAATTTAACCTGCACGAAAATCACTTTAGTTACATAAAAAACTTTGACCTTTATTGCAAATCGTATATTTGTGGTACCTATCAAAAGCTGTGGAAAAGCGAGGAAAAACTACATAGCCACAAAAACAAATGTACTGCGGAAACGAAATACAAGTACCCAGGTGTTTTTCATTTACTGCCCACTGTCTTTGAAGCGTTACGGGACAAAGGAATAGAAAAAGAGGACGGTATTTACCCTTATCAAGCCACCTATGATTTTGAAAGTCATTTTGGAGAAGACAACCTACCCGTCAATTCACCCAAAGTCACCTGGGACCAAAAACTAGTGCCGTTATCAGTGAGTCTATGCAGCAATGTACCTGATTATACAGAACCAAAATGCTTTGTAACAGAAGGAAACGCGCACACATTGATTGGCAGGATGATGATGTACCTGGGTGAGATATCAAACGTCGCCTATCTACTGATGCTTGCTCAATACGAAGCTACCCTAACCCAGTTAAAAGAGAAAATCGATGAAGCCCATCAACGGGACCGGTCGCCAAGGGAGAACACCCCTTGCAGAGATTACAGAGCAAATTCGACAACTATTTACACGTATTACCGTTAGTCGGATCTCATCAAATTATGTCCTCAACGTTGTGAAAATACTGTTGACTACTTACCTGCAAGAACACTCATCACTCAAGTATACCAAACGAAATAACTCATTCATGTGGATTGAAACGGACCATGTACGGTTTTTGGATGTCACTAACTTTATTGCACCAGGATATACATACAACAAATACCTACGAGCCTTTCAATGTGAACAGAAAAAGGGATATTTCCTGTATGAATGGGTGACACTCGATCATTTGAACAATGCAGAATTACCACCCCACGCAGCTTTTTACAGTGCATTAAAACAAGAAAACATTACAGCTGACCAATACGCTGAATGTCAAGAAGCGTGGTAAGCAGGTCATATGCGGACTTTTAAAGACCTATTAACAATCTAGATGTCGAATCTTTTCTGGAAGCCATAGAGAAACAGAGTCGTTTTTACAGTGAGAGAGGTATAGATATATTGAAGGATGGAATATCAGTACCTGGATTAAGCATGCGATATTTGTTTCAAGACTTGGAAGATTATTTTACCTTACCAGACGAACCCTCAATCATCTTTCAATGTTACCACGAAAATGGAAAAACTTAAATTAGGCAAGAACAGAATGGAAATGAAGCGAAGTTGTGCGAAGGAATCGTGGGTTATGATGCAAACCCGTTGTGTTGTATCCGTAGGCGTTGTCTCAACCCATGCCAGCCAACTTTCCTACCCGACGACACGCACCTTAAACCGAGTTTAAACTGGTACAGACCCGAAAAGGTGGTGTAGCAGACGAATGGTTGGCTTGGATAGCACATAGCTCACAAAACCAAATACAACACCGACTAAACAGAGGGGAAAAAAGGATAGGAGCCCGGTGACTTCCCGTAGATGGTTGGTGCAAAGAAACTCAAACAGTGTATCAGTTTCAAGGATGTGTATGTCATGGTTGTACGTGTCTGAAATTGACCCATAGCCCCATCAATGGAAAACTAATGAGTGACATACGTGCAAAAACAGAAAGAAATACCCAGTATTTGAGAGGGTTAGGTTATAATGTTGTAGCTGAGTGGCAAAAAATGGAAAACAGACCCTCACATCAAAGCGTTCATGTACAGGCGACCTCGACCACCGCGGACCTCTTTGACAGAAAAACAGCTCATAGCCAATTACGTGATGGAACCTTTCTTGGAATGGCTGAAGTAGAAATACACGTGCCAGAAACCCTTAAAGTCTATTTTAGTGACCCCTATATTAAAAAACATAGAACTGACACGAGATGAAATCGGACCCTTTATGCGAGACTTTGCCGAACAACGGGACATTATGAAAGTGAGTAAACAAGAGTGACAAGGGACGTGGGATCATAAGGAATTTTGTTGTGATGGTTATGATGTCATAACGATTTTTATTATTTATTTTCTTATTTTCGGAATGGAAGACGTTGATAGGGAGCTACAAAGGTGTGAAAATATTGCTTGCTAGCCCACTACTGAAATGGTACTTGGAACATGGTCTGGTGATTACACAGATATACCAAACACTGGAGTATGAACCCGCAGCCTGTTTCAAACGATTTGCCGGAACCGTATCAGATGCCAGATATGTACGAATACACAAATGTAGTTATATGTTATATTCTTTTAAGCGTTGTATTTTTAGTTTTTTATTTAATGTGATAATGTTCTTGTTTGTGTGTAGACGTGAGGGTGATGTCGACCCGAGTCAGACCATCATATGGTAAATATACTAAAATGTATTATTTTTAAATGTATTTATTTAATTGTTATTTTCAAGTTTATTTCAAATTTGTGATTTGAAAAAATACCTGTCAAGTGCTTATGTGTTTGTATATGTTTGCAGGTAAATGCGTCACTGAACAGTGATGTCAGATACGTCGACCAACCAGAGCGTTGGAAATTGATCGACAAAAGATTCAGAGCCTTGAACGAATTAACCCCCAACCTGTTTGAAATCGACATGCCCAAAACCACCATTAATCCCAACTTACCCCAACAAATAGGCTATTTTGTTTATCAATACGCAAAATTAAGAATGCTTGAATTTTACTATGATTTTATTGATAATTATGTTGCGAGATCTGATTTTGCCTATGTACAGATGGACACTGATAGTAGTTATATTGCCCTTAGTAGTACTCATCTAACGGATGTCATCAAACCCAACATGATGATCACACCAACAACTTTATACAGTGTAAACCGAACGGAACCCCGTGGGTACCTCAACCGTGCTGTGTGACCCGCCAAAAATATGATAAACGTACCCGGGGGCTATTTAAAGAGGAGTGGAGATGATTTTATCAGACTGTGCAGTAAAACTTATTACTGTTATGGAAATACGGATAAAGCCTCGCGTAAAGGACTCAATAAACGTCATAATGAACTGAACAAGGAGAAATATATGAATGTGCTGAGAACTGTGGCTTTTGCGTCAACAACAACACAATGTATTCCTATACGCAAATTAGAGATGCATTGAGTTATTTTTACCCCAAATGAATTGTGAGTGCAGATGGTGTAAGCACTAAACCATTGGATGTGTGATACGTTAATATGCTACTTAAGAAATTGTTATGTGTTATTATGTAATAAATTGAAGCTAAGGTATTGTGTAATCAATGGATGTGCTGTCTGTAAGAAATAAATGTTTAAATGATGTGTAAGAAACTAAGAATAAAAACACCCATCGTATATTTTCAACACGCGTTGTTTATTTGCCTTAAATTAAACATGTCACCAGCTTATCGTTGGTTGAATAATCGTTAGTAAATACATCCAGCAATTAGTTCAAATTTATTCCACGACATCTTCTCTTTATGTAATACAAACAATAATGACCACAAGTACTGGAATTTAAGTCTTGTAATGTCTTAGAATTGTAAGTCCAGCTCACACAATGCTTGTCCAAGTACTTTGTAAATACGTTATGTAAAGGAGGCAGTCCAGAAGAATAAAAATATTCGCCTCTTTCATTATGATCAATGAAAAAAAACGACCCAATGTTCGCCTGTTTTGGAAGTGGGATCGGTGTTACAAACAAAACCGCTGGGGTAATTGACATGGCGGGTTAATTTATTCCGCGCAAACACTCCACGCACAGTAGCTCGAGTGAAAGCGTCTTTTTGTAAGAGCTCGTGTAATTGCCTGGTATTCATTGTTAGGCAGCGTAATCAAACAGAACGTTACGGTTTCAGTCAATTTGAATCATATTTTCGAATTCGGCGTACGCAATGACATTAATAGTATGTGCTAGGGCCGTACCAAAACGAATTTACAAGCGCACGTTTCCTTGTTTCAACAAATTAAAATGAGTGCCGCTATCAGCCAGGTCGGGAGTCAGATCAAAAGAGAATAGTGTATAGCTATTGGGATAATCTCTCCAACTTATGGCGTTGCCTTTGTCTTGGTAGAGTTGTCCAGTGCTAATGAATGAATTAGCATAATAACTGCGGGTGTATATATGGTGATTGAAATCGTGTTGTAAGGATTTAGCAGGTACTTGTTGTCCGTCACCGTACAGAGCTAAAAATGGGAGGTTGTTATGTTTATAAATGAAGGGGTTCTGAATGAAATCACCTTTGAACGCCCTATTATCAACACTTCCGACTACAATTCGTTTGGGTAACTGTCCCAAATTAAATTTTCTTGATTGATCGTAATAGCTCCTTGACATGCAGAAAACACTTTGGTTTCTATGCGTCTTATAGGGTATTTAGCTGGGCTTCGTTCTAAAGCCTTTATGTGGGCTAGTGGGGTTCAGCTTTATTTTGCGTACGAATAAGGTCACGGATTGCAGGACTATTTTAGGGGCAAACCCATCTGCAGAATTGGCCATAAGGGCAAAGGTGTCACTGCTGCGTACTAATCGCAACTTCAAATCCACACCATTTAATAAATAGGGTTCTTGACAAAATAAATCTAAATGTAATTTGCCTATCATATCCACAATGCGACTCTCTTGAGCTCGTTCCTTTCCAGCTAACATTCTCACAGCGTCCATGTGTTGTGGGGTGTCTTTGTACCATGAACTAGCTGTTAACTGAGAGTTTTTGGCTTCCGAAACATAGCTCAATAGCGTTTTAATATAAACACGATACGGATATGTGTTGGTGGACAAGGAAACGAGTTTCTCGTTGAGAGAGACATCGACTTGGGAAATGAGTGAGTGTAACCATAGGTTTACAGATGCCACAGCACTATCAGCCTCCAAGACCTCCCCATCCTTTTTCACCACTTTGGCATTCACTTGTAAATACGTGTCGTTCAGATCAATATAATCATCACCTGAACCATGTGGAATTCGACTGGACCCAAACCTAAAGCAGCTACTGGATGGAATTCGATCCACGATCCATGATCGACACTGCTTTGAGTTGGGGGAATCCAAAATAGGTCTAATTTACTTTTGACACAGGGACAAGATTGTGGGTGTACCAGTGCCATGATCTAACTGAAAAAATCCTCTGACAACCTCCGAGTTGCTGCACGTCGACAGCGTGAACTACTGCTCCTACCTCCTGCGAGTCGTTTTATAGAGACTGCTGGTTGGCGACGCAGTTGTTTGGGTTTAACTATTTGATCGAACATTTCCTCTCTGGTTTCTAACATTCATTTCTTAGCCGACTGTTTCAGACACTTCCCTCCCAACAAATCTCCAACCACCCTCACTCCTGTTTTCAAGGCGTGTTTTTTAATGACAGGTAAAACTTTTCGAACCAGCGGTAACGCCATTTTAGCCAGACCCCCAAGCACACTACCAAGTCCATGACCACGTTGACTCCTTGCACCGGAAAACACGGGGAGCCCACCACCCGCTTGGTTTAGATAATACGGGGTGTAAATATCAGCCATGGTTTTCAAAATATAGCTTTCTTGGTTTTACGGAAATGTAACGTCACTGTCACTTTACCAGATTCGAATTGAATGGGTCGACCCGTGTCGTCTCTGATATCGATTTCTATAGTAGAAAAAGTGTTGGTGGCTATCGGGTGATAAAATATCTTTTTATATGTGGGGTTGATCAACTGCCCGCGACGATCGTGATCGATTGGAATAATACGCAGAAGGGGAACCACGGTGTCTCCTACCACCTGAGCTTCGATGAGATTACAATAGACATAAAGTCCGTACAAACCTCCACCAGGGTCAACAATGTACTGATCGACTTGACTATTCTCATAAATCCCCATTTCAAAACCAAGTCTTTGACGCAACCCCTCGTCCATGTAAACTACAATTGACTCATTGTCTAGGGTCAAAGTTGCTGTCTGTCGTGTTCGATTGTAGGTGAGACGCACTTGCTCCATTTAAAACATTGAGGGCACATTCAGATAGACAATTTATCAATTCTTTGTCAGCCGTGTGAATCAAAGCCCTATTGACAGAGGGTTTGGCTTTAGCCATCACTCCTAATGCATCAGCGTGTTTTCTGAGACGCTCTGCCATGGTCTATGTCTAACGATAAGAATGGTATTCGCCCGATGGTATTTATTTCTTGATTTTTCGTGATTTAACTTGATTGGGTCGTAGTATGTCAGTTCATAACCGTAAATGATCTGATGTTGCTTGCTTCAAATCGATAAACAAATAACCGTGGGGTTGTGAAGTAGCATCCAAAAAGGTTGCTTGTACATACTTGATGTTTTGCAGGTACATTTGCTTGGCTAAATGAATGATTTGTGGTGGCTCAACGTGACTACCTTTAATTAACTCACTTACAATGTAAGTTTTTCCACATCCGCTCGGACCAGCCATCACACAACCAAAGGGGTGTTTTAAGGCTCGATCCATTCTCATACTAAGTTACCATTCACAGTTCTCCGCTCTTTTTATAGAAAGGTGCTGTGTGTTATGCGTTGGGTGTCGAGATAAGTAGAACTCAAAAGGAAATTCAACTAAAGTATGTTATCACTTTTTATTCAATCACTAATCATGTATATTCATGTGCATAATAATTCGGTTATATTCACAGTCATACCGTTCCCCCATTAAGACTTTAGACCAGTGTTCACACAAAAAACCTAAGATGTTACGCCGATATTCTCTAGAGAGCCAAAGTCATAGTTCAATCAAATTGTGTTGCCCACACAATACGAGCCATAATAAAGTTATATGATTTTCGTCCACCTTATCCAAGGCTCCTCCTACGCAGTGTGAATACTTCTTCTGTTGGATCCAAAATACCGCACACCGAATCCGAAAGAGACCCGTCAGCGAAAAATATATTGCGCAATCCCCAGGAAAATCAACGCTCCCGCATTGAAGGCCCCAAAGGATCCCCACGTCATCCCCAGATCAAAAACGATGTAGTTACGGGTACATACATATACTACTTGAATTATGAAAGCTGCCTGATCCGTTAAATAGACTTTGACTCCATCATTCTGATGTTGAACTCAAAGTGTGTTTTGATGGACTTTGACTCCTTCATTCTGATGTTGAACTTTATGTGTGTTATAATGGACTTTGACTCCTTCATTCTGATGTTGAACTTCATGTGTGTTATTATGGACTTTGGCTCCTTCATTCTGATGTTGAAGTCCGTGTGTGTTACAATGGACTTTGACTCCTTCATTCTGATGTTGAACTCCGTGTGTGTTACAATGGACTTTGACTCCTTCATTCTGATGTTAAACTACATGTGTTATTATGATGTGAATTTCCATTTCAACCAATGTTTGACTCCTTCATTCTGATGTTGAACTCCGTGTGTGTTACAATGGACTTTGACTCCTTCATTCTGATGTTAAACTACATGTGTGTTATTATAATACAAGTGTCAATTTCCATTTCAACGTCTTTATGTAGGTTTACTGCTTGTTCACAAACACTGAGCAACGCGACAACTGCTGTAAAACTCAACTATGCCAACTACTCCAATTTCAGCAGTCACTGAAACTGCTTACAGCTTAGTAGAAATTAACGTCATTCTTTGTGGGTTAAGAGATTCCTCACTGCTTCCAAATAAATAATTCACAGACCAATCATCCAACATATTGCAAAACATCTTTTGTACAAATATAGGTCTACAAAAGTGATAATTAATCTGCGTGCACTCCGCCCAGGAAGTGATTGTAACCGGGGTTCCTTTCAGTTTAAGTTCTAACTATGGCCATTTGGTCGTTCATTTGTAACTATTACGCTTATCTTAATGGAACGTTATGTTTTCCACACCACCTGTCAACTGTAGATTACGCGTCTCTAAAGTGGACAACAGCTCAAACATATGTCATGGTATATGATGACAAAATATATTGAAATCAGCCATACGAATGACTCAAAAGTCAACTCATTGTATTATTCATCACGTCATCCAATCAATACAGCGTCATCCAATCAATTATTATTGCAATTACGGAATCTCGATCGTATGAAAACATGAATGGAATGCCTTGTAATTTCCCCGATGTTGCTCCATATGCTTCCAACATTGAGTACTTCGCTGTAGGTGTCTTGAGATGCTGCGTTCACTTTGAGTGAAGCCGGAGCTTTCCACAACGAGATTGTTTCTTGCTTGGAGCAACGTGTTAGGATTATACAAGTGTTTAATCCAGCAACAAAAGATGGGGGGTTTTGTAGTGGGCAGTATTCACAAGGTCAGGTGAATTATCTTTTGTCAATCTGTATTCCCATATCAAACACAAATGTGGACCTGAATTTGTCATTTTCTCACAAGAACGAAACGCGTGGGCTGAGTATAGAATACCAAAACATAGGATTATTTCTGCACGAAATGCGTAGTCGATGTAACGATTCGGGTTGTTGTGTGAGACGGATGGAAAACTATATTGTCAGCACGGTGATACGAGGGCGTTCGCTTTAGGATGGTGACGTTAATTGCCGACGAGGTGTCTGAAATACAATAATCTGCTCTGCTGGGCGTTAGTTGATTAGTGTATATGCTGCAATGCACTTGGTCGTTTTATGAACCTAACTCTCGTTGCAGACATACAGCAACCTGCCTTTGAATCCCATTCAGAGTGAAAACTACCATCTGCCTTCCTCAGTTGCTTCATGCGATTCACTCAATTTTCTTCCGCTGAATGAGCATCTATGGAATACCATACATACATACATGCATACATACATACATACATACATACATACATACATACATACATACATACATACATACATACATACATACATACATACATACATACATACATACATACATACATACATACATACATACATACATACATACATACATACATACATACATACATACATACATACATACATACATACATACATACATACATACATACATACATACATACATACATACATACATACATACATACATACATACATACATACATACATACATACATACATACATACATACATACATACATACGTGTATACATACATACATACATACATACATACATACATACATACATACATACATACATACATACATACATACAAACATACATACATACATACATACATACATACATACATACATACATATACATACATACATACACATACATACATACATACATACATACATACATACATACATACATACATACATACATACATACATACATACATACATACATACATACATACATACATACATACATACATACATATACATACATACATAAATGCATACATGCATACACACAACACACACGAGGATTTCAGTTGTGGATTTGTTCAGGTACTAATCTTCGGATCTGATGAACTAAAGATTAAGTTGATTTCCTAACATTTAGTTTTCCCGTTAAATTGTGAGTTCATCTTGATTTCTAGATGTTTCTGATGTAGATACAGTCATATCGCCAAATTAAACAGGACCAAACGACGGCTGACATTTGTACCGAGATGCGAAAAATACAATCTCAGTTGTATCTTAATTAAGTTTTAAAAATAGTTTGCCATCCATGATCTTATCTGTCGGGTGCATATTTCTAATTCAGCCTGTGAATCATCCACATATTCTTGTGTAGGAATATGTAAGATACATCTGAGTATTACCAGCATATTAGTGGAATTTCAGTCCATTTTGATTTATCAGATTGCCGGATCTGCAGGACATCGTTTATTTCCAACTGTTTTTCGAGCATCTAAAATCTGCAGTGCGTCGGCTAGATGGTTGATATATGCGCCGTCAAGGCCCATGTGGGCAGCTGACTTTATCTGCTATGTAACCATACTGCGTTGCCCATTATCGCGTTATCCACCTTGACATTTGCTATAAATTCCTTTGTTTTAGAACGTTCTGAGAAATACTGAGGTCTGTGAATACTGGCAGTTGATGTCATTGGCTTGGCGGCATAATTTGATAGATAACTTGGTGTATTATGCCGCAGTGACGGCTCACTGTGTTTATCTGGATTCGTCTCTGACTGATGGGTGTTTTTTTTGTGCTAGTGCTTTCGAAACCTGTGATAGTTCATCTAATGATGACTTGAATTTTTGTTGAAGTGAATGAAACTTGAGGAAGAGCAACACGAAAATTTGCAGAATATGAGACAACTTAGTTACTGGTGAATGCAAATGTGTGGTACTAGTACAGGTTGAATGATACCAAGTGGCGGTCCTAAGAGGTGTTGCTGCGCAGACTCGCATTAAGTGCGTCCAATCTTGCCATGTCGTGTGCCTGCTTGTCACACAAACATTGAGATCGTAGGATATTTCATCAATGCATGATCTTCTGTTACTGCTAGGAAATTGAAGCATTGTCTGAAGAAATACGCCCATGAGATTAACTGGAGTACGAAAATATCGCACATATGTTTTCATTCTGACTTTCCACAAGGCCATGTGTTAAATGGAAGAATGTATTTACTTACTCATTCACTTGGCTGTTTTTACGCCATGATAATCTTTTCCATATATCTGTCTCAGGTTGTATTTTGGGCGCCAGAGGCTGGTAGCTTGGAATTCCTAACGGCTTTACTCGTGCATAGTAGTTGGTTGGATAAAGGGTCTTGCAAATGGTGATCGCGTCTTAAGAAGCTGTGCATCTATGTCCCTGTCGAATTATATCGGGTTGGTAATTATCTATCTGGGCATGTTGAGACCTTTGGGAACCCCAAACACTGCACCCTTTATTCACTACCACACATGCTTCCATATATGTCCACTTAGTCTAATTGATTGGGACAAATACAATAAGCGCTTATCAAATATGCATGAAGTCATGCAGTCACTATTGACCGTTCACTTCTCGGACCAGACAATCCCATTATGCATCTGCCATCATTTGCATTTTCGTTTAGGAAACTTGTCCCCTCTGCATTGGATGTGAGATAATAACATGCGACTCACCCACGCTATCAGCCTATCGCCATGTGTATTTGTTCACGAAGTTCTAGGCTATGTGTTGAAATATTAATCTCTCTGACTTCGATTGAGTATTGACTTGGGTGCCGCTTATTTGGTAATGTCCCCACAAGCTGTCCTTTTTGCAGGAAGCTGACAGGGAAATGTTCCCGAAATAACGTACTTAGCCATTTCATCCATTTACTGAGAGGTTGTAACAGCGTAAAGAGGCAGGTTTGCTTCGACCCAGGACAGGGTTATATGTTCTTGCCTTTCCTCATTTCTTCCACGTTTGCCATAACCTCCGTCCACATACGGTAGTCCCACCAACATGATGTTTTAAATCGAATAGCTCCTGGCATGTGAAGGCGAGTGGCTAGCGTGAGAGGAGATTCCTGATGCTAGTTAAATGAAATGCTGTTTGAATTCGATGATTCTATTGACTTCAAGCATCTGCTTCGTGACATTTTTGCAGATATAATTTCCTTTGCGTGGTATGAGGCCTTAAATGCAATAGGAATGTGTGTCTATGTGAATATGTGAGAATTCATATATCCTCTTCATATTAACTACAACCATACTGTATTTATTCGGCAGACCAGCGCGTCAACTAGTTGGTTTCAATTAAATGCAGCAGATTTCCAACAAGCTTGACCGATCGACTGTCGTTATACTGGTGTGAGTGCACTCCCAATGTCCATTATTGAAACTGCTATTGGATTATCCTGCGGTGTGTCTGTGAATTATAAAAAAACCTAGTAATAATTATCGTTCACAGTGATTGTTCCTGTGAGTTTTACCCATCGTATCTTACGTACGATCTCTGTTTTGAATGCGTTCATTCTTTGTTACACTCAATGTTCTGTCTGTGGTTTAATCCATACGTGCCAGCCAACTTACGGCATTGCTATTTCCCATGAGCCAATTACTTGTGATTGATTTACGTGATTCGCAAGTATGAAGGTGCTCCTTCGATCAGGTTCCATCTGTCCATCCCCGGCAGCGGACCCTCATAGTTATTCATACACTGTTCAGGATTTTATTCACGTGTTCTACATTCATTTGGATGCATTGATTGAGCCTGGTGCACTGATTTAGCTTCTTGGTACAATGTATATGGTATATGACTCGCATCCATATGCTAGCATGAATGCCTGTCATCAGCTATTCTCTGCAGCCCTGCACATAAAATCCCAATTTGTTGCTATAATATAATCACGGCATCTGCGCGCCTGTCTGTATTTCTATGCCATTCATATATCGATATTGCTTCTTTGTCGCTTGTATCGAATGCTAAATATGTCAACCTGTAACCTTTGGTCGGACAATGTTGAGGTTGCGTAAAATATATTTGTATTGCATAGAAAGGAAATTTAACCGAGTTTTGCTTTTGTATGCGCAAACAATCAGACTGCCGACTCGATTTCTGTGCGATGGGATATATGGGCTGAGATGTCGGTAACTTAATGCGACCATTAGTCACAGTGAACATGCATGTACCCTGTAATTGCCTTAATATCAGTCAGAGTAGCAGTAAATTGGAACAGCATATGTAATGTTTAGAATATGGTAACGCTGTCTCCACCAACGATCCTTCTTAGTTCTACTTATATATGAATACAAATTCTCCATTGTTACCTATACATATAAGGCATCATCAATTCTAATGAGATTCGTTCTCTGCTGAACTCTCGGGAAGTATTATCTCCCGATGGTAGGCTAGACACTTATTACTATCGAATCCGCTCTCGTGGTAATTAGGTTCTGGGCGAGTAAGACCTACTCATGGCATTAGGTGGCGTTATATGTGTCCCTCACGTGGCTGGGGATCAGTACTCTGTACTCTAATAGCCAGATTTATGATCGACTTACTCACTACCCACGTGCCCTTCGTGTGTAATATAATGCGAGCGCTGTTGCGTAGGAAGTGATTACCCCTAAAAAGTATTACACGTGCTGGTTCTCCAACAAACAGCTCATGATGACTTATTTATTCATTGCTACGAGAATCGATAAACGAGCGACAATCAAGACACCTAGCGCTTCTTGGGAACATTTCCAGCAAAGAAAAACAATAATTTTATATTACAATCACGCGCAGCTTTGAATCGCCGTCTCCACTCATTTTGCCGATCTGATCCTCTGTGTATTTTCAGGTCTATGTTTAAAGGGACGAAGTCCTCGTAGAAGACATTAAATTTCCTTTGCGTTTATGAGATGTTTTGTGTGTTTGTTGTAGTTGCTGTCCAGACTGCATGTTCACAGTCGCTGTGTAAGGTAAAAAAAAAATTTGGCGAATTGCTTCGCCAAGTTATCTTGGTCAGTCGCGTTTGTATGTATGTATGTATGTATGTATGTATGTATGTATGTATGTATGTATGTATGTATGTGTATGTATGTATGTATGTATGTATGTATGTATGTATGTATGTATGTATGTATGTATGTATGTATGTATGTATGTATGTATGTATGTATGTATGTATGTATGTATGTATGTATGTATGTATGTATGTATGTATGTATGTATGTATGTATGTATTATGTATGTATGTATGTATGTATGTATGTATGTATGTATCTATGTATGTATGTATGTATGTATGTGTATGTATGTATGTATGTATGTATGTATGTATGTATGTACGTATGTATGTGTATGTATGTATGTATGTACTACGTATGTATGTATGTACGTACGTGTATGTATGTATGTATGTATGTATGTATGTTGTATGTATGTTTGTATGTATTCTTGATCCTCGATACAGGTCGCAGTTTTTGAAATGTTTGATTCTTTCCCCAAATCGGTACGCGTCAATAATCCACAGAACCGAGAGGTTTTGTTTTGACCTTGACCTGAAATTAAAGTCGAATAGGTAATCAAATAGCATCTCGAATAACTCCGTTAATAATGGTCGGATTGTAACATAATTTACATCTTTGTATAGCTCATTTTGGTTTCAAATATATAAGTCGTCACCGAAGCAACAGTTTTCCCAAGCGCCCCAGGTCGAAAAATCGTTGTATCAGTCCAAAGGTCAACAGTTTCATGATTATTTCGAACGCTTATAAAACAGTCAATACATGTCCGATGGTAATACAAATTGGTTCACATGTTCTCCGCGACAAATTTAGACGTATTCTAAGATATCATGAATGTCAATGACGTCACTTCCGGTAACGAAAGCATCAAAGTTTTCAAAAAATGAGCCAAATGCTCAATACGTCCATGCTTTAGAATTCGATTTCTGAGCAGTTTACATATTTTTAAAGTTTAATGTAATTTTAAATTTTTTCTAAATATATGTAATTGAAAATAATGCATCGTTAAACAAATTGTAGTAGGTCGAAAATTTCTGGTAGCCAAAATCTCTAAACTTTTAAATGTCGCATTAAATTAATTACTTATCGTCCGATCGTAAAAAAAATAGCATTTTCCTAAAGCTGATACAAATACCAAACTTTCATTATTGACATTTTCATTGTTTTCAAAGCGTGTACAAATTTCACTCGGTCAATTTTCGTCAAATTTTCGATTGCTGATATAATAATAAAAATCGGTTCAATAGTCATACAAACTAGCTCATATGTTGACATACACAGCACGAATCTAATCCGAAAATTTTATCGATATCGGTTGCCTGATTTCCGGTTTCGAACGAGCTCTCAACAAGTGAAGTGTCTGTTAAAAACATAGAAATAACAATACAAAAAAGCATTAATTAGGCAATGAGTCATGCATGCAACGAGTTTCTCAACATTAATGGTGAAAGATGCTTCACCAGCCATAATTTCTACAACACCGTCCCCACATCCAGTAAGCAACAGAGTATGATCTCATTTGGTGAGGCAAATTCGGCTGCTCTCATAATTTCGAAAGATATACATAAATACATCCATTCAATCAGAGAATGCGAGGAGTCAGATCCATCTCGGCGGATGGTGGCACCTCTACAATATACCCGCCTCGGCCATTTTACAACAGGTTAATTTCTTCTGACTGGATGACATGAGCGTAGAAAGACGGCCATGCATGACCGGATGAGACAGCTAAGAACACACAAAAAGTACAAAAATGGCCAGGCATGACGGGATGAGACATTGAATAAAGAATTATTAGAGCATAAGGATGGCCTTTATGGTCTGATAAGATGGACATTAAGACAGATATAAAACAGTGACGGCCTGTCAAGATGAAACAACAAAATGTAAAATGCAGATTTACTCAGGAATATGACATACCGCCACAAAAACAAAAAAAACCACATCATTTGTCTTCTTCAATTGAACAAAAATGATACTAAGTTGATGAGTCAATGCAGTAATGTTTTATACGTATTCGTAAATATGTTGACGCGACATATCATGTTGACAATAAACAAACAAAAATTGCTTGATTACTTAAAAACTCTTCCCAACACGCCATTAACAGCACGCCATTATACAGCAAAATACGGAATAGACATCACATACGAGCAGAATATCATTTCGAGTAATTGTAAATAACATTTTATGGTAATGTAATGCCCACAATCTTGACGGAAAATGCGGAGGAACTAAGACCAAACATGTTATCAAATTGAGTTAGCGATATCTTAATAACGATCAATTATTCTTACAATTGTTAATCTTGGTGGTCTTTACCGGACACGTAAACACCGCTGTTATTACTAGTGGGGACTTGAGCTTTTCAATGTTTGCTACCCTGCTCAAGCTGGTTTGACAGGTCTAGATATATCCTCTGCCCATACTATACCTGGGGTTAACGTGGCCTAGGCTACATGATACCTGGGTATATTCTGGTCTGGAAAGTTTAGATGGTCAGCCAAAGTATAGTGACTAACATGATGTCAGACCCGGCGCTGCTTGCAGGTTTTGTCGAGCATTTTAGGGCTTGATGGTCACATTCTACAACAAATGTGCGTCCCCTGAGATAGGTTGCGCAATCAATTACGCTGCTAACCTTGCTTAAAGGTTCGAGCTTTGTCGGGCCATAGGATCTTTGTCATTTGAACAAGCCCTTGGAAGCGAACCTGACTACACGAACTCTCTCTTTATCTGTCGCATCTTTTCTGCACACGGGTGGGGAAGAATTTGTACAACATATAACCAATCCCATGACTAGACGTATCTACACTAAGTCTAAATGGGAGGTGAAAACGAGGGCAAGCTACCACTAGCGACTACAGAAGGAAACGTTTGAAATTGTCAATGGCAAAATGAAATGCCACTATCAAACAGTTAATTTAACGGAGAATTGAGCAATAAACTTCCTAAACCAGTGGATAAGGCTCATTACTCGCTTAAACTCGATCAGAGGGCGGCCTGATACAATTCCGGGAAATCTCATGACCGAGATAAATTCACCTTTCATGAACAAAGGAACATTTCTTGGGGCCTTGTTTCAGACCAGCTTGGCGCATTCGATCAAACACACCCTGTAGATTGTTCTTATGTTAGTCATACTTCAAAAGATGGAATGTGTTCTGGGCAGTTTTAGGTCCCTAAGGTAAACGCTGATATTTGAACGTGCCTGGAGGGCTGTGTAACGGCTGCAATCTTTGGAAATAGGCATCTGGAAGAAGCCACTAGACTGATCAAAAGTTGATATGAAATTCGGAACATTATCTGCAAATGATTCAGTCAACTCCCGTAAATCAGGTATATCATAGTTAAACTTAACATTAAATGTCGCAGCATGTCTCCTTAACATTTTGAGACTTGCCTTTTATGAGCCCAGCGGAACATCTTTGGATGCTTTGTGCTTTGATACCAATACAATGGGCTTGTGATGGTCAGGTCTTTCTTCTCATCTACATGATATATTATCCTATGTGAAAGAACCTCATCTAGTTGGTGTTTTATCACTTATCTCTTGTATTGTGGCAGGTGATAAGGACGTTGGTGTTTAAATGATGCAATGGCTGTCCCCAATGGAGATTTTCTGCTGTAACAAAAATGTCATTATTTTCAAGGAGGAAGTCAGTAAGGCACGAATGTCATTATTTTCAAGGAGGAGGTCAAAGAGGCAAGAATGTCATTATTTTCATGGAGGAGGTCAGTGAGGCAAAAAAAATGTTGGAATTCATCCAGGACATTCTCGACAAGAAAGGAATTTCACCTACCTGTGCCCTCTTCGCACTATGCTCAGTTGATCAACTCGCCTTGTACTCTTGTTACAGCCTTCCCTGGCGATGCTGTTAGAGTTATTAACCGGCCTATATATAGCTTGTCCCCTCCTTATGTTTATGTCTTTGTAAGAAAGATTAATTAGTTTCATTGATACACGGTGTTGGTCATTAACCGTTACAGCAGCAGTAGCGTCCAGCAGATCAGCAGGACATTCCCGCGAACTCGATTCACACACGCCACGGATGCCAAGAGATAACGCTTAAGAAACGCTTGCCCATACAACAATTCCGTAGAATTCAACTGAGCTGACAAGTTCTTGAAATCAAGATTTTGCTTTCTCAAGACATACACTGTGATTTTGTTCTTACCATATTGCGTGCTGATTTGCACTCTTGCAATTCCTACAACAGTTACTTATAGGTATTAGCCTCCTTCAGGGTATCCTTGCTCTTTTGACGTCCGACAGCGGATGCGTTCGGCGTCTTGACGTGGTTATACAGTGAGGTTGTTGGGAACCGCCGCGTGTCTGTAGACAAGTGCCTCACATCTTTTGGGGGACAGTAAAGCGTCCTCCGTTGAGGAAGGATTACCGGCTCTGTCAAAAAAAATTCAGCTGTTCCTGTATGACGTGCAGTAGCATGACACGATCTGGTTTTCCGATTCACGTGACCTTTTGCAGTACGAGACTGTGGAACTCTTCGACAGTCGTGTTTGCAACTAGTGAAAGTTGGTCGTACACTTCAATCTCCACGAGTAGGGCTGGGTTATCATGACTGCTTAAAACTGACCAGGCCTTAAACGCTTCTGAGTTAATTGTGTGGAACCACTCAAGAGCTGGGCCCTGTTTATGAAGATGGAAGGCACCCCTTTGCTGGCGTCATTATCCTCCCCCGAGCTGATATAGCATGCTATAGCTCTTAAAAGCCCTAAGGAACGTTTCACTATCTTCACTCGATAAACCATTGAAAGACGTTATCGTATATTTAGGCGAGCTGGCCATCTTCTCAAAGATTTGGTCGTCTCCGTCAATGGAGAAAGGCAACGTTATAAAATCTGAGTGAGATATGGACACCGACTGGTACCAAGGCGTGGACGTTAGAGCTGGCGACGAGAGGACCAGAAGATCAGTGCTCGAATTACTGACGGCTGGATTCGTCCAATTCATGTATCTCCATCGACGATCGACTTTATATTATCCGCCATGTTGTGAGCTTAGGTTGGGGATGTATAGTAGGCTTCATCTCGGCTGATGGTAGTATCTCTACAATATACCCGCATCGGAATTTTTACTGCAGGTTAATTCCATTTGACAAAGAATACCATGATGAGACAATTAAGAAAACAAAGATGTCGGTATAATATGCTGGCTGATTACGTTGAGCGCATTAATTCCTGTACTGTGATTCCTGTATTGTTATTCGATAATTCCTGACCACTGATTGGTTGAATTATTCGCGCGTTAGTAAAGGTAGTCAAAGCTACTCGCTTATAGGTTGATTTAATTGCATGAAATTAATTACTGGGCTGGCATTGGTCGAATTAATCAATAGCACGCTATTTAAAGGTGCTCTATGATTAGCTGATTGAGTTGCGCATAACTACACATTTAATTGCGTGCAATAGTTGAACGTTGTGTCCGTAACGGCCAACCATAGACAAAGCGTCTTGCTTCTACCTGCTACTTACTTGATACATATTTTGGATGGAGGGAGTGTATGTTGAGCCGGTGACATTTATTGCCAACGAGATTGGCAGGAATATATCTAGGGACGATCTCAGTTTTGATATTGGCACTCTCCCTTGCCCCATTACCTTTTGCGGGCTCATCTTCTCGGTTTAACATTTGTGTTTCTTAACGCCTTTTGGGGCGTTTATGTAACGCTGTTTAAGGTTTGAAGATGCTTAAACGCTTTTAGCCGTTTGGTGCCCTATTTACCTCTCCTAGCTAGAATATGCCAGTGGGGAACACAATTACATACCCTTCACAGTTGCTGAACGCAATTCGCACAATTTCCTTCCGCGAGTTGAGTATATCCCGTCCCGCAGTAAGCATTATGTGATGTCAGTAATTACATATATAGTGATAAATACATGTGGCATACATCAATGCATGTGCCTTGTTGAATACAGTAGATCTTTTCAACTAATTGCACCTAGAGTCTCTGCGCTGTGGCCATTAAGCACATTTCCTTCCTCACTGAAATATATCATTGATATGCTCGTCGTGGCTTGTGGGGTCTGCAGGACATTAGTTCATGCCAACTTTTTTTGAAGCGTCAGCATTCTCTGGGGCATCGGCCGGAGTTCTGATTTACATGCTGTAAATGCCAATGTGGGCAGCGTACTTTATCTGGTATGTTTTTGCTCCACATTGTCCATTATCGCTTTATCTACCTGGGCATTTGCTATCAATTCCTGCGTTGGGAAGCCGCTAAGAAATAGTGAGATGTATGATTGCTGACTGCCGTCGTTCACCACCGCAGTCGGGTTATGATAATGGCTAGGCGGCGTAATTGAATAGATACCTTGGATTATCACGTATCAGCGTCTCTTTCCAAACCACCCCTCGACTTGCATAATCTGATTTGTGGGAGTCGTGTTACTATACACCCGGCGACCTAAGATGTGTGAGCCCCCTTAACTTCATGCTAATTGAAGCTTGATCATTATGCTATAAATCCGAACAAAGATATCGACGTAAATAGCAAAAGCAAAATCTGGACGTTTGTACTATGAGAGCTAAATGGGACGTTAGTACTTGTAATCGACTGTTTCTCAATCTGCTGTTTTTCCAAGCCGTGTGAATCCTTCCTTAAATTCCATGGTATTTTGTTTCGTGCGTCAGGGGCTCGTTAATATGTTTTTCCGATCTGCTTCTCATGTGCTCTACAGCGCGTCATTGAATAAATATTCTTCTCATTGTCGCCTCGATAATAGCTGTGCATTATGTCTTTGCCTAATTGTATTAGGTAGGCGAATATTGATATGGACATGATGGGAATTTTTGTGAGGCCCCATGGCACTGCATATTTATATTCAGTTTGCATCTACGTCGACTACCGCTTGGGTTATTAATTGGGACAAATACAGTTATTGTCTGTGTATATGCGTGTAGTGATTCAGCCAATATTGAGTATTCTTCATATGAATTCCCGTTTAGGATCCAGCCCATTTTTCATCAGATATAAGATGTTTTTGTGAGCGCACGACCACGCTGAGTAAATGACCAACCAGCATGGTCATTTTCAATCATCATCATAAGCACCATCTGCAGATACCCGTCTTTATATTTTTATCAGTTATGATTTATGATACGCGCCTCATCGACGATGCCTTCCTGTCCAAATGGGCATTCTTTGCAAGACTTTCGTCGCTATGGGTATTAGCTATGTGTTGATATATGAAATATTCATCTGTATGATCAATAAAAGGCCGTTGGATCGAGTATTTAGATCGAGTATTTAACATGACAAAAATTACATTATATGCGTTCCCCAGCAAGTCGCGTATTGCTTATAGCAGTAAGCACTGTCCTTATTGTGGTAAATGTCACCGAAATTTTGACTTTTCCTCCATATACTACCTCCATTCAGGTAGCATTAGAGTTAAATGACGATTAAGCTTCAACCTTTTTCGATGCTTTATGTTCCCGCCGCTTTTCTGTCCATGTTCACATTCACTTCCGTTCCCTTCCATTCACTTTTGGTCGTCGCTCCCTTTGCTGATATGGCATTTTCTGAGAGGTTATGTAAGCGTAACGCGAGAATTCAGATACAGCCCATGGCTATATGGTCCCGCCTTTCCTCATCCCTTCCACGTTTACCATGGCTGGCGTGCATTTGTCATGGTCACGCAAGTGTTTTGTTTTACAATGAATGGCTCCTGGTATTCGAAGCGCCGTGGCTTGTGTGATAAGAGGGTTGCAATGCAAATCAACTGTAGTTTCTTTTTTGCTGCTTGATTACCTGTTATATTTATAACAAACCCTAGACTTACCTTACCTAATCGACTGAACTGGGTTTGTGTAATATAATTCGATTGATATGATATTTTCATTGGTGTTATTTTCATTTCAATCGTATGATATGAGGCCTGTGTTTAATAGAGATGTGTGTCTGTATATGTGAATTCGTTATTAAAACGGTTAATTTGCTTTTATGCCGTGTCTATAACAGTTGACGGCCATGTGTCTGGCGAGCGGAGAAATCGAATACTCCTAAAAAATGTATTCTCTGCTGGGCCTATTCTGTTCCTGATGGTTGGCTAGTGCATTGGTGATTCTCGGATGCATTTAAATGTATTCCTGCTTCTTGCTGTCTTCAAACCATGCTATCTGTGTTCGTCATTCCACTTCATCAACAAGCAGTTGATACTGCAGTTAGCCTATTCCATTATTAAAGCCGCTATTGCATGTCCGATTGTCGTTTGCACATTATATGTCTATTAACAAGGAATAATTATCTTCTTTTCCTGTGCATGTGATGTGCCAATCCACGAACCGCTGGCTAAGTGGTTAAATGTTTTTGATCTTACGTACGTCTTCCGCGGTATAGACGGGGGTGGGAAGGAGTGTAGTTTGAGAAGGTAACATTTATTGCCGACGAGGTTTGCCAGAGAATGATGAGGGGTGATCTCATCTGTTGAATTTGTATTCTCACGTTGTCTGAAATCCATTATCCCGTACCGGTTCATCGCTTCGGATTAACGTTCGTGATTCTTGACGTCTTTTAGGGCGTGGGTTTAACCGTGTTTATATCTTTATACTACAATGCACTTGGGCTTTTTATTTCTTGAACTCGGACATAAAGAAATACCCTATGGCATAGATCAAGTTGAAAACTAACATCTGCCTTCCGAAGTTGTTTCATGTGATTCAGGGAATTTGTCTCGGCGAGATTAACATTTTTGGAATAACCTCCAAATCCCTGCGCACCTGCCCTATATTATTTTTTTTTTTTGTGCTACGAGACTTGGGGTATGATAAGATCCTGTGTTTGCCAATTTTGTTGTTTCTTTTTTGCAAATGGACTTCCATTTGTGTATCAATGTGAATGACTCAAATGGTGTCATGTCTGACTCTTTCTTACAATCATGTGCCGTCAATGTATCTTTGCTGACTTGTATGAAGGAGCCTTTTCGATAATTTATCCACATTTAGGGATATCTTGGACAAATTGTAACCTGAAAGACTTCACCAGTTTTCTGTTTTTGATTACATCAGGGTTGCCTTCACTTTCAAATTTGGATTTCCGTCGTTGTTTTACTTTTACGTATACAATAATTTCTTATGTGATATAATCATATCGGGAAATTTGACTGAGAAGTTAGTGCATAATAGTGTCTTTTCCCCCCATTAATCCTAGAAAGCGGATGATCAATGAGGTAAATGTTATCTCTCTTTATTCATCCCACCTTTCGAAGCGCAGCATAAGATATTGTTTCAATGAAATTGACCAAAGGTGAACACATACAACTTCCACCCTATTTTTAAGACGCAATTGACCTTCGACACTACGATGTTTCTTTGGGATGCTCAATGTGGCTTGCCGGGTCTGCAGGACATAAGTTCATGCTAATCAGTTTTCAAACGTCAGCATTCTCTAGAGCGTCGGCTGGAGCTCAGATTTATGTACCATGGAAGTCCACGTGGGCAGCTAACTTAATCTGCTGTGTTTTGTGCTCTGCGCTGCCTATTATACAACACGACATTTGCCATAAATTCCTGCGTTTTGAAGCCGCTGAGAAAAAAATGAGGTTTATGATTGCTGACTGCCGTCGTTAACCACCACATTGGGTCAATGTATTTGGCTAGTCAGTATAGTTTGACAGGTATCTTATTGTAAGAGGAGGCATCAGTGCCGGCTCACCAATCATCTTCCGCTTGTCTCTCATGATTCGATTGGTGGACGCCATGTTACCTTATGCCAGCGCCTCCTGACAAGTGTTTCTCTTAAATCTCGCTGTTGTTGCGTTCACTCGTGTTATGTTACTTGTTTGTATTGCAAAAATCGAGACTATAGAACATTGCTTGTAAGAATCGCCTTGCTCTTATTATTAGAATGGATTTTTTTTATCAATTACGTGCAAAAGGACATGTATTGGATATAGAATAGCATTTTAAGTTATAATCGATTGGAGTTTGTTGGCGAGTTCTGGCACATTCTTGGAAAAGGTCATCGCCTCATTAGAAGCTGTGCGTCTATGTCCTTGTCCTGTTTTTAGGGTTATATATCATTATCTCGACATTTTGGGACCTTTGAGAACCCCACGTCACTGCACCGTTCTGTATTCATCACCAAATGAGCTTCCATGTATATCTTCACAGACTACGGCAACGGTAATTGATTTGGACGGATGAAATCAGTGCCTATCGATTATGCATATGTTCATGCAATCACTATCGACCATCATCTTTTCACGCCAGACTGCCGATATGTATCTGCCATCACTTGCATACCCGTTAAGGAACCAGCCCCTTTCTCTCTTGAATTAAGATATAATGTAATAATAACAGCTGTTATTTCGTACATGGTACAAATATTTTATGTTAATCTAGCTAAATCTCAATCACTTAATAAAGTGTGAGGTGCCATCATAATGTGCAAACAAAAGTAAACTTGTATGTTATTGAGAGATATTGGGAAAATGATCTAATTCACGGGCCTTACAAAGTTCTTGTATGGAATGTACAATTTTCAATGTCTCTTCATCAATGTTCAGCAGACTAAGCTTGCTAGTAAACCTTATACTCACTCACTCGATAAAGTACATAACGGGGATTCGTAGAAACATTTGCCAAATTTTTCAAATGGTGTGTAACGAGCGTTTACACAAATGGTGCATAATGACCAAATCTTGACATCAGCATATAAACTTTTTAACACAAGATCACCACATGCAGCATCCTTATTACATTTTTCGTAGTATGTCCCTTTGTAGGATCCAAGATGGACAACATGTTCACTTACATTCACATGTAAATCAATATCGACAATTAAAAAGCGCCGAATTACTTCATGATGCGTTGGATATAATATTGTTTTCTTCTGAAAACTCTTCGCATATTTTAAGTATAGACGTAGCCGAAGGCAAGGTGGGAGCAATGAGAGTGACATCATCAGCGTAGCTCAGTGGTCAGCATAACGGTGGCCAACATGGCATCCGATTCCCCTTTTAGAGAGTCGTGTCACATATGCATAGAATAAAATGAGTGACAAAACAGCCCCTTGTTTGACTCGTTAGTACAAGGTAAGTATAAGGTTTGTCCGGGTGTTCGGCACTATCAAAGACTTCGACAGCGGTAGCAACTGCGGCTGCGCATTCGTCAGTAGAGTCGTCAAGATAAGCAATATATTGTTATTCCTCGGCAACGCAATGCGGCAAGCAAGACTTTCATTTTTGTGATCCTTCCGATAAACACGTAAAGGTTATTGTCCCAATAAAACCTTCATAATTTTCTAAAGGCGGCTTGATACTGAGTGAGAAATAAGCATCTTCAAGATCAATCGAACAGAAGCATCCTTTTTCTGTGACAAGGTCCAATGCTGTTTTGATAGTGTCCATCTTGAAACGTTTGTAAATAACATTGCGATTAAGCTCTTTAAGGTTCAAAATAACTCTGACCGAGTTATCTTTTTTCTGTCTAACAAACATGTTGAATACGAATTGACCTTCACAAGGTGGAACCTGACAAGCGACTTTTTTGTTGATAAGTTTTTGAATTTCCAATGACGCTGTAGTTGTTTCAAAAGCAGAGAAACGCGGAGGTTTCGGTGCTGTATTTTGCTTTACTGGTGCGATGAGATCAATAGCAAGGCCCCTTACCATTGACGGAAGTTGTCAGGTGTATTTATCACTGAGTGACGTAAGGAATGACTGCTTACCGAAGCGCTCATTTGTGATTATAGCCCTACGTCTGTTGCCCCCTCCTTGTTTTCGAATGTGGGGCTTGTTGGCTAAAAAAAAGACCTCTTGGATCGTTGACCAGGCTTGTTGTAGGGGCTCTGACTGCGAACAAAGCGGTTGTAAGGAGTGAAGCGATTGTATGCGAAGTGGGGAGCAACAGGAAACCTCATCCGTTTTTGCTTGTGTGAGGTAAACAGGTGGCGAGATTTGTTGACATCTCTTATAATTTTTTCCGTCTCGTCGATGTGAATCTTGATTAACATTTTTCTCTAAGATTTCCTTTGATACGAAAGTGCACTTTGATATTAAACGATCACGTTAACAAACAGTTTCCTTATTTTGCGAGTGGACGACCTCGTTATGAAACTGACCAATCGACGCAGTCATCCTAACTCATTATCATATGATAATCACAAGCACCTAATTTGGAATATCATTTCAAACTGTCGATATTGTAGAAATCGGAAATGGAAAATATCCCCGAAATAGCATATTTTGTCTTTTCCACCAATAACAGATGGGAAGCCAAAGCGTAAAGCGACTATTTAGTTTCAACCTATTTCAAGGCTCTATATTCCTGCCTTGTCTTATTCCTCCCAAATGTACGTGCCCTTCTGTTCACGTCTGTAAGTCGCTCCAGTTATTGTTTCATCAAATGACTCCCGGAATAAGAAGCCCAATGGCTAGTGTGACAAAGGTTCACAATCCTGATTAAATGAGTTGAGCTTTTAAAGTGTACGATTCTAATGATTTCAAATTGGATGCCATTTGCGTTAGCTTTATGTTCCTTTTCATTGCACGGTATTAGGCCTATGTTGAATTGGGATGCGTGTCTGCGTTAACACGCTAATTGGCGCGTCCGAAATAGCCGAGGGCTATTCGTGTCTTTTGAGAACAGATATCATGTGTTCCTTAGGAATAGTTTATAGTCGGGCTGGGGTCTCTTTTGTTCCTCCTCATCAAATGGTATAACATGTATCGTTCTTGCGTTGAGTGGGTCTTATGAATGATAATGATGCGGTGTTAGAACATGGTATAAACACCGGGCTCCTTCGTCTACCTGAGACAAGAACGTGTGCCATCCGTGAAAACCAATTACACCACCTGTCGGGCGGAGACCTTCATGTTTGAACACATCCTTGGCTTTACGCGTTCGTGATAATATAAATGTCACGTGTCTTTCTCGGGTTAAGCCGTGCAAAATTTCATCTAATTACATTCCCTCTCTGAATTACGTGACAATCGTATACTTGTTATTCGGTATAACAGGCTTCAATTCAGTTGCCCACGCAGTCTTTTTCCCAGGTCCATTATGGAAGCTGTTTTCTCATTCAACAAGGAAGAATTGGTGTCACGAGTCCTACTTGTAGCATCTCCGTTTTTGTTCACCACTGATGACAATCGTATTTTTGTTCTGTCGTGTTATGAAAACTGATCATTGTGGAATACAATCTTTGCTCATCTGTCTCAAGTTCTCTGTTAATTATTGAATTTCCTGTACGTGGTTTTATACATGTATGCCTGCTAACTCTCTGCATAGTTATTTGCGTTGAGAAAATCTGTAAGGATTGTTTTGCATGTTTCATGAGTCTATTTGATAGGAAAATGTCCCATGTTCGTAGAATAGGCGCACAGCATGTCGTAAGAGGCGATAATAGGGGGCAACTCTTTGCCGTGGTTTGCATGGTTTGCGTGGATTGCACCGATACGAGAGGCCGAAATGGCTTGATCAGGTCAATCCTTGAGAGCGACATATCTTCAACACACCAATTTGGCACGGATTTCGCCCTGAGGAGAGGCTGGAATGGCCTAGTGTAGTCAACCTGCTGGTGGTGACTTGCCCTTGGATAAAGGAGATGGTTTGCATTTATCGTCATCCATGTGTTTTCCATCTTTTTTTGCATAAAACCCTCAAAGGCGGCTGCTTGATCAGGTCAAACATATGTATGCACCTTTGTGGGCGCCATATAACACATGAGGGTTGGTGTGCCGTTAAACCCTATACTTGCTAACCCGATGGTGGTTATTCTGCCCATTATTTGATACACGCGTGCTGTATCCATTTCAATGCATTTGGTGGTACTAGGGATATGTCACTCGCTAGCAATTAATGCTAATCACAAGCGTGTGACTTCATGGCTATTGATTGTATTGATGAGAATATATGTGTTAAACTGTTTCCCAAATTGTTGCTATGATAGGGAAATGTGACCAATGATTTGACGTTCAGTAATGTACAGTATATCTTGTAAATGCTTGTTCTCTGACCGTTCATGCTCTCCACAGCCCTCCGCGTTGAATACCCCATTCATTGACTTGTTAGCATGTAGCAACTACGTCATCTGCGCGCCTGTCTGTATTTCCAGGTTTGTAATGTACCAAACTGTGTTGCGCGTGATTTATCAAAAGATAATGCTTATTATCGTTGGTATCATTTGCAGAATCAGTTTTCCTGTAACCTTTGGTCTTGTTATATATATTGAGTTTGCGTGAAATCACTTTGCATTGCTAGTAAAGAAAATATTATCGTCATTTGTAGCTGTGGTATTACTTTCCATCGCTAACAGACTGAGTCTGGTGGTTATATCATTTATTTCATGTGATTATTTGTCACCTTAATATTTAACTGCCGTTTCTTTATATTTATCAGTTAATTGGCCTTTTTTTCTGTGTAGCAGTCGGATTGGCTATGGGTAGAAACGGATTCGAAGGTTTAGAAAAGACAACTATGTCACCACAAACGGTCCCTTTTAGTTCAAAAGTCGTCTATAATTCGATTCATGCCCTGCCAGAAACGCGGGTTCTAAACTTTCCTGATGACAGACTGTATCTGAGTCAGTGTTATTTCTATTGCATCCGCTCTCATGGTAATTAGGGTTTAGGCTAGGTTTACGTCCCTAACACCTACTCACGCCGTAAGGTGGCGCATTAGGTGCCACAATAATGGCTGGGGATCATCAACCGCATGCGCTGTGATACATTTGACATGATTTTCCTCTTCTGCTTCGGGTAATATCATTCTTCTATGAATAAAGAAACGCCACAAAATGGAGGATTTTTCTGTTGCATATGGCTGTGTATTCTGCCTCTTATGCTGCAAAACTATTCGTCGTAAATGCAGTCGAGTGCATTGGTGTGGTATTTTTTGTCCGCGTAAAGTTTGCACTGCAAATCCGTTTCCTCATTCTAATATTATGACCGTATTAGTTGATGACTCGCACGAGTGCATCAACGAATCGAGGTTTACCCTCTGGGGACTACTCATCCCATCTAAGTAATGGCTAAGTCCACTCGGACCGAGTTAAGCATTATGACTATAGCTAGGTTTATGGTCGAGCAACTCACGTTTTTTCACGTTCATTCTCGTGGAGTAATTGAATTCGCCCGCTGTTCTCGTAGTGATGATACCATCCACACGTTTGGTTCACTCTTTCTTAAACAACGAGCTTATGATAAATAATTTATCAATTGCTGCGTGAATTGCGACCATCGAAAATAATGTCTGAGCCTGGAGACATTTTCTGAAATAACGGTCCTTTTAGGCCGGATACGCTTATACAAAACGTCTGCCTTTATGATGTAAAACTCGACGAGAAAGACATGAACGATGTGATTTTACTCGTCTTGGTCAAAATCCCAGTTTTCTGGATGTGAGATGTCGACCCAACATACTCAGTGTAGACCATAATGAGCCATGCTGATATCAATGCGACATGCCAAACAGAAGGCGCGCGATTCACTTATCCGTGAAGCAGTGATAAATTTATATTAAGCACTGACCCCTTTCTTAAACTTCAGGTCAAAGTTTTGGTCGTTTTCGGTTGTGTAGATTACCTTTTTTTGACGATTCCATTGCGTTTACTCGGATATTTCATAACTGGCTGCTGTTACCCAGAAATTGACACGCTATTCTCAAATTGCGCCATGGTATTAATTCTTCGAATACCGTTTGCCACCGATAGATTGCGCTCATTTGCATATATCACAACGCAGAACCCTCCCGCCGCACTCCAGCTGGGGATTGGATATAAGTGTTCGTGTGTAGCATTTGCATGAATGAAGCGGTGCTTTGGAAAATACTACATTAGCCCTAAGCGTGGTTCGCCATAGTATATATTTAAATATTATAAAGTTAATCTAATGATTGGCTGCAGCAATGCGCTCGCGTAACATCTCGATTCTAGTTTGGAACATATCGCGGCCTGGACCAGACAAGTGAAGCGTAGAGATACACTAACATAAATTAAACATTAAACGAGGCTTACCTGTAAGGTGAAGTTTGATGTTGATTCTACCAAGCTATTTAAGCACTGACGGATCAAGTTAGATGCCGTGCCACCATCAGGGTGAGGATGGGTGGGCACTTGATCCCGTGAGATGTCTGGAGATCATGCATCCCAACAACAATAGTGTCAGTTATCTAAACTATATCAATGTTTATGAATCAGGTTGCATAATGCCAACACCACAACTTTAATGAATACTAAAGAACCAAATAACATACTTAATTCCAATAGAGCTATAAACCAGTTAGATAACTAAATAAAACTGGCAACATTAAACCCATCAGTGTTATTATCTGTAATTGGCTTCTTTGTAATGCTTGCGAAATGTGCAGTCTGGTTTCCACCCAGCAGTTCTTAAAATGATATCAATAGCAACCTTGGCTTGCGAAGTTAAGGCACTTCTGATGCTGTGCGGTTTGAAAATACCCACATCAATTCCCTCATTCTGCATCCCCATTCGCAGCAACTTGGACAGTGCATCTACTGGTGTGGGATTTCCTCGAGGCAATGATCAACTTTAAGCCTGTCCCTCCAAAAACAAATTGTGCGGCTTAAATGTTCTTTCATCACTGTAACAATACGCGACGGTCTATTTGGAGCATAGGCCCCTAAAGTGGGGTCACATTTGTGAAATCCTGGCCGAGATGTTTTATGGAGATAATTCCACCTAATCACAACTCTATTGCTGGTGAGCACAATGTCTTTCCGTTCTAAAAGTTGACTATACTGCCCCCTTTTGTGCAGTCAAGAGGGACAGTAAACACACAAGTTTCACTGATAAAGATGTCAGTGACAAATATGTGACGGTAAGCCAAAAGGCACTTTACATACCAAATAACACAGTATCGAGGCAGGCACCGCCTACGATGGAAAACTCCTTTGACATAACGTTTTATGAGCATATGTTGTCCGACAGGTGCACCGTAAAGATGGAGAGAGTTGATCTGGCTGTGTTCAGCCCATTATATCCTAATCAACCTTTGTACACAAATTCAACAATTTCTGCTACAGATGGGTAGAAGGTATTAGTCTGCCTTTCAGCAGAGGACACCATCCATTTGTTGATGTAAGTTATATACTGGCTTTGAGTCTTTTCTCGCCAAGAGCTAATGATGATGTCTGCAGCCCGTGCTGATATTCCCTTGCTTTCGATTGATTTCCGTACACACGGCATGCTGTCAATCGAAGTCGGTCCGGTATGTGAGTAGCGGAATTAGTTTTGACAGAATCTCTGGCGGATGGCAGATCATTTCCAGCAGCTTGGGGAAGCAACACTGGGTTGGCCACTATGGTGCTACTAGGAGTGCATCTGCATGTCCCACTCCAACTGCTGCAACACTATGGACAGCAAGCAAAAAGATTGAAAAACCTATGAGTAAAAGTCACTCCACTGTAATTTGCTAAAAGGTCTAACTTATGAGCTCATATTTCTTGCATTCGGTATCTACATCTACCTTCCTTGACAGCTGATCTGCATCTTCCATACCCATATCATTCATATGGTTGGAAACCTGTCGTTTGGAAAGTACGTCCCGGTTTTTGATCCAGAAGGTCCTACGTTTTGAGCATCACTCGTGTCCTTTGCCTGTCTGGTGGTCCGGGGTGGAATAGGCCCACTGTATCCTCCTGCATGTCGTAAGAAGCGACCAACAGGGGGCAACCTGTTGGTCGTGGGTTTCGACTTGTTTACGGTGTACCATTGGTTGCTGGTGGGTGAGTGGAGTGGTCCTTTTGAGGGCCATATCTGCAACACACTACTCTGGCCCGGATTTCGCCTAGACGAGAGGCTGGTGGTGACTTGCCGCCCTGGGATAATCGTTTCCATTTTTTATCTTTTCCATCCCAATTCTCATTCATCCTAGAAGGCGGTTGCTTAATCAGGGCAATCTGATCTACTAACATTTCTTTGCACCATATAATACATGGGTGTTGGTGTGCCGGTAAACCCTATACTTACTTACTTACTTACTCTCCTTTATTCAGACAGCTCAGCTACGTATCCAGTGATTGTTACAAATATGCGTTAGACGTGAGTGTCAAGTGTCGATGTGTGTTTCACCCGTTTTGATGAGCGGTAATCGAGTGTTTCTCTCGTTGTTGGCATGTGACGTGACTCAGTCAGCTTTTGAAGACTCAGGTGTCACCAAAACAGTGATATCGGCAGTTAAATCTGTAGTATCATGGTATGATATGTATAATCAACATAGTATTTATTGGAACTGAGCAACAAGACAAGATTGCTGAGATAACTCAGAACGAGGTTAGTTATTGAACAATTGCTGATCATATAAGATCCCAACATGCCATGCTACTGCATATCATTAAACCAAAGCATATCATTTGTGGAACATAACCTAACTAAGTAACACTTACAGAATAAATTTTAGTCCATTGCAAATAAAGTATATCATTTATGAGGATTTACCTTGCTTATCTGTTTCCGGCTTATGAGGAGATAATTATGTTACCCTCTCCAGTCTGCAGCAGTAATATTTCCTCATTTCCCTCTTATAGTACGATGTATATGCGTTGTCCACAAACCCTATATGGCTGGATATTGCCTTAAACAAATTGCTTAACATGGCCGATGCTTTCAGCATAATCACTCGCCCAAGTGTATTGAGAAGGTATATTACCGGTAATGAAACGACCAATAAGTTTTTTGTCCTCGTATCTAAATCAGGCCATTCATTGCACCATATGTTTGCTCGTGATTTTCTGTTCTTCATAACCCTCCTGTGCTCTGATTTATGGTTCTGCGAGGCCGTCTTATTCAAAGAGACTTGAAACCGTACAAAATCAAGCTCTGAGATTATGTCTTTTGGGACAATAATAAGTCTGTATGTTGAAGCCAACGAGCCATCATTGCACATCACACGAGGACGGCTTGCAATCCAGTACGCATTGAAGCTCAGATCAAATAAAAACCATCCAGCTACGCCTCTGTATTCAGAAATAGTAATTCCTTGTTGAAGTGGCACTTCGATTGCTAGACCTAAGGAACGAGTGAGAGCAATCGTATCTTAGAAAAACGTCGTGCGCTAGGCAGTTACATTTGACGTAAATTTGTATTGTCTGCATGACACAGTGCTGACCTCTACGTCCTTGTTACCAGATTCGTCAATACTGCTCTAACGCATACAAATGTGTTGACAAGCGGATATTGAAATGCTCCATTCAATGATAAATACACCGGCTTTTTGATTGAACTGGTTTGGCCTTTGTAGTGTTGCAGCAATTGTTTGTGTAGCGAGATATGACAGGGGCTAGCCATTCATATGTAAGCGACCCATATTGCTCCAAATCAGTTAGGACTTATACATCGTAATCCAGAAATAACGTCTACTTAGGAGAATAATCCACAGACCAATACTATTTCTGCTCGCTCTTAGGCTACATATCGGCTCAATAATCTTGTAAAGGTGATTTGGTGCGCGCTCTGTCAAGGCCGTTTTAGGGCTTCCATTACTGTTGTATAACAGGAAAATATTGCTTACTCTTTCCTTCAACCCTGTTGAACGGTATTTATGTCATATATGCTTTTCATAAGAAACCGCATTGTTCTATTTGTAATACGATTATCGTATCATGAAAGCATATGAAATAACATAACATTAAACGTCTTACGTTGTATATAGTTGATCAGGAGAGCATTCTTTACCAAATTGTCATGGGAAATAAGATGCCGAATCACACTCGAGCTCCTATACGAAGGTAAGGCTCGTTTAATTTTGCGTTCTAAACCCTACATTCGCATATGGATATCCCGCGTGACATGATCACTAATGTGATTAGAATTAATTCCAAAAGAAAAAATATATTTGTTTATTTACCCGCACCAGATCAGTAGAACAGCAGTGACAGTTGACAATAGAAAAGTTGCTTAATTGATAATATCACACATTGTAATGTCTGTAATTTCCAAGTCAACTCACGTAACAATACATTGTTCCCATAAACACTTGGGCACTCGATATGTTCGTTATACTTGGTGCTTTCTGAATGTCACGCGGCAGCCTGTAAGATAATATCTTACGGAGTTGCCGCTGGTCATAATGCAGCCCGAGTACAATTAGGGTTGTAAAGCCCCGTGTCAATACCAGAGGCTGATAAAGTCGATTAAACCCACCAATAAATAGTAACCCTGTTCACTCAAGCGAAATTGAAATTAACATGAAGCGAACATGCGAATAACACTCCAATATAATCAACATTTACCCCTGAATTCGGTCAAGTTATTTGTCTCCTACTTAATCTTTCCCTTAAATGGGCCACCCTTTGTTGTGACAAAAGGTCTTACTCCCTATTTCTATTGCTTCTAGCTTAACACGGTTGTTACCTTGGCTGACTTATCGACTGTGAAGAAGGTGTCAAGCTGAATACATGATTAATGTTACTTGTTCACAGAAGCAGAAAGCTGTCTAATTTGTTGGAAGGAATGCTATAAGTGTGACTTCGAGTCACTTCTGTGCTTCTTTCTCATCATCTTAAATATGTTAGCAAGTTAACGCCCTAAGTTCCGTTTGACATGCTTTTCATGCATTAGAATTATTTCCTGATACGATATTACATGCTTAACGAAACAAAAGAATGGACAATATGATATCTGGGTCATCACATTTGATATCCCTATTAGACTTGTATTAGCCTTTCAGAATTGTTTTAAAGGAAACATTGGACTGTATTACAGATTTTAGATATAAAATTCTCATTAATTTCATAAAATTCAATTAATACTAATGGTTTTAATTCTTTTTCGTTTGTTTTAATCCTTGATTTCGTCTGATCATTTCGTATTCGTATTTTCCCACCTTAGTAGGCACCATATAACACAATAGTGTTGGTGTGCCATTAAACCCTAAACTTACATTACCTTACCTTAGACTTGAATGAAGCAGGGTATAGAAGTCACGATAAAAACAAGTAAGCCGCCACTAACCATTGGAGGGGAACAAGTTTATTGCGACCTGATAACAAATGAGTCTATCAGCCGGATAGGATGTTATTCGCACTCAACGCTCCTCATCGACGACAAGCATGTATTATGACCTCGACAATATCAAAGACAACATTGCTATTGCTTTAGAAGGGTACCATAATGTACGGTACACATGCTCAGGTTAAATATAGTCACGTAAGGAAGCTAACAGTATTGATTTTATTTTTGAGAATAGTATTATATTATCCCCCTATGGTTTTAGGAATCCGGTGTTATTCGCGTGCTAATGAGAGGTTTGTGTTACTTCACGTAGTAGTGTACGTCCAAGCAATCACGTATTGGCTATAGTGCTAATCGCGAGATAACGTAGCTATAATAATCATAATAATTTATTGCTTGCAACATCAACAAGTACATACATATAAGCTGTATCATATATAAGGCATGCAAGCAAAAGGATGTAGACATCTAATGATGTATGGATCCTTACAATTAATTCAACGTGTAAGTAAGTGCACAGAAAAACATTGACCTAGCAGTACCAGGAAACACTCCATATCTAACAATGGCAATGACGAAGATTGATATTGCATGTGCCAAATATCATTTAGTGTGGTTAATTCAACAGCAAAAAAAATATCATATTGGGTCTGATTTATTTATAGATACATATGAATACTATTACAATTTTTCCACAATGAGTTTTCTTACAATTATTTTGAAAGCATAATACGACATACATGGTTAAATTGTATTGCAGATACCATTCCACAATTTCAGGCCTTGATACATAATACTGTTAATAGCTATTTGCTATTAACATTTGGGTATATATTGTAGGAATTGTTGTCTAGTTGTAACATAGTAGGTCTCAGGCTTTCATTTAAACATTTTGTACAATGGTTTTGGTAAAATACCTGAATTGTACTTGAACATAAATAAGAGTACACAATATTCATACACATTCGATAGTTGCATAATATTAAGCATCTTGAAAATTGGGCTAATACTGGTACGTCTAGGATATCCTGTCGTTGTTTTGCAGCATAATGTTTGCAACTTTAAAACCGAGTCAGTATATTTCTTAGTGGCATTTCCCCATACTTCAATACACTAAGAAATGTACGGATAGATAAATGAATGATAAATAGTCTTTAACGTTGACAACTTAAATTCTTTTCTTGCTTTACAAAAGATTCCTACATTTTTAGCAATTTTCAATTTTACATGATGGATAAGTCGTGACCAATTAAATTTTCTATCAAGATGTACTCCAAGGAAAGTAGTACAGTTTTTATTCGTAAATATATGGTTGTTTACAAACAAAGTTTCACTTGGGGTGATTAACCTTTCTTGGCATCATATAACACATGGGTGTTAGTTGACCGTTAAACCCTATTGTTTCTGGACATTACCTTATCTACTAACCTTTCTTGGCACCATATAAGACATGAGCTGGTCGCAGACTGACCGCAGTACGAAGTACGTACATCAGACTCTGTCCACCCAATACACTTTCTTTTCACCCAAAAACCACATGTGACTATGTTTTCACAGCCCAGCCATCTGCATTAGCATTAGTTATCATTTGTATAGACTGCATTGCTCCCCCTGTGGGTACGGGAGTGAAATAGGCCCACTGTATCCTCCTTCATGTCGATAGAGGCCGTGGATTGCGACTCGTGTCGATGGACAATGGGATCTAGGTGGGAAAGTGGTGCGGTCCATTTGTGGGCCATGTCTGCAACACACCACTTTGACCGGGATTTCACCTATACGAGAGGCTGGATTGGCCTGGTTCAGTCAATCAGCTTGTGGCGACTTACCCTTGGCCTTGGATAATCGTTTCCATTTTTATCTTTTACATCTCCATGTTCATTTATCCTAGAAGGGGGCCGCCTAATCAGGTCAATCTTATTTATTAATTTTTCTTGGCACCATATATCGGTGTTGGTGTGCCGTTAAACCCTTTACTTACCTTACCTTATAGACTGTATTGCGAATGGCACACTGATATAATTTTTGAGCCATTCTGTGGTCTCTTATTTGCTTTATACATTATACCTGTGATGTGTGCTTTCAAAACTATGGTGGTGGATGAAGTAGTAAAGCCTGGGGTGAGACAGTTTAAGGGGAGACTGTGGAGGAGAGAGGGTCAGTGGGGGAGTCTAGAGGTATGAGAGGGTCAGTGGGGGAGCCAGAGATCGAGAGAGGGTCAGTAAATCAATATTTGCTGTATTTTGGGGCATCCCAGTGTTTATTCTGAAAGCTATAAAGAAACAGTCATATACCGAACTATAATATTCACTAGCCACGTGAAAGCAATATAGCAAACACTTGTTTTAACACGACTCTCAGTTCGTCAGTAGTTTCCTCAGATGACCATGTCACACAAAAAGAAGTAAATTCCACAGATATTTTAAATCAATATTTATGACCATTACTAATTATCCTATAAACGTTACTCTGGTGTAATATATTGAATTTCCTCAGCAGTAACAAACTCAGTTTTTACTCAGCAATCTGGAAACTGTCTCACCTTTTCCAAACTGGTGCAAAAACGATTCATGCCTCATCTAAGTTCAGAAAAGACGCGCGATTGCTGTTGCCCAAAAGATTGAAAGTACGCAAGAAAGGTTCAACGAACACGTGCAACTCTAAACATGGTCCAAATCGAGGCTGTGACAACTAACAGGGATTCCACGACTTTTACCCAACAATATGTCAGTAAATAAGGTAACAATTTACGTAACAACTGAGAAATTTATGTTTATGAATATATACTTCAAACCAAGTATGCCGTACTGGGAACGAAGTACGCACCTTGATGGAGGTACGTACTTCGCTTTGCGGTCATCTCTAACCTGATGAGTAATGGTATGCCGTTAAACCCTATACTAACGTACTTACATAGGGAATCAAACACAAAATGGAACTTGTAGTCCTGTATAAAGGTGGAGGCCTTCAGAGCAAACCGCTGTGCTGTAAAATGGCGTGGTTGCTGGTTCTGATGCATGCTGGTTTTCAGAATGAGGATAGGTCTGCGAAGCCCAAACTTTCAAAGTTTACAGAAGCTTGACTGCATTTTAAAATGCTACATTTTATTGCTTCGTCTTTTCATACCACTTGTGGTTACCTGTTGTGACCAGTGGAAGATGTGTGGAACAGCTCTTTTCCCCCTCAGAAGTTGGAACAATGACGGGTACCTGATATTCTATGAGCCCATTCAAGAATCAATGGAAAATATTTATATCTGATGAAAATGCTAACCAAGAAAAATATAGCTTGTCACACCCGTCACTTCTACTTCTTTTTTTTTAAAGCTCGTCGTCACACCGTGGGCTTGATTGGGGTGTAAAACTAACCCCATATTTGAATGACACTTTACAACATGCGAAGTTTGCAGATCAATGGAAGCATAGCAAATGTCAACCAGCGATGCGCGTCATGACAAGAGACGCCGGTTGTCTGCCATCGTTTGCTGTACCTTGTCTTATTAATCAGAAACGGCATAAGGGGGGAGGGGGAAAGCAGCAACAACAACCTGCAACTATAGACCTACTTGCCTGTCGTCGCCTCCAAGTGATCGAAGACTTTCGTTGAAGCACATCTGGAATATCACTTCGTTGCGAATTCTTTACATTCTTTTGATGTAAGATATGTATAATAATGCATTAATGGTATCTCGCCCTAACGGAGGGCTAATGTAGATGCACATGCATGGTTTACCAATCATTATGTGTGATACATAGTGCTGTACGCTACATAACATGTGATACAAAAATATGCCAGGTTGCTCGATGCCTTGATAAGCTTTATCAGCTGGCCATCCCTGTTCCGTCGCAGCATGGCTTGTGTATTGTTTTCTTGGTTGGTGATTGCAGGAAAGGAGCAAGCTAGAGTTACATAGGTGAGGTGTTATTCGTAGATATCTGCGAATGTGTGAATTGTAAGTTACCTTTGCCCTTTTCCACTGACCCTTTTGTTTGGCCAACCGCACGTTGTTTCCGTTCCGTCAGTGTGGTGATTTCGTCCATGCTGATTTCCACACGAAGACAGCCGTGGGGTCAACGATGTCTTCTCCCGCTCGGCCATTTTGTGAATGCGTTGAAATATTGCCAAAAGAAAGCAGTTGTTTATATACGAATAAACTCGTAAATTCAATGTTGATCGAATCATGAAGACGCTCTTTGTATTTGATTTTGCCGCAGACTTAAATGCGTCAAACAAACTGCTATCTTACATCCTGGCAATTATGGCTAGGTAGTGTAACCTAGTGAATCATTCATTGCACAGACAAACGACTTGGTGATTGCTTAAGCGCGTGCATTTGCACATAAGCTATCTTTAGCCACTTCCTGTTTTATAGAGAGACATCACCAAGGTTTATAACAAAAACCTTAATGTGTTATTTTGCACCCCCAGAGCTCGCTGTTTCTTACATATTGCACTACCTTAACTTCCATTCTGCATGTATGACTGCCGACTCAGTGTTTTGTGTTTCACCAGATGGCTCCTGGCATGGTAACAATATATTGTCCTAATCGCTAATTGAGTCAAAGCACTATTAATGCCTGCGTGTTGTTCAATATTCGGATTCATTTGTCATATCGTGACATTTTCATTCCAGCTTTGTTTTTTTAAAAATCTCCACTCCAATTGGCCTATTTTTCAAGTGGCTACGCCTCTTTTTCAGAAACAGTAATTCCTTGTTGAAGCGGTACTTTGATTGCCAGACCTAAGTAACGGATGTGAACAATTCGTGCATTAGAAAAACGTCGCGCTAGGCAATGACCTTTGTCCTTAACGTCTTTTTGGAATAAATTACCGAGACTAATTGGTCGTATACAGTGCTGACCTCTGCGCCGTAGTTGCCAGATTCGTTAATACTGCTGTAATGCATAAGAAGTTGTAGACAAGCGGATAATGATATGCTCCATACACTGATAAACACACTGGCTTGTTTATTGTACTGATTTTGCCTATCTAACATTGCAGCAATTGTTCGTGTATCGATATATGACAGGAGCTAGCCATTTATAATTAGGAACGACTTCCATTTGGCGCTGTTACGCATTTAATACATACGAAGTACATGTTACAATGATAACAAAGTCCAACAGAGGGCGACACCTTACTGCGCACGTCATGATGCACTAATTTATATGTTAGCGGGTGATATTGCTCCAAGAGAGTTAGGAATTATGCATCGTAATCCATAAATAACGACTACTTTGGAGAAGAATCCTGCACAGAACAAGACTGTTTCCTGCTCGCTGTTATGCTACATATAGGCTTTCCCCCAGAGAAATAATTGAATAATCTCGTAGAGGTGTGATGTTATGTGCCCCGTCAAGGCCGTTTAAATGATTTATTTCTGTTGTAAAACAGGAGTGCGAAGTCGTTCTTTTGCTCCTGTGAAATAATTGTTATTCTGTGTCATTACCGAAGGCTCATAAAGTCGCTATGACCCAACGAGAAATAGTAGCCCTGGTCACTGCAGCAAATTGCTTTGCTTAAGATATCAAGGTGAAGGCCGTATCAGGTTTCTCTTTGTTGTTCGTGTCAAGCGAGTGGATCGTCTGATCGGTCACCAACAAAGTTAACCCAACCAAATTCACGGCGAGCAGTTTAAGAGATAACTCATCGGTCGGGGGCAGATCTTTTAGGTAACTGATGCCAACAGAGACATCCCATGTTGTTTGACACCGTGCCATCGAAGATCGCGTGTGGAAAGTTCTGAGGGTTGTATGTTGGTCACTTTGTTTGGCCCAATTATGGTGCAGCACGATAGGTCTGGCTGTAGGACTACCGTTAGCTGCCTTGTGATTTTGTTGGTCTCCATGAGCGATTTAATACCAAGCTCTACTCGTCATTCATTGAGGGTAAAGAGATTCCTCACTGCTTCCCAATAAATAATTCACATGCTTAATGATAGTTCCATGCCAACCATCCAACATATTTCAAAACATCCTTTGTACAAAAACTTCTACAATAATGATAATTAATCTGCCTGCATTCCGCCCAGGAAAGGTCTTAAACTGGGGTTGCTTTCAGTTTAAGTTCTAGCCATGGCCATTTGGTCGTTCATTTGTAAGCATTACGCATAACTTTATCTTTTCCACACCAGCTGTCAACTGTCGATTATCAATTCCTCCCATCCACTGTATGTTGCGCGTCTCTGATGTGGGCGACAGCTCAAACATATGTGATGGTATATGATGACAAAATATATTGAAATCTGAATCTTCCTATCATCTTATAGCAACATCTGGCATTCGAATGACTCAAAAGTTTACTCTCTTTATTTTTAAGTTATGTCCGTTTATATTACAGCGTCCCGCCAATGAAATGCCTTGTAATTTCCCCGATGTTGCTCCATATGCCTCCACCATTGAGTACTTAGCTGTAGGTGTCTTGAGATGCTGCGTTCACTCTGAGTGAAGCCGGAGCTTTCCCCAACGAGATTGCTTCTTGCTCGGAGCAACGTTCTAAGATTATATGAGTGTTTGGTCCAGCGGCAAAAGGATGGGGGGTTTTGTAGCGGGCAGCATTCACAAGGTCAGGTGAATTATCTTGTGGCAAACTGTATTCCCAGATTAACCACAAATGTGGACCTGAATTTGTCATTTTCACACAAGAACGAAACGCATGGGTTTGACACAACATCATCATTGAGTGAAATATGGTGCCCACAAAGGTGGGGTAAAATACAAAACGATACAAATAAATTAAGGAGTAACAGAAACTAAAATTAAACCTTCATTATAAATTGAAATGGTTTTAAAGAAGTTCATAATTGCCCCATTTAAAATCTGTATTATAGTTCGATTTCTTTCATTAAACTAACAACAACTAGTGTAAGGTTAAACACGTGAAACTTGGCTGACAATATAGTTTTCCATCAGTCACACACAACAACCCGAATCGTTACATTGACTACGTATTTCGTGCAGAAATAATCCGATGTGGCTTGGTATTCTATCATATCGTGCAGACAAATTTAGCCCAATCTATATTTAGCTTACTAATAAGTGAAAACGCTTTGCCTATTGATTAGGTCTATCCAATTAGCGCCGTGGCTTGGGTTAGCACCTGACAACCAACCATCACAATGAACTTCATGAACTCGTAGAGTATGTCTTCGAGGGGTGCACCATTATCCTGATTTTTTTCTTCGTACTTAAGAAACAAGGACTCTTTTAAGGAGTCCAGTTAGAGATAAAGCATGACATTGGCACATCTTTCATGCTTGAATGTCTGCTGTAAAGGGCGACTACCGCAACCTTTTCGTGTGCATGACTCTGCTGTCAATGTGAGCGTGAATGACGACAGAACACGTTGTCTACCCGATTAATGATAATGCGATCAACCATGCGTAAGCCACATGTGCTTTCTATTTATGGGTCTTGATTCGATAACATATATGGATGGGCATAAAAAGTAATGGTGCATTCAGCTCCAAAACATTTAGGTATATTGACAAATCTTGTGGTTTTTCTCCTGGCATGGTTAATTGTTGACCCTGGTTTCTCTTCTTATGGTGACCGCTCAATGCAAAGTCCAAATAAAAATTATGCATATTTTATGTTAATCTTGCGAGCCCCTTAGGGTGTGCCATCCTAACGTCATACCATTTGCATCCATCCATATTGTCTGAGTAGCTGTACATCCAATATACCGGTAGCACCCTTGTAACGCCACGTTGTGTTACACTGAGCAACATAATATTGCATGAAAAAAAAGGTAAAATGTCTCGGGAATAACTTTTGTTGCAAGCTTCTGTAATTAAGCAATCTGTAAATTTAGCCACTAATTGCAATTACTGGGTTGTCCGCATAAAGCTGAAATCGATTTTAGCACGAAGCCTCAGTGTTCCCATTTTTACCTTGTGCCACCAATGCTCACTGTGACCTCCTCTGGCAGTCATCTAAACACCACTTGTCGTTGTGTGACTCAATTCAAACCGATCAATGTACATGCCTTTAGGTGCATTTAATTGTTTGCAAAATACCGTATGCTGTGTTATCAAGCCCAGACAAACCACATGAGGCTATTTCTCTTGCGTCGGTAAATGAAAAGTGCCCCGTGTTATAGACATCTGTGATAATTCAGTAATACCTATGGAGTTTGTTAAGACAATATTTAAGGGCGACCGTTAAAGGATTAAATCTGCTAATGGCATGTATGTGCCATGATGGTGGTCCAACAATATCGCAAGACTGTTTTTACGTTGTGTTGTCATGATGTTAATACCCCGATATTATTCATGTATTTGAGTCCGTTGATAACGTACTACATTTGCTGCTGACGATTGGTGCCGTTAACGGTTCATTTATTCTACTTACGATGCATAAGTAATGAGTCACATCAATATAAGATTCTATCTACGCCTAGAATATGGAAAATCACTTAACTCACTGTTGGCTGCCATGACTTGTACACTTTGTATTAGAGCTTTCACCTAAATGAACAATAGCAAGCGCGTCCTTAGTAGTCGAGCTCTTTCGTAATGATCTAAAAGCCCATTGATTAAACACAACTAGTGACGCAGACCGCCACGCGTGGTTGTGGTTTTTCGACCGAATCAGGTGTGTGGTAACTGTATACCCTACCCATGTTTTTTTTCAAGGATTAGTAATGGTATTTTCCTGTGGGTCTCTTTTATGGGCATGTTGTTTTGTTTTTCTGGCTTTGCATATGAAAGAATAAGCTTTGCT
Organism: Urechis unicinctus; assembly: GCA_034190875.2. NCBI lineage: Eukaryota > Metazoa > Annelida > Polychaeta > Xenopneusta > Urechidae > Urechis > Urechis unicinctus. The sequence goes on along the minus strand of CM067356.1, from coordinate 47,054,990 downwards.
TTTGGTTGTCACATAATGCAAACTACTTATCTATAAGATATTTTACCACCAAGAGACAATTACTCAAAACGTACGATATTGTATTGCAAAAGGTGGTATCTGCTGTTGTTGGCTTTCCTCTGTGTTCCTCATGTGTGCAGTGTTTTGTTGCAGGTGCTGTCCATAACCGCATCTAATTCTACATCACACACTGGGGGAATAGAGAGTGGTCTCTTGAGGTTATGATTGTACTGATTTTTCTCCTGATGTTGATATAATCATGCTGATGGTAGGAATATTATATGACCGTGTTCTCCCCCATGGACTGATTGTCGACATTGTTGCACGGCTCTGTGCTGATATTTTGCATTGGTTAGGGTTCCAATGTGTTGGTCCTCCTACATTGGATATACCATCACTTTTGGCTTCATGTGACCCAGATAATCGTATTGTCGTATGATCTGCAATGACCGCGTCCTAAACTATGGGACGAAAACATCGAAATTCTAATTCGATGTCTGCCAGTATAAAAAAATATTCTGCATATCAATGATATCAGTTCAGTGTGCTCAGCAATAGCCAATTAGTTTAACAGTCGAATTCAAAAGCTTTGAAAGTTTGATATTGCCACTACATCCTACAGCAAACCAATAACATCCAGAGCGGACTATTTCGGGCTTTGGATGGTTCGTTGCGTTGCGCTTTAGACTTTGATAGATTTTGCTGTAGAGTTTGACCGTTAAATATTCCGCCACATTTTATAGCGCTGGTGTCTTCGATATTTGGCTGATTCTGATAAAGTATTTGTGACTGTGGATTTCTACTCTGGTGTTCCCATCTGCGACATCATTTATTACTTTATGTTGTATAACGGGTCATTAACTTCGTTAGTCAAAACATACTTTGTTCTGCCATATGAAGATTATTTTATAGTACGCAAAGTGTATCACAGACATTGCTCGGGTCCCCATTCACACACTGCACATATGATTCCCAATAGCGTGTCTTGACCGCTTATTACAGTAAGCAATCGTCCTGTGTCCAACCATCGCATACTTGCCATTGAACGTGGTCGAGTTCCACAGTCACAGTTCCATGAACCCTTCCAGCTTAAATGGTCGGATGAATAATGCTAGCGCTGTCAGCATTGTGGTTGCGTTATTGGCTAATACATGATTGTACGATATGATTCGATGGTTACCTTCGTCGGTCATTTGTATTCGCTGAATATTGGATTATGAGTGAGAGCTCATCACGCCATTCTTGTTATATTCTTTTAATTGAGTAAAAAACGAATCAAACCATTAACCTCGGAGTGTAATCAGTGTGCAATGATCCTGCAGGGAGTAGCTTTAGGGAAGATGGCATCTATTCTCTTGTGAGAAGTTATTGCTCGTTCGTGAAAACGTCAGAGAGCTTGCACCAATCAACTAGGCTCAGAAGGGGAGGGTGACGTCAGCAGCCTCAGATGCTGTCCATGCCTGTACTAAGGATGTGGGCGTGAACCTATTGTTAGACATCATTGTGTGAGGTGTCCGGGACTCTCGCTTGATGTTGGTCAGTCAGTCTTCCCATTCTTGCACCACCACCACCACAGCGTCTCGTTAATGCTACTTCCGAGCAAGATCAGTACATGGTCTAGTTTATTTGACACCTTGGATGCTCTAATGTAATGTTGCTCTGATTGCAATTGCTGGCTCTTTTTGTTATTACTTCCTTATGCTGTTTCTGATTAATTTTTGTTGTTACACAGTGGCAGTGATTCATCGATTTCGCTTAAAATGTAAGGTTCATCATTTACCTTTCAGGAAACGTGGACCCTCGATTTAGTGTTTCCCTCGATTTCGCCCAGTCAATCGGCTGGTGATTACTTGCTCTTGGATACTATTTGCAATTTTTATCTTTTTCATTTTCATTCTTTTGTAAGTCCCTCTTTTGTTCCATTTATCTCAGAAGGCGGCTGCTTAATTAGGTCGTTCTTATCTATTAACCTTTGTAGTCACAATAAAACACATTAGTGTTGGTGTGCCGTTAAACCCTTAACTTACCTTACCTAACCTATTGATCAGCTACTTGTCTCGCAGAGAGATATTCTAGCCAAACACCAGCTTCATTTAGACATCTGATATTTTACATGTGGTTTTGAACGGAATTAATGTAGTGCCGTTATAATTCTTTGCGTTCGTGTTTTTTTGGTTTGATTACACCAACAGCAAACTTTCCGATTGATATTGTTGAGCTCAACAAGCCTCCATAGGTTTCACAGCGATATGTGAACTTAAATATAATCAACGCTCTGAATGAGAGTTTGTTGGATTTGTCGGAGCTCACATTTTTTCAAGCCCACGTCTGCGGCGAGTGGTAGGGCCTGCTGGAGTAAACATTACTTCTGCTCTCGCAACGCCAGCTCATCATTTGTTTTCGTATAAAATCAGCTAACACAACAGCTAATTTGTTGTAACCTGTTGAGGTGCCACACAAGCAGTTCTCGCCTACTCAAGCTGGGGTGGACCATTACGTCTATTGTTTCAAATAATCTGTTCACCATAGACTTTGTTACTTCATAACGGCGTCGACATGACCTGTTGCCCTTCGGTGATGGATGGCGGGACATTTTGAGGCTCTATAATTAACGCAATTAAAGTGATGGGGCTGATTATCAAAGACACTGATGATGACGTATCTCTAACACGTTTATCATGACATCAATATCCCAGTGGCATGGTCGATACAACCTGTACGTTGGATTGGATTTGCATATGTTATTCATTTATCTAGCCAGGGACTAATTGATCCCGTTATACATGTGATGGCAATGCTTTGATTCGTTATATAACTTCAAGTGCATCGTCAGACTGAGTCGAGCATAACTGCTGCCGCCGTGTGCTGAAGGACGCGTAATTGCTATCGTCCTGGGATGATGCTGATGTAAGGACTGATTGGAATACTCTCATTGTTCCCTTAAACAATCCTTAATACCCCAAGAGATCACCTTTTTATGGCTTTGACTTTCATATATGGAGAAGCCTGTATCGAGAATAGAGGACTGAGTTTATGTCATTGAATAAATTAGACATTATTTGTCACAGGACTGGCTGTGAGAGTCAGTCGGCCCGTATTAAGTATCAGTTGGCGATTGCTAGCCATATATTGATGTATAATTATTTATGTTGATGTCCAAGCCAATCTGGGACTGGCAGGCCTGATTGTAACTGCTGTTGACTATGACGTAAATAATGATCATGGCGTGGGTGGTTATAATCGTGGACATGATTGGTTTTCCCTCGCTTCCCATCCCGCATATGTATTAGTTATCCTGGAAGTTTTTAGTGTATTTATGAGATAATCAAATCATACAGCCTTCATAGAATCGCGCTGTTACAGCGGTATTCTCCCATATTATGTAATAATTGTAAGCCTCTGGAGCATAAATAGTCTCCTTCACATCCAACTGGTTTGTCTGCTTCGCGAGATCTCTCTTATAAGTGATGGTTCTGTACCAGACTAATTATTCCATCGCCTAATGTCTCAAAACTGATCTTGCGCATGAAATGATCTCCCGTCATATTGTCTATGCATGGCACAACTTTAACTGCTTGATTTAAAATTTCTTTCGATTATTGCTTGCCTATAACCCTCCAGCTACCATTCTATTAATGGCTGATAGCTGACTTCCAGTTGCCCTCCAGTTATCATTCAGTTGATGGTTTCCCTCTGACGTCCGGTTATGCTACATCCCAATGTCCTTCGTGAGCTTATTAACTTCCCCCAAACCTCTAACTCACCATCAGCAGCAATTACAGCACCGTCCTGTGTTAATGGCAAACCATTAAAGAGCAATATTTTAAATCGCCTGTTATTAGCTGTTAACACGAACAGACCGTTGTTGACCAGGTATAATGGTTAGTGATGACGTCCCACACTGTCACCTGCAGACTGTAAATTGAGGCGTGGCTGCTGATGGCTGGTTGAGTCGGTAGCTACCATTGGTTATCACGTGAGGAATATTACAAAATGCAAGTTCCAAATCATTAACCTGTCAGAGCGGATGCTCTTGAGTGATATAATGGCGTCACCAATGAGAGATGTATGATGGGTATCAATTGCCGATGGAGAATCACTTTGCATGCTGTACCTTTTTCCAATATTCTAGTTATTTGTTTGTTTGCATTATGGTTGTAATGCCAGAGAAGGTGTTTGCTGTTTACTTCGTTCGTACAAATTTAAACGACAATTCTGACATGCAGCGTGTTACCACATTGTCTCCTCTTTCACCGATCAGGTGCGTGATTCCTTGATATCTCGCGAGGTTATGGCAATAGCACCTTGCTGGACATAACGTGTACACCAAGCACGCAATAGCTGTATTCCTCTGCACAGTTGCATACATGATGTGTTCATTGATATCGATATCGAATGACATGTGAGCGTTCAACCGCAGCGTTGGCTGCTCGTGAAAAACCAAACGGATCCCCGCTCTGTGGGACACGCTGGATATGTCCGTCAGCGCGTGCCCTTTACATCACATTGCCGGTCTACACCGGCGTTACGCGACCCCAGTTATAGGTGTGATTATAAATGACCTTCCCCTGGCCCGTGATTTGTTCCAGATTGATGATTGACGTTCCCCTGGCCCGTTATACATTCCAGGCTGATAGTTGACGTTTGCCCGGTCCGTTATATGTTCCAGCTAGATGATTGACGTTCCCCTGGTCAGTTATCTATTCCAGCTTGATGGTTGACGTTCCCCTTGCCCGTTATCGCTTCAGCTGGATGGTTGACAATCTCCATTACGGCACATGCCTCCAGTTATAGGCGGCTTATTTCACTCTCATTTTACAATCACACCCGCTCGTCCAGAGCATATTGGAAAACAACCAACAACCCCATGTAATATTCAGTTGTGATTCCAGTAACTTGTCATTGCAACTACGGGTACGTCACATAAACAATGTCCGGGGATCACAGAGACCAGTTCAGCGGGGTCGTATATCTCTAGCAGCGTGGGATAGACTGGTGTAGGTGCTGCGTTGTACTGCGGGCACCACGAGGGAGCGGGGAGACTGGGTCACGTGAATGTTACCATCTACCGTGATATAGAACACTATCTCTTCATATTGCGAGGGCTAGCTTGGGCATGTATTCTATTGGGGCCATTCCGACAGACGCTTTACGCTATCGCCAATCAGAGACCAGCACTTAGGCACCAGGTGTGACAACCTGCTGTAATGCTCTATTGACCTACAGCGTCACCTGTTCCCCATCGTGATTTGGAAACGATTGATTGCATTGTATATACAAAACCTATTGGTGGTTGTGGGATCGGGACAATGTTATTCTGTCATTCAGGTTAGTTTTCTTGTTTTACATAAAGGCATCGCTATATCCGTGGTGAGTTTGACCGTTCCCTTGCTTTATACGTCATCCTGAATGACATCCGGTATGTTGTATGCGTCTCTATATAGACATTCTTCTGGCATTATTTTAATACTTCCGGCACTACATTGGCATATATTGTAATTGCGCTCTGATGTCTAAGATCTCGTAAGCCATTGTGTATGTGTTATGCAACGAACTCCATCCTCCCCTGCACTTTATATATCGTCACGTTGCGTGTTTACATGCAATCTTTTTATCTTACCAGACGCAGCCATTCTGTTGCATCTCTCACCAAATAAATGTCAGGGAATATTTACACCAGCTGTTACCACAGGGATTTGCATTGGCCTGCCGGCCGCTATCTTCTATGTATATATAAACCCAAGGGGGCTCTGATGGGACAATCTAATTAAGAGCTCCAATCAAACTCGCGATTTCTTTTCCCCGAACGACGGGCAAACGATCAATGAACTTCCGGGTACAGTAAATCGCCTAAACGGCTAAAATAGCGTTGGAACTTGGTTGCAAATGTCGGGGCGGATGGTTTTGTTTGGTAGAAGAACATGTTCTCAATGGCTATGGGGTGCGTAAACGGGACTAAAGATGGTATAGGCGAGATTTTGGGTGACCTGGTGTCAAAATCTTGCCCCCCTTGGGTTTATGTATACATAGAAGATAGCGGCCGGCATGACTTGCTTATCCCTGTGACTGATACGCCTGTAAGCTGCACTCAGTTGCAGCTCAGTACTATATTAGTGATTGTCTACATTTGTTCGACACGCCAAGTGGAGGAGAATATAATTGCCGACATTGATCCTGTTGGAAGCAGTAAAAACCATGGTCTTCTATTGATTATCCGTTGTGTGTGATGTGCTGAGCTGGAGGCGACGAGATCGCCAAAGACGCAAGTTGCAACCACGCAACGCATCAGCTTACCGCGTTTCCTCAACTTCATCGTCTTCCTCGTCCTCATCGTCCTTCTTCTTTACAACTGGTTTTCACCTTGCCATGACCTTGACACACCACGAATGGTTCAGAAGGACCCCACGAAAGTCGTGTATGATGCTAAGAACCGGGCGTACTCCTACGATCGACAGATGCCGCTCATCTTCATTGGAGGCATTCCCCGGAGCGGTACGACGCTCATGCGAGCGATGATAGACGCTCATCCCGACATCCAGTGTGGCGAGGAAAGTAGAGTGATTCCATGGTTACTTGGGATGCGTTCGCTCTGGGCCAAATCTGAGAAGGAATCCCGTCGACTCAAGGAAGCTGGCCTCAGCAACGATGTCATAGATTCAGCCTTGTCAGCGTTTATTTTAGAGGTGATCGCTAAGCATGGGGAGCCCGCGCCATACCTCTGTAATAAAGACCCCTTCACTCTCAAATCTCTAGTATATCCCTCACAGATGTTTCCACATGCCAAGTTTATCATCATGGTCCGGGATGGCCGAGCAGTAGTCAACTCGATCATCTCTCGTAAAGTCACCATCACTGGTTTCAACCTCAAAGCTTTCGTCAGTGCCTGGAGAAGTGGAATGCCGGTATAGAGACGATGCATGTTCAACGTCTACGCGTGGGACCTAGCCGCTGTATGCCTGTATACTATGAGCAGCTTGTGTTACACCCACGGGAGGTCACGTTACAGGTGCTTAAGTTCCTCGACATACCGTGGCATGACGCTGTGCTGCATCACAGCGACTTCGTCAACATGCCCGGCGGGATATCACTCTCCAAGTAAGTCGCTCCTATCTCAACCATAACACTGCCTTCCATTGTCCTGAGTGCTTCTTCCTGATAGTATCAATATACTTGGTTATCAATATAATAAAAGCCCCCCTTACTTATGGCGGTATCTGAAACGTAAGTAGGACAATATGATACCACACCCCACCCCACCAACCCCACCCTACCTACCCTCATAAATACAGGAAGGCTCCAACTAGGTGTGGCCGGTCAATCCAGTCTCCTAACTCACGCTTCTAAATGATGGATGTGGTAAGATTTGTGTCAAGTGTAACAACTGGTCAGGTTACACTACGGATATCTAGGCAACTTCTTCTTCCCACCAATATATCAAGTGCATATATCATTTGATACATATCCTGTGTCCATTACAATGTATGTTTGTTATACCAGCATGTGAATGCCAGCATGTATAAGCTTTTGTATTTGCTACTGACGCTATATAAGTCGTCTGTTTTGTCCAATGAAGCTATTGACTCCCGACTGGATAGTGCAATATGTGATGAAAGTCCCGCCATTATTATGGTCAATCGTAAGCGAGATGTATCTACAATGGCCCCCTGGACTTTATGTGCTGTCGATTTGCGATGAGCTGCTATTTTTGCACTTAGACCCGTCTATATGTTTGTATGGTCAACGCGCAGCAAATTTCAGTACGGCAATCGAATACTAGACATCAAGGGCTGTTTGTGATAGAGGTGCGAGGATGCAGCTGGCAACTGTGACGTTCAATTATATATCAAGTTGTGCCATATGAGCTTCATATCTATATCAACTGCAAATGTCATATTACTCGGAAGAAAGGTGGCGCAGCCCTTCGTCAAATAGCCACTGTTAAGGTCGGTCATAAATCACGGACAAAATATGCGGCATGATTCTTTACCATGTTTTGCTAATAAAGGTGAGACAAATTATGAAACACCATGGAAGCTATTTGCGTATGTTATGTTGTTCGATTATCGTTAATGCTGTGATCAATAGTAATGTTATATTATTAAGCGGAGCCTCGCCCGTTGAGAGTCCTCGCATCTTTCTGTCAACGAAGTCGTTTACAAGCTGAATCACGCGCCACATACCACATTTATCTCAATCATTGTAACAACTACTTCTTTTTGCCTCCATAACTTTGATTAAATGTATACAATTTGTTTGATTGCTATGCCCAGTCGTCTGTTTTTTTTTGTATTAAGCTTAGTCTGCACTCAATCACTAACTTGGACCACCATTGTCATGATTCAATTCACATTTTGGTAAAACCTATGTGCAACATTTTTACCGTTTTGATTTCCCTGTGCGTGATCGATCAAATGTTTGGTGTGATTCTGGATACTGTTCCCATCAGCTAGGGAAGGAGTGTGGGTATTTATACGTTGTTTGTACCGCGACTACCTGTCCACGGTGCTTGTTTTAGTCCTATGAATTATGGCGCCAACTTAAATTACGCTGTTGGCGTTAGCTCTCCACTCAAGCAGACGATTCAATCGGTCGGATGTGAGATTACAGCGTCACCTAGAGATTGTGCGTGTGTAAGGGTGGAGTGAGTTGTGGTTCCGTTTGCTGGGATGATTCGCTTAGTCTCGTGCTAGCGTACAGCAGCCTCATTATAGCACAAATGAATATCGAAGGTTGGTACGAAGGCAATCCTACGCATGACGTCAAAACTCCAATGTCGTTAATCCAGTTTTTGAAGCGACTGATGTCTCACGGGTTAGTGTCCACAAATGAACCAATATTAAGTTTTGTTAATGGGCCGCTCTTTGTTTTTATCTAAACCACAGGTAACCAATGTAAGTGTTATGAAAAAAATGAGGACGTCACTTCAAACGCTTAATAATAGGTCCTGCGATGTTTCAACTGTTAATTAATGCGGTCAATGTCATAAACTTAGGCGGGTTAAGTCGGCTCCTATGCTGCCACTTATATGTTTATATTGTCCGTTTAATGAAGCAGCTCTTGACGGATCGTCCTTGGCGGATCTTATTTCAATTACGGACTTAATTCCATCTCACCCGCCCATGCGCTAGTTTATATGAATTTCAAAAGTGCCAAGGCCTCAAGCGATACGCTTCTTGGCTGTTGTTTCTGCATCTTTTATACTGACATCTTTTTTCCTGGATATAAAACATGACTAGTCATTGACACAAGACCCGTGTGTATCAAATACATGTCAACGACATCACCCACGTTTGATGGCTGAAGCCGAGAGCGCGTCAATCTCAGCAGCAGCCTTTAAGCAGCGCTTTTCTTCTTCACAAATTGGGACCAAATGTCGAGCGAGGAGTATCTATCGCCGAGTGAAATCCATCTAACTCGACCCAGCGCATGTCTGCCATTAGTTTGGGAAACGCGCTTCCGTCTTATTCGGGATATTTAATCTGTTCTTAGGAAGGAACAGTGGAGATGGCCCGTTTATCATGCTGTAAGTTTCTGATGAGCGGCTTGTATGGTAAGAAATGAATATCGCCTTTGAATGGAGGGCTATATATCGCGGTAAGCTGATGGTAGCTAGACTGGAGAGAGAAAAGGACGTTCAGCCTGAGTGACAGGGATATGTAATTATATATATATATATATATACATACACACACACACACACACACACACACACACACACACACACACACACACACACACACACACACACACACACACACACACACACACACACACACACACACACACACACACACACACACACACACACATATATATATATATATATATATATATATATATATATATATATATATATATATATATATATATATATATATATATGTGTGTGTGTGTGTGTGTATATATGTGTCTGTGTTGGTTACATATGACACGCACACGTCTGCGCTGTTGAAATCATTAACATTAAGAATGAGAGGCGCCAAACGTTGACTTTAACACCGCTTACATAGTAAGACAGTCACTTGTTCCCTATTACTGAGGTTCCCGTTATTGACAGGTGACATTATGCAGACTCTGTCTGATTAAGTGATTCTGTAACTCTCCGGCACCCAGGCAAACCTGTACATCTTCTGTCGTAAAGCTGGGATCAATGAAACATTCTTGCGTGCTGACGAGATCCCGACCGCGGCATCGCGACCCAGCGAAGCATTCCGTTCAACTCGTCGCTCACTGTTGGGCCGATCATACAATAGAGTGTGAGCACGTCGTAATCGTTATCTCGAGTTTCGTTATTATATAACAATGATATGTTTGTGCTGTGACAGAGTGGAGCGCGCTCAACCGACCAAGTCATCAAGCCTATTAACGTGGAGGCGTTAACCTTGTGGGTGACCTCCGTCCCTACAGACGTGCGACAAGACATAGACAAAATCGCTCCCATGTTACAGCGGCTGGGCTATGATTCACACGCCTACCCGCCCAAATACGGAACCGCGGACGACATGGTAGCTAAAAATACGTATCTCATCCAACAGAACGGACAATATTGGATACGGAAAAGTGACGATATTCAGAAACAAGAGTAACTCGTGTCTCCTATGGCCGCTAATGGTATCTTTAAACATCTGCCTAAGAACGGAACTAAAGTAGGCCGCCCCGCGCAGCCGATGATACCTGATGGAGATGCTGCTATAGATGATGAACAAATCGGTTCCCAACCACATCAGCAACCGGACGATTTTAGTTGATGAATATACGAATTGTTCATATGCCTTGTATATTTTCTCAATAATCTTCGTTAGATATGCTTGACACATCCGTGGTTAGCGCATCTTGGACATCAACACTTGAGACTGATTGCAACTGCTATATTTTTATATATTGGTTTCTGGGGGTTCATAATATGGTTTTGTTGTCACAAAATATGATATGCTTTTAATGTTGAGATTACAAAGCTAAAATCAATCGGTGGCACTGCATCAAAAAATACCATGTCATGTGGGATCATATTCCCTAGATTACTTGAATTGTGTTGCATTGTCTGTTTTGATTTTATTACCATAGTGCAGTATTTTCATGTTATTCAAGATCTCGATTGAGTTTTCCAGTATTTCATTATTATATCCTATCCACAAGACGTAAAAGCTTTCAGTTGATGATATCGTTTTAGGGATCTACATAGCTGGGGGTGGGGTTACGGTGTGATTTGTGTTTTAGTCACGTTTTAATCATGTTATAATTTATCATACCCCTCCAGTGTGCTTCACCTGGATTCCATAATGCAGTACTTAAATGATAACTTGAAAAAGCCCACTCGGATCATGTCATATACATTTACCCATACATAATCCATAGGTGCCTGGTGAATTAGCTTACTGTGTTCCAGTCAAAAATTGTATGCGTGGGTTCGGTTGGACTAGGCGATGTGAACTGTTTGTTTACTTGAATCATCGCATCATTTGTTCCTGTGTCAGTCTCTTTGTGATATAGTTTAGAAAGCTGCTGATACGAACCTCTATGTTTTATGTCGGGTACACTGCCTGTGATGGTACTGAGTAAGGATATGGTTGGATATATTATTTTGTCTTTGTAAATAGGAATTTTCTGCATTTCACTAGTATTAATATTGTAGCATTCACTTTATTTTCGTTTGGAGTATATCAAGTATGTTATTTAATCAGTGTAGTGTATCTTCAGAGTATAGATACATCTGCACTCTTAATGTACTGTGATGTCATCCTTGCAGCATCACATCAACTTTTCTGCTGCAATAAAGCATCTGCACATCACATCCTATTGTATTCTTGTAAACAAACAGTGACATTTATAAATAGACACATCCACCATCCTTATCATATATCTAGTAAATGTCACCCCAACAATGACCTGGTTCATCGACACACATAAACTGTCTGCAGGTTCTTTGGTTGAAACATGCTTGTTTTATTCCCGTCGCTTCCTAAGCTCATCACTTGCTTTACAAAATCACTATCAATATAGGGACTGTCTTTGTTTCCTCTAGATGGCCTACTTATTTTCCACAGCTGTCAGGGATTATATTACCTCTTGCTTGAGCTAAAATCTACTCTGATATCCAAGATTTAATGGATATATTTGGGCCAACATGTTGGGTGTATCTAAATGTGATGGTCGACTTTATAAAAACACATCATGATGGTGATGTAATGCACCTATTGTCTCCCCGTCACATTAGCTGCCCATGTTTTGATCAATAAGATACCTGGTAAATGATGATGGCAAACGTTCAAATCGTTAATGGGTTGAATCAATGAATAACTCAAATAGATATCACTGTTAATGACTCGATTTGAATGTGTAATCAGCAAATAAATCATTGTCCACGAGAAACGCGGCACTATTACGCGCTTGGTTGCTGGTGTAGAAAGTTGTTTTGTATTTTGTCACGATCAAACGTTGTGGCATGATATTGGGCGGCAATTCAGACTAAAATGGAGAAGATGCCTGTCTGACGTCAGTGGGTACAGTGTGTGGCATTGGCAGGATAATTACTTTAGTAAAAAGTCAATCAATAGAAGATGCAAACATGATATGCGTATGTGAGCATGTTTATCTAACGAATCGGTTAAAAATGACATCAATAGGGGGTCCACAATCAGGTAGAGTTGTCCACTAGAGCGAATAGATCAGGTTCAATAATGTCATTATTTTTCTCATGTGTATTCCGGCAATTGTACTGACGGAAGTAATGCTCAATCACTGACGATCATGAGTACTAACTACAAGAGATTCTAAATAATGCCTTTTGGTACAAAGTTGATCCTAGGTAGTTCACGTGGCGTAGTGGTAGTGGTCACATTTCGACCCACATATTGTGAGTTCGATTCCTAAGTGTGAAAATCTTACTCTTTCCTGCGACGTGACCTGCCAAACCCCCTAGCAGTGATGTCTTGTGGCATGTAAAATGGCAATTACAAGATCCATTCAACAAGATGGCATCATTGAAAATAAGACCTACACCTATTACGTGTGTCATGGATTGTTATCATTCGATTAAAGATCTGGTGGATATTTGCGGACAAACTTACTTAATCAACATATTGATGGGCGACTTTTAACTGTCGATTAATGTCCGATCAATGCTAAAGGTGTATATATCATTCGAAACAATGTTTGTATATTGAATCCAATACAACAGCTAATTGGCTCTTCCAATGTCTTGCTGTGTAACACATATGAGCTACAAACGAAACAGTCACACGCTTGTAATAACCTCTGACGTGCAACTGACGTCCATGTGATAATGGGTAATTTCACCGGCAGATATGACTACGAATAAAACAGACTGACTCCACAATTGTTGTAACCAGATGCGTCTAAACATGATGAGGTGTCATGCCAGCAGTTAATCATCAGCCAGTTCGTTACCTGGGATTACCATGTTACTAGGAATTCATACAAATTAATGTCATTGCACTTGATGCAGAATGCAGTAGCAAAATTTAAAAAGATAAACACAAATGCGTACATCTTCACCTCCAATCTACATTTATTGTGCTGTGAACAGCAGAAATTCTTAATGCCCAATGTATTATATCAGTTATCTGAGGAATATGATCTAGAAGGGAAATATTCCTTTAATTGGCTGGCATGCAAAGTCGCTTTCTTCTGTCTCTATCGGCGCAAAGTAGTCCAAACCAATGTACAATAGAATCTCGTCGCGTACAGTCATCACTGCAACTGCATTAAGGCTTGGTTGACGACCCCGTCACATTGTCTTCTGTGACATTATAAGCTTCTGTAATCCCATGACATGAAGCATGGATAACTTGGAAAACTATATCTTGACATCTGATTGGCCACTTGCTGTACTGTGAAGTGTTTTTGTGTCTTGGTAACTAGATATCCAATTTTCACAAATCTGAGTTGACATTGAAGGCAGATTTGATAAATCATGTGGTTATGTAGAATAAAAAATGGGCAGTTATGTTAAGATTTAAATGATATGCACCTGCGACTGAAGAACCTAAGTATTATGAAGTGACTGAAATGTCTTGTACGATTATATAAGGCCTTACCTTCAATTATGACATACTAATGTACCGTTGAGATATACTGGTGTTCTATAGCAGCGCAATTTAGGAATATATTATTGATTTCAAATTAGGTCACTAACATCATACAGGTTAACATGGGAGTACCTTTATAGTATGTGCTCAACAAACTTCATTACTTAAACTGTTCGTTCCTCTCCTGTCGTAGTACGATCATTCACATCCCGCTGCCATCTATACATATGTTTCAAAGGAGGAAAATAGTTCCTAGTAACATGGTAATCCCAGGTAACAAACTGGCTGATGAGGCAGCTCAAGAAGCAATCAACCAGGATATTAATATCCCCTTTACAGACTCTTATCCCCAAATCAACAAATTGTAAAGTTAAAAATAGCGGGACAAGTGAAATGAATCCATTCCAAACAAACTCGATGAAATTCAACCCCATCATGGGGAGTGGCCACACAGCTGCAGAGACAGTCGTAGCGAGAAGGTTATTCTTGTTCTAGCTCGTATTTGACATACCTGTACAACTCATGCATTGCGGCTTAGGGATGAGCCTATCCCTGAATACATTCCTTACCAACAATGTCAAACCTATTCTTCGAATGTGCTTATCTGATTCTGATTGGGAATCGCTATTTCTATGTTCAAAGTCTGTCAGAATTATCCGAAAGTGTCGATCCATATTAATTGTTTGTACCGGTTTCAAAACTGGTGTGTCATAATTAACACTGAACCCTTAATCTTGAAGCGATCGGAAGTGGATTTGACATTATCAAGGTAGTCGATTAATTATCCCCTAGAAGGTGCGAGTTATCCAAGTAGCTAGTTCTTGTTGTTTTGTACAGCGCGGTTTGCTGTGCCCACGGTTTGTTTGACCATAAAAAGGAAACTACCCTATTTTAGTGTTACGGTGCTGCACGATATGGCTGGTTGTAAGTTGTTTCTACAATTATCTGCTTTGTGATTCTGTTGGTCCCAATGAGTAATATTAACCTCATGCCAAAACAGCAGAGTGGATACTGGTCGTCCCGCAGCACGAACTTGTAAACTGACAACATGGGAGAGACGGGTCAGGGATTCGGCACATATACGAATCTTTGTTTCATCAGAGAAACTATATTATATTACAGATTTTAAATCTTTCAATTTCTAATTTTTCAATGGAACGGCTTGTCCCCCTCCCCCTTCTCTGTTTAGATACAAGCATCAAGGAGACGCACTGTTGTTGATAACGTAGCAGTGAGAGGTGTCTTTGCCTTTTGGATTATAATCTTATCCTGGAAGGCGACTGCTTAATCAGGTCAAAGTTATGTATTAACCTTTCGAGACGCCATGTAACACATTAGTGTTGGTGTGCCATAAATCCTTATAGTCACTGACTCACATTCTGCTTTAATTTGTTATAGGACTGGGATCTTGCCATATAATGTCGCTCAATGCATAAGCAAAATGTGCTGATTGCCTTGTTGCAAATACATGTGATCTATTCTCTGGGGTTTTGCCAGTTTCCAAGGTGAAACATGCCTCACTTATCCTTTCATTCATACAATTGCCAGGGTGGCTGGCCAATCAATTCAAACTTTTCTATTCACCTTTGCAGGCACCATATAGCACGCCAAGTGTTTAATAGTTATGTCCCATTCAATAGTCGAGCAATTCAATTTTACTATATCAATTATATTTACTGCCTTGAAATATTTCTTCTCAAAAGATTAAAAAGTCACGTTATATTCATCAGCAAATCGTTCACATATTTTCAACATGTTATTCAATGCAATGAGACTTGGACTGGATAAGATAATGTCATAGGCATTACCAAGCACACCTGCATATTCTTGGCCTATATGACAGCCTAGTCCACGATTATAACTCATCAATGTAAACAGTAAAAGATATTGGTGAAATAACACCACATACGTTAACACCGTTTAATACATTGCACTCTTTCGATAAACATGCATCCCATTCAGCGGATATTGCCCGTCTAGTATACCTATCCACAAGCAACCTAACTATTATAGGCAATTGCAATAACTTTTCTTTAATGTACCCTGTCAAAGGTTTTATTAGCATCTGATAAAAACTGCAAAATACGTTGGAATGGGTTATACAGATAAAATGCTCTGATCGTTTGTATAGGAGAAATTTACCCACAATTGATTCTTGAAAGCTGCTGTCGAACTTAGAACGTAGCCTTGTCCGTCAATAATTTGCATAAGCGTGTTGATGGTTGAGCCAGAATTTTAAACAACGAAATACAGGAGGAAGTGTAATAAATGCTAAGGGAACAAAACGTAAATAAACCACAAGAGCTCATACAACCTGAATTAAATATTTAAATCGGAATAGATGTGTCCAACGCACATGCTTAATATAAACAACACCTTAGCACAATGCAGCCTGCTATATACCCCTATGCATATTTCAAGCTGATGTCAATATGAGTTTTTTTCGCCAGACACAGCTGATTACGGAAGACCTCTGTAGACGTGTGGAAATTCCGCCACATATAGCGCTCTTACAAATTACATCACGGTCCACAAGGCGCTGTTACTTCTATCCAAGTGGTTTGGTACGTGAATTCTCGTTTGTGTCATTTGCTGCTGCTGATGGGGAGTGTGGGACTATGTGGGAATCAGCACGGTAGGCTTAATAAAGAGATAAGGTATGGGCAAAAACTGCTTGGAGTAAATCACTGGCTGTAAGTACACTAAACTGGTCAGCAAATCAACCAGTAAACGGAAAAAAAGGAATGGCTGTCGGAATGAAGCTGGTCTTCGGCTGGTAACTGTCAAAAGAATGATAACCTGAGGTCAACCGGGCATCAGATAACAACTATCGAAGCAGCGGTAACTGGAGGATAACCGGATGTCAGATGGAAACTGTCATAGCAATGATAACTGCAGGATAACCGGAAACCATCGAAGGAATGATAACTTGAGAATAACCGGCCGTCACATGAAAATAATCAAAATGAATTATAACTGGAGGGTAACCAGACGACAGATGGAAACCATTAAAGGAATGATAACTGGAGGATATCCGGAAGTCTGATGGAAACCATCAAAGAAATGATAGCTGGAGGATCACAGGACTTCATATTGAAACAATCAAAATGAATCATAACTGGAGGATAACCGGACGTCAGATAGAAACCATTAAAGGAATGATAACTTGGAGATAACCAGAGGTCAGATGGAAACAATCAAAACGAATAATAACTGGAGGTTATGCGGACATCAGATGGGAACCATCTAAATGAATGATAACTTGAGGATAACCGGTCGTCAGATGGAAATCATCAAAGTAATGATAACTGGAGGATAGCTAGATGTCAGATGGAAACCATCATAGTAATTATAACTGGGGGATATCCGGACGTCAGATGGAAACCATTAAAGAAATGATAACTGGAGGTTAACATGGCGGCAGCTGGAAACCATCAAATGAATGATAACTGGAGGATAACCGGACGTCAGCTAGCAGCCATTAAAATAATGGTAGCTAGAGGGTTATAAGCAAGCAATCATCGAAAGGAATATAATTTTACATCAATCAGTAGCAGTTGTGACATACATAGACAATATGGCGGGAGATCATTTCATGCGCAAGATCAGTTTTGAGACATTAAGCGTACATAGGGTATGTATACGGAATATTAGTCTGGTACAGAACAGCACTTATCAGAGAGATCTCGAGAAACAGACAAGCCCAGTTTGATGTGGAGCATACTTTTTATGCTTCAGAGGCTTACAATTATTACATAATGTGGGAGAATACCTCTATAACAGCACGATTCTATGAAGGCTGTCTAGTTTGATTATCTCATAAATATACTAAAAAAACTTCCATGATAACTAATACATATGCGGGACGGGATGTCCACGATTATAACGCTATGCTCATTATCTACATATTAGTCAACAGCAGTAACAATCATTGGCTGCATTGCCCAGATTGGCTTGGACATCAAAATGCATATATATACCGCAATATGTGACTAGCAATCGCCAACTGATACCGATTGGCTCGCACAGTCAGTCCTTTGACAAATGATGTCTGATTTGTTCAATGACATAAACTCAGGCCACTATTCTCGATGCAACTTTCTTTAAATATGGAAGTCAAAGCCATAAAAAAGGATTCTCTTGAGGTATTAAGGATTGGATAATGGATCAATGAAAGTATTCCAATCAGTCCCTATATCCGCGCTGGACGGGACAGCAGCTTTATTGCTTGTGATCCTTTTATTAGGAAGACACCCACGTCTGCCATAACATGAAGTCATCAGTTGTAGATAGGACGAGGAAACCTGATTGGGTCATGTGTAAAATCTGTACGCAGTTTGTCTAGTAACGATGAAGAGTAGCATCTTAATCTGATTTGCAATCACTGTACATGTTGCCATTTATTGTTAAGCTGTAGTGTTATCCGACGCGCACATGAATGACTAAGTTAATCATCCGTGATCAATTTCTGATATCTTATACGTCCTGATTGGCTCGCACGCTCAGATGTGTTCTAGATGCAATCGACTTAAGCTTTGTTCGTCATCAAAACTGAAATCGTAAGACAGTAAGGATCAGACAAGGTGACGCTAAAACCTCTAGAATACTTTCCATTCAGTCCCTACATCCACGCTGGATGAGACAGCATGTTTATTGCTTGGGATCTTTTAGGAAGACACTAATGTCTGTCGTAACATTAAGTCACCAGTTATAGATAGGATGAAGTATGGTAATAACAGGGTTAAACGGCGCACATGACCATGTGTTATATAGATAAGTTGAGAAAACCTAGTAATGTTCGATAATTTATATCAAGATATAAGTAAGCAAAGTAGCATTCATAAATTCCGACTTAATGAACATCAAGCAGATCCCTTGATCAGATGCTTCCATTGACGTTACTAACGGAAATAAAAATCGATATTAATAAATGTGAAGGTTCCCATTAAACAGTACTAATACAAATTCCATCTCTTTAATTCTATCATCAAACAAAATAGTACATGATTACCTGTTATGTTAACCACTTGGAGTAGTCACTTGATGCAGCGACACAGCACAATTCTTACTCGCCAATACGCAATCACGTTTGCAGGTTTTACAGCAAACAATAATTCCTGCCCAGTTCTTGTCATAGCTAGGAACATTAATATGATGATGTTATATGGCTTTCCATTAACGCCTTTTTATTTACGCACGTTTTGCGCGTGGCGACTCTTGATTGAGAGGTTATTAAGGAGGCTGTGTTTATATAGGGAAAGGGGATGGAGTGCAGCTGATTATAGCAAATTGGAACTAAAAACAGCGTAATGGATTTGACTAATCATACAATAAACGGGAACAAGGCTGGGAATCAAGCGTATACTGGGTCAGCTTTTGGCGGAGAGATGAGCTAATATTTAGTTGTACGATGATAGTTAAGCAAAGACATACTACAATTGTTCAGAATGTATTAATGTATAATAACATTGATTGGATTTACATATAAGTCTTGAAATGCACCCAGCAGGGCCGAGGGCAAGACGAACACATTACAAAATCCATTTTTTAGCGGAAGCAAAACAAGACGCGGCTACTAACAAACAAGTCTTTAACCACCAAACGATATATATGCAGCGTGAAAATTGATTTAAGTTAAGTGGGAATGTACAAATCATCACATCAATTATGTCGTATTTATCGCTAACGCCACAGTCCAAATGGAGCTGGCAATTACCGTAATCATCTAATGGGGCATCGGGGACGACAGACACACCCACGACAACATTTGCTCTAATCACTGACGCAAGGGTATTTTCTAGAATGTCCAGCAATTTCATGCACATTATAAGCGTTTGTAATGGTTATAATTAATTTAAATAGCACACGTTATGTCGATATTTTGTGTACAGCTATTTTGCATCAGCAAGTGATCTATAGTCGGATGCACAATAGCCTCCCGTAACGAGTCAACACAAACACAGAACATGTACATTGTACAACCGAGAGAACAAAGCAACACATCACCTACAAACGTTAGTCAATTTGAATACCTTACCTTATTCTTGTTAATTGTAAATCGACATAAAATGACCTCTGTTAATTCATCGGTAGTACAGATGTGTCGTGGAGCCACAGCTTAAACAACCAATGACGTAATTATCACAGTTACATCAATTATATACAACCTAAACAGTCTTCCTAAAGTTGAGAAACTGGTTATATTTTCGCTCATAGTATATGCTACATCATAAGAGCGATGTAAGGTTCTGTATGCAATCCCTGTTCCACAATAATACAGCACTGACGTTCCACTTTATGCACCAAAGAAACACAGATTCTAAATATTTCAAAAATGGCGATCACCAGTGTCTAATCGTACAGCCCTGCTTAGTCTTGACTCGGTCATTAAGCTACAGGGACCAATATTCGGCAGCGAACGATATATTGGATGTGGTAAGCATGTTTTGAGGTAGAGATAAATCGTACAGTAGGAATCACAATTAGGCGTCCTAAATAATATATTACCATCAACCGCACATGGAGGCAGCAATTCTGTTTGATTCAGCCTGACGAGCCATCTGCATCCTTGAGGTTATATAACTAATAAAAGCATTTCCATCTCTTGTATACCGGGATTAGTCCCTGACTAGATAAATGTATACAATATGCAAGAGTAATTAACCGAAAGACAAAGGAAAAGCCTCACAAAGAAATATCAGCTTGCGTCTTATCCAACGTAGAGGTTGCATCGACAATGTCACTGGGATATTGATATCAACTAATGCGATTTGGCAGGAAAAAAATTCTGGTATCTTCAACCCAATCATTTAAGGTTGAATGATCGCCAACTCATTGCGGCATTTTAAGCATAGTTGTTAATTGATAGCAGCCGGATCTAGAATCCACCATGACAACCATCGCAGTTTTGGAATCAATGACGATAGAAAGAAGAAACAATGCATATCAGAACATACTGGATAAGGTCAGTTTAATGCCATTAATGTGTCATATGGTGCCTACAAAAGTAGAGTAAACATGATCGGTTGATCAAGCTGGGATGATAATGGACCACTGGATGATTATTGTATTGAATAGCCATGTCTTCTATAATGTAAATGCAAATTGTCAATAGGTATATCGTGAAGCCCAAATAGGGGATCTCAATTTAAGACGATTTCATATTCCATCCGAGGCCTCCATAATCACACAAACTGTAAGAAAGCACCATCACTTTCATACTACAAACATGCAAGCCAACTGACTGAACCTGGAATAAATATGGTTAACAAGTAACTGATGGCATGAACCTCACACCAGTCGTAAAAGCCCACTCGTGGTGAATGTCCTGTTGCAGTAGCAATTAACAGAAAGCATAATGTACAGTTGATGAACCATGTATAACATTCTAATGGCTGGTAGTTTTCTGGGAAAGAGGGACGTGAAACACAGTTATGGAAACACCAGCACTGTGTCAGCAATACATATCTCTGTGGCTGATGAACTTGGGAATCAATATACGAGGACTACAAGGATGATAAATACAATGCCTCGACTCAGCAGTGGTATACAGGTCTATGTCAAGTGGGTTTTTCAACAACAGGGGCACGACCCAAGTATCAGAATCATTCTCATCCAACTTCGTTAGTGCATGTGGCATAGCGGCCATGCATTGTATGTTTTTCTTCTCATAACGGAAAAACACTAATTTAAGAATGGGCATAATATATGAAGGCGATCCGATATTTTACACATTGAAAACAAATAATACCATGATCTTGAAATTGTGGAATTAATTGTGAATTGATTGCAGTTCACGAGAAACACATTTGATGCTTAATTGGATTGTTTATGCAACCATCCCATGACTTACACGACCACACATGGATATGTTATATGCAGTGTGCCATTGCAGATGACATAAATGGTAATACACCATTGCATGATGATATACTGACGAAAAGAACCACATGGTGCAGTAATATCGATCACCATATCCACTAAATAATGTTAAAATGTATGGAAATCGTTCAACAATTCAACTGACACAAATTCGGAGAATGGCCTCTTTTCACATATTATTCTTCAGCAGTGCATCCAATGTTTCATTGGGTCGTTACTGCCAACATATACTACCTTACACGACCTCACCGAAGTCAAAGTAAATAGGGTTGTCGCTTTGATGTCATCAACATAGATTGCTCCCGGGACACACCACATGAATGTATGGCCAAGTTAATCAGCATGCCGACGATGGCTGGCTTATGGGAATATGACATTTGCTGTGCGTATTGTATGCAAAAAAGGCTGAACAATTCAAATGCATTAAACACGCGGGGATGGCAACCGCAATATCTACAATGTGATCCACGAGGTATGCTATATGCCACACAAAGGAGTAAACTAAGGTGTCAACTAGTTAAACCTATGGTGGGCTATATAAGTCATCACTGATTGGGGGCATATGTATACGTCAACTAAAGTCCATTGTAAAACCCTTCGAGGTCATATTGCTCATGTATCTGACGTAATGGATTGGGCATGAAGAATTTGCAGTACACCTGGAAGACAAATATAACGGTCCGTAACGCATTACGGGAAGGTTTTTGTAGTAGGTGTACGTTTTTGTGCGACTTAGTGTGCCGAGCTCATTAGCTGCTTAAACAAAACACCACATCCATAGACAACCCGAGTAGACAAATCTGGTTACAGCCATTATGTGGACCGTTTGGTTTATTTGCAGATATAGCGGACGTTAGCTATATGTCAGAGATAATTGCCTATGTGTCGCGTCTTCGTTCGAGGATCGAGTTTGCTGCTCACATATGCCCCATAGCATGACAGCGCAAGTGCCAATTAGCTGCTGGGAAACAAAGCAGCTAATACATACAGACCAAGGAGAAGCATACAAGAAGAATGTCCTGTAAATTATACAGCATAGTGAAATTAGGAGGTAATATATGTTTTCTGACTAGTTACTGGTTTGTGAAACAATATGTTATTCGTGCTGTAAAACTTGAGATTGAGGCCACGGATCGCTAGGAATGAAAATAGAAACCTGAGTGAGCGTGAGTGGAATTAAACTAACCGAAAGATAAAGAACATGGTTCCTTTACAACATTATCTCCCGTAACTGAAGCAAATGGCTAAATAAGACTTACATGCATGGCCTTGCGATACAGCGTGCTGCACTAGACCGTTGTTTTCCTGTCTCAAGCGTAAGTAATGTATCTTCTAATCAAGCTAACACAAACGTTGGCCCCACTGGAGTTTCAAGGTTTAGGAAGACGGAGGTTACATGGGCTTTTATCGACCCATATTCCCCATGGTCAATGAATCATAATTGGGCCGCGTGAATGAGCCCTTGCGCAGTGTCTCCAGTGTTTCACCTATTGACATTCAGTCGTTGGGGACATTTTCAGTTGACACTAAGTTTAGTTAAATCCAGACGCTTAACTATTGATGTCTGACTGTTAGTAAACGCCTACATCCCTAGTAGAGGAATGGATATGAGGCTGCTGATGTCGCCCTCCTCTCCTGAGCCTAGTTGATTGGTGGGCAATTATTGCAAGCACTCTCACGTTGTCACGAACTAGCATTAATTTCTCACAAGAGATGAGACGTCATCTTCCCTAATGACTCTCAAAAGGATACTTGCACACTGACCACTTATGCATTTCCAGTAATCCAAATGTACACGATCCTGATTCTCACTGGGTGGATAAGGTCACTATATCGAGAGATATAACGCTTGCCTTCATTCACAGCAGGCAACTTTCCAACAGTAAAACCGATACAAAAAATAGGCAATCCATGCATCATCACAACAGAATTTATCACACATTAATTGAAACAGAGGAGAATACCGCAGTAGATACCAAGATATCATCAAGTGCGGAACAATGAACCGTCAAAAGCCGGAACACATCCGCATTTGTTGTTATATGTTTGTCATACGAATAAAAAGGGATTAAGCAGATAAAGTTCTGACACAAAAAAACAACCCCAAATAAAGCAAACATGATGCTTGTTACAAGCAGGGCATTATAAGAACAGTCTAGAGGAGAGGCACACAAGACTCATCGCTGTGTACGTATACGGGGCTAGGTTGTTCATGTAAATCTTAGGAATTATGTTATGAAACTTATTTGCTTTGCTGATCACACAGACCGACCGTTTAGTGAGATATCAGTTGGTATACTTTCGACGCTCGAACCTAAATAACCAACAGGGATGTTTGATTAGAAACGGCAAGAGGAAGAGCTTCTTGTTACAGCAAATGATCCAGGCTGATTTCGCAACGGGTTTGACACGCTAAATTAATCCTGCCATGTGACACAATACATAAATGCAAGGGGCTTCATAACGTCATATACGTTTTTGCAGTATAGTTATAAGCACCCTGGCTATATATGCAGTTATGTGTGTCCAACAAAGACTCTCATACTGTACAATCATCCTTCAGTGACGTATTCATTCATAGAGGAATAAACATCGATCATCCTTCAGTGACGTATTCATTCAAAGAGGAATAAACATCGATCATCCTTCACTGACGTGTTCATTCAAAAAGAAACAAACATCACAAGACAGCAGCTGTTATGTTGACAAATGTTGACAGATCTGAGATATCAAGTAATCGAGTAACAGCAGAAAGATGCGTACTACATCCCATTGAGTGACACAGCAACATTATCATTTGAAGTTGATAATGGCCAATTAAGATGAGGGCGCTTAAACGCATACATCATTTTAGGCGCCGTGCAAGGTCCTGTTTATAATGCCTGAAGAAACATGAAATTATAATGACGTCTTACTTTATGACCGAATACAACAGCATTCATCTGACAATTCCTAGCGATTCAGGCAATCCCTCAAGCTCCATCGTACAATTCATGACCAGACTTGAGTCACGACTCGCTTTAACGTCTATGCAGGGGACGATGGATGGCAGATGTGTTGGCCTTGATTCCTGGTCGGCAACGATTGCTCCTTATTACCGACCCATAGCTATGCGTTTGTGAAAATTGCCGTCTCCATTTGTATCTTTGCATGCCCCATTCGACTGCTGATGAAGAGTTAGAGGTTATGAATAGTCAATACAATGGCGAATGCAATTATATGCAGTTGCAAAGAGGAAATTCTAGGCCGAAATGCTTTTGAATGTGTTCTCCGAATCACACTGCCGATAGGAATATGGCAGATTAAACAACCGATGTTAGATATCTGATATTTAATTGTTGGAAGCTCTTCCGTGGAATATTGTACTCTTTACTCATAGTCAGTGGCTTGAGTTGAGCTAATTGAGCTTTCCTTTAAAAAATCTCTTCAAAAGACAAAACCCGCATGTATAGGAAAGAGATATGTATATAAAGAACTCTATGGTTTTTAGATAGTCCACACTGTGTGCCTTTGTTTGACAAGCTATAGTTGAATCATCTCAGCAACATTGATCCAAAATATATCCATGATATTATTGTAAGGTAGGGTATGTTTGAAAGGATAAGATTGACCATCTGAGGCTGCTAACGTCGTCCCCCCCCCCCGAGGTAGTGATGTTTGTAGAATTGTACGAGTAGCAGAGCAAATGGAGGTTTAATCCCAGTGAAGGTAGTATTTGATTTAGCAAAACTCCAAATGTTATTTCTATTCTAACGTTCGATCTCATTAAATTGTTAGTTGAGATAAAATAACATGGGAAGACAAAGCGGGTAAGAGAAACTCTTGGAAGTCTAGATAATGGCAGCAACCATCAAATTGATTATGAAAATTACATTTAGACATTAAGTACGACATAAAATGCACGAGGTTATATCAATGGCACTATAAAGTTCCAGCACCACCAAGCAACCGACCTTAAACATTAATTCGTAGGTAAATGCGAAAAGTAAAAACAACATATTTTCCTTAAGTCAACATGACCGACATTAACAATTGTATTGATACAATAATGGCATAAAGATGAATTGCCGTCTATTGCATATTAAGATGCGTGTCTGGACATCCAGGAATAACGCTGGACATCAGGATGACCAGTGCATTGAACAGCCATGTCTTCCGTAAGGGATGAATGCATTATGATAGTTAATAGGTGTTTCGAGGGGTTCATTTAAGTTTTCCCAATTATCACGGAAGCCAATTCCATGCTCGATACGAGGTAAAGATACAAATCCTCAACAACCACCGTTGCTTTCATGGTAAACACTTTCAAAATAATAATGTTACTGTCTCTGTAAAAAAAAAGAAGTTAGCGAGCATTACGTGGCATAAAATTTACGCTATTGCAAAATGTCACTTTGAGTGGCACAGTTCAGTTCTGTAATTGGCTGGTCATTTTTGTAATTAGGCTAGTCACCGCTTTTAATTGCAGGTCACTTCTGTAATTAGATGGTTATTATTTTTAAACAATAAAAATACCGACATGCGCAATAACACTTGTAACAGCTTAAAATATTGCAATATGTTATACAAAGATTTATTTTGGACAGATATTGCTCGAGATACAACTCATTTATATTGCTTCATAAGTTCATGGTGCAAAACAGCATAACTCCAGGCCTGACATGCCCTGGTAACCACATCAATTCAGAAATGCTGAATCAGGATATCAGGGGGCCAAGAGACAAAACTTTAATAGTACAGCTACAGGGCCACCAGATGTTTAGATATGGGGAGCTGCTCCCCCGGCGACCTATGCTTAAGGCTTCAGGTCTGGAAACCTGCCTTTTACAATACAACAATACCCGGGCTCCAGGTTAAACAGGAACCTCACTGGGAGCAAACTAAGCTGTGCACTTGTTAAAATTATGGTGGGGTACATAAGTCATTACTGACTGGGGACATATGTGTACATGAACTGGTATACATTGTAATGGGTAAATTTATAGAACAACACCAGTGACGATATACGCAACCAAGCACTTACGTTATGGAAAGCTGAACAAATGGTAACCTGCAAATGCAACTACTTCATATCATTACATAACTATTCTTGTGGTTAATCTACATGACCACGAGCCAGACCACCACAGGTATGATGATAACAGGATATGTGGTTTTCATGACATATATATCATTCCTTACTACAACTACAAGAACCATTATATGTCGAGACGTGGTCTCTCTCATGATCCATGCTCCCAGGCATTGGATAAACCAGTAAGACGCTAGATGACGGAAACCTACTATTCAAACACAACAATTCCCTGGGTTTCAAGGTTCAGCAGTATCCATACTGGGAAAACAGGAGCTTAAAATGTCACAGCAAACAATGTGACAGGGTCGTCAATCAAACCTTAATGCAGAGAACAATGAGGGTAATAAATGTACGCAGCGAGATTCTCCTGCACATTGGTGAACTTTGATTTGATTTGATTTGTGCTGATAAAAGGAGCGGTTTTACATTCTAGCGAGGTCAATTTATCATGTGAAAAAACACTTGTAGATCATATTGCTCTTATATCTAACATGATAGATTGGGCATGAACAATTTGCAATAAACTAGGAAGACAAATTCTGCTTTTCCTAACGCCACGCCAGTAGGTTTGAGCAGTAGGCGAATGGATTGTAAGGCGCAATGTTGCGAGTTCATTATCTACTTGTACAAAACCTCCCACCCATATACATCAAAGGAAAACGCATCTGGTTTCAATAATTACAAGGACAGTTTGGTTTATTCACAGACAACTCCAGGTGGAATTTTCCTTTATCACTCTGACGACAACTGCATTTCAGAGATTATTGCCTGTTTGAAGCTCGAGTTCGTTGCTCACGTATGGCACAAGCAAGACAGGTGAGGTTTCAATTAGCTGTTATGTAAAGGGAATCTACACGCGAAGCAAATATAAACGTCTTTAACAATCGAAATCAAGTGAAAGTTAAAAGTCGCCATTTTGTTTTCTTCAATAAATCCGGAAATATGCATAAATTCAACAGGAATTCAGCCGAATGATAACAATCCGTGACACACGGTGTTGGTCTTATTTGGGCTGATGACATATTATTGTTTCGTGTTAAATGTACCTTGCCATTGCCATTTCACACGTACAATCCCTGCCCAGTATGGAGTCACGAATTGGATTTGTCTACATGTAGCAATGGGTTTCATAAGTGAACAATAAAGCTCAAGACGAACTTTCTTATAAATCCCCAAATCCAAGCTGAACATTTTTAGTAGGCTGTAGGTTAGATCCATTGTAGAGTGATAGATGAGAGTTAAACTTTTTCCATTTCATTCCTTGATCAGAACGAAGTTTCGTCGTTATCGACACAGCGAGTGCAAGTTAATATTCGGAGGAGGGGTGGGAGTTTAATGGCGTCACAACAGATGCCATGCATTCATTTCCTTTTTACCATCAATTGTTTAATCAACCTCACAGGGCTAATTAACCAACGGATCAATACAATCACCTGCCTATCAAAGTTACCATCGTTCCAGCAGATGTTCAGGAAACTCATGGGTACTAAACAACAGGGAGAGGAAACATCAGCAAATCAACGAACGAGACGTGACTGTTACTTCAGTACTTAACTTAATAATGTCTTCTCGTGAAGTGGACAACACACAAGCCAATCGGATAATGGTCGTCGGTTGACAGTGATTAAGTGTACATTTACATATGTAATCACAGACAACCCAAAGATAGGCTGGTTTTATAGCTTTGGTGGTCTTATCGTTATCACATTTCAACGCCGAGACGGTGTAGGGCAGGTGTGGAATGGGTGGCAGACGAAGATTGGGTTAGTCAATGCTTCTACATCAAGCACCCCTTCTGTCTGGCCGATAAATATGATAAATAACTTCCCCACTTTATGTTACATTACACGCTACAGACCGAGATTAAATCTTGGTTGGCGTTTAGTCTGTGTGCCCAAAGCCACACGGATATTGACGATATGGGAGACACAGCCGTCAGAGTCAGTGGAAATCAGCCCCATTACATTAATTCCGTTATGCACCGAGTCTCTACAAGGGCGCTGTATGGACGTCCTACACAGTGCAAATGTAGCTGTAACGTCATGGCGCGTACTGAATTGCTCTTAGTCGCGAAAGATGGCACTATTCAACTGCTAACGTAAGGTACGAGACGGAATAACACTTAACACAAGAGTGTGTTAGGATAGAATTGGAGCGTCAACGTAAATTGAACATGAAGTCGTTACTGCCGGTGGAGGAAGCACGCGTCGGACTAAGCTACTTCCAATTTGACATTTTAATATTATAGAAAAACAGAAACAATTTATTTCCATCGAATAGGAAACTGTATGTTTTTAGCATGATAACCTTTGCGTAGCGGGTCCAATTGACAGGTTGCTTTCAGTACGACAGGAGAGTTCGAGGCATAAAACAACTTAATGCACTGTAGCATAAAGCCATAAACTAGTTTCCCCACATTTGCGAGCCAGACACGAATAGCAATGAACAAGAAAATAGATCCCCGTAACAATGCTGATAGAGCGTTATTAACACATGTTCAAAAAAATCTTATGACCGTAAAAGCCGTTCATTGTTCAGGACAACAGCATGGCGCGGTGTAATCACGTGGATAATAAGAGATCCACGTTCTCGGTTTATTGATATCATTATCATGGTTTTAACCACATTACGTGTCAGACATATCATGGTTACGTGGGCTATACGGGGAGGGGGATGTTGACGAGGAAGTGAAGGAGGCCGATGGGACAGCAGTATGCCCTGGCAACAGATACAGTCCATCACTTTACCTTTTCCTTGGTAGACATTCACCATATAAATCGATTTGCTCATGATAAGGATGCTAATCCCGATTAGTTACTGATTGAATCACAATAAAAATGGCTAGTTGTTTATCCAAAGCCTAAAAAACCACACTATTCCATTTATTAAATAATGGTTGAGAAATCAACTGCAGAGATCAAAAAGTTGTTAAATTAAAATGTCCATTTGAAGTTAAACGACAAAAAGATAATGAATATTGCTGTACCTAACTATTCTTACATCATAGCGAGTTTTTTTCGGATATAAAACAATACCATGATGATTCGATTTGATTTATAACATCGCTTGTTTGAATAGGTGGAGCCTTACGTGACATAGAGTTTATTGATTGTGAGGATTCACTGGAATGTGTACTGCAGGGTGAAGAGAACTATTTGGTTCTGTCTTTAATCTGGTATCGTTAAAGGGAAATCAATGTCATAATGTTGTTTCAACAACATAGTTTATAACGCGACAGGATGATAGCGATGCTTCGAAAGCCACCCCCTGGTCCGAAGAATGCTACAATGAATCCAAACGGAAGGAAACATCAATTATATTTTTTTTATTGTCAACGTCACGGTTGCATTGGGACAAGCAATTACCGTAATCATTCAATGTGCGCCATGGATGGCACCTAGTCAAGGTCCCCTAGCCTGTTGGCTGCGGGCTCTGTTTACATGTTAATGATATTCAATAGTCTCGCCAACAGTCTAGAATAGGGTACCATCTTGAACTGGTGCAGCATCCCAGATTTGGGATGCTCAAAACACAAGCCGTGTTTCTGGGTCACTCTCGGGTACTTTTGAGTCATTGTCTCTCATCGGGTCAGTGTCACATTTTCCGAAGATTCGGCGCCATATTTGTTTTGGTACGCTCCGTTTGAAAGACTTGTTCGATCTGCTGCTTGATGGGTCGTGACTGTTTTGTGAATGTGGCTGCTGGGACGGGTAAACATTTTGCTACATGTTGTTAGGTACTGCTCTCGATGCAATGCTTGGAATGGGTCAGGGTTCGACACCAATGGTTGTCCGCTTGTCATGTCGGACAAGTGACTTGCCAAGTCAACTTATCCAACATGACGAGTGATTTTATAAGCCTGGCACACATTCTACAACACCCCGATTTGTTGTTGTTTCACGCTGAGTGGCACCGTTAATCACACAGTTGGCGAGAGAAGCAGACACACAACTGTTCTTTTTAACTGACTTTTACGTAAACTTACTATCGTGCAGCTAAGCGATTTAAGCGCTTGTTGTGGTGCCAATTTGAACTTTTGAGACGCCCCATAATTCCACAAGACATTCAATGTGTTCTCATTGGACGCAGACCTCAACAATGTACATGACGCCACATAAAACCGAGGGTGTGTATCACAAGCCAGTTTCATGAGCCAGACACGCGCAACTAAGGTCAATCCGGGTCACAACCTTTGCGTTGATTGGTCACAAAGATTAACGAACGTGTCTAATGAATATTCGGACGCGCCAGTTTTAGACCTTGTCCTATCGTAGACTCTAGGGCGAGAAGCGTAGCGGAACCCCTGGAGTCTGGGACGCAGACCAGATTAACAGACGCAAAGATGCGCAGGTCCCCGGAGGGGTTACTAAATATCATAAACACTTTCACTCTATGTAAGATGATGGTTGGCTATTTGACACATTAATAGCCTCCCACGACGAGTCAACACAGACCACATTCATTGCATTAGTGCGCCATCCACCCTTTACTTCACCTCAACAGAGGTTGATTATAGCTTACCTGGTCACATTAGATATCCATGAATAATCATTGTTAATTGCAAATTTACACAGATAAGCCACCACCCTGGCCATAAATGACCTAATCAGGTGTACAGGCGTGTTGCTGATACAGCTTAACCAACACACGGCAAATTATCCGCATTTGCATCAATTAGATACAACCAAAAACTGTTCAAAGTTGAAATATAAGGCCAGTGCGTTTTAATACATACTGCATTTGAAGCGCAGTGCTAAGTTCTGTATTTAATCTCTGAAGCAAGATGAACTGATATATACGGCTCATTTTATGCACCAAGCAAAAATGCACCAGCGTCCATCGTTGTTTATAGTCAGCCGGGTACAATGGAATACAGAAGTGTAAACCAAAACTCCTGGTCAGCAATACTCGGTCCTTGTTACCAACCCATTGCTATACTTTGAGAATAATGCCGTGACGTCAACTTCCATTTTTTACCCTGGCTGCTGATGGAGAGTGAGAGACTACGTGGGAGTCAATGAGCTCGAGAAGGCCAAGGGATGCAGCTTCAAAGAGGCAATTGTAGGCAAAGTGTGTTTGAATCGGTTCTACAAATCACACTATAGATAGGGATATGGCAAATTAAACAGCTGATGTTTGGTATCTTACAGCACAGGATTGACGATGAACAAGATATGATTGGATGGACATTAATTTACATTAGTAACTGTTGTATTGCAGGCGAATACTGGTAAAATTCGATGAATATGGCACGTTTTTGGTATGAAAACTATGACCAAATAAATAGAGGAGTTGATGGAATTGGATATAACAGGAAATTGCTGAAGGGGCGACGGAGCCGATACCAACGCGTTCCATCTGTCCTTAACGCACGTTTCAGACATAAGCATGACCTTTAGTTGCATGTCTTTTGCTAAGATGATGTCGGCTGATTACTGACGTGACATTTAGTCGAGGTCACGACTTGTGCCACCGCATATGCACCGACATTGATATATTCAAACCACAGCTCCGTGATTTTTCAATTACATATACATGCCGCACAATATGAAAATTAATGCCGTGATATGTGGAGAGAGACATGCTGCAGAAAGGATTGCCATACACTTATACTAGCGGTGGGAGCTGTTTATGGGGGAGGGAGGGGGGAGGGGGTGTAGGGGGGAAGGGTGGTGTTGGAATAGAGTAATCTGGTCTTTGAAGTGTCCCCTACTGTAAGTTGGCGTCGGTCGTTGATGATTTGATCCAGGAGAATATCGGCGTAAACCACCTGTAACGATGTATGTTTCTGACGGTGTCATAAATATTGAAGTCTTATTGAGCATGATGCCCGGCAATCATAGAAGGGAATCGTGTGGTGATGCGGTATATGTGGTTTAAAAAAAATCTGTGATTATGGGAAACATTTATGACCGATTTTATGATTTGTCCGTGTATCACATTCTAGAGACACATACAATTGGAACACATCAATTATGCATTGTTGGCAATAGCTATTACAGTAATATTGCTGATAGGGCGACGGAACCCACATTTAGTCGTTCACCGTTTTATGTCCATCAGCTATTTATGCCACGTTTCCGATCATAGCATTACCGTCAATTTTAAATCTGGTGCTACGATGACGGTTTCAGATATCAGAATATCGCAAAATGTGAGTAGATTCAATGATGTCGAAATGGCTCGTTGGGGTCAACTACAAATTGCAGATAGATCATCAGTTTATAGATCATAGTAAGCGAAGCTCTGCTGGTCAAATGAGACATGGTGAGGATACAAGGAGACGATGGGGCTGCAGTGTAATCACTCGCGGTTAAAGTGTCCCCCGACAATCAGAGCTATCATGAACGAGGATTGAAGTGAGAAATATGTGGAAGGATTAAGCCTATCCGTGCCTTCTGTGCATGGCAAATGTGCGTAACACAAGTTCTTTTAAAGGTATCGATTTACAGGAACACTCAGTAGTAAATAAAATCGGTGAAGATCTACAATTAAATATGATGGCGGTTTTGGTAGTCTCAAAGTGACCGTCAAATCCTTGGTTCTTCTCCAGTTTTTCCACTCGTGTGTAAATGTCAGTAAATAACCACCAATCCCGTCCCATCTAATTTGCCTTACCAAAATCGTGGGCCGATTCAGGACAATAATCGAAATTTAGCACACACGAAGTTATCTACTTATCTAGTCTTTATTGGAAGCGGTCACAAAGTAAAATGGAAGAAACGTTTTCAACAAGTTCGAGATGTAAATAAACAGAAATTTTCCCCAGACTTGTAAAGTTCGAGATGTAGTTCAAGGTAAAAAAGCATCACATTTAATAAGAATGAATTTTAAGGCCCCAGACTTGTAAAGAGACCTGTCGAGCAAGACAGATTTGAGTTCAAGGTAAAAAAGCATCACATATAATAAGGAATAAACCATCATCGATATATGACTAGCAATCGACAACTGATATCTTACACGTCCTGATTGGATCGCTCGCTCAGATGTATTTTAAATGCAATTGACCTAAACTTTGTTCGTCATCAAAACTGAAATCTTAAGACAGTAAGGATCAGACAAGGGGACGATAAAACCTCTAGAATACTTTCCATTCAGTCCCTACATCCACGCTGGACGAGACAGCATGTTTATTGCTTGCGATCTTTTAGGAAGACACTTATGTCTACCGTAACATTAAGTCACTAGTTATAGATAGGATGAGGCAAGGTAATAACAGGGTTAAACGGCGCACCATGACTCGTATGTTATATAGATAGGATGAGAAAACCTAGTAATGTTCGATAATTTATATCAAGATATAAGTAAGCAAAGTAGCATTCATAAATCCCGACCTAATGAACATCAAGCAGATCCCTTGATCAGATGCTTCCATTGACGTTACTAACGGAAATAAAAATCGATATTAATAAATGTGAAGGTTCCCATTAAACGGTACTAATACAAATTCCATCACTTTAATTCTACCATCAAACTAAGTAGTGCATGAATACCTGTTATGTTAACCACTTGGAGTAGTCACTAGATGCAGCGACACAGTACAATTCTTAATCGCCAATACGCGATCACGTTTGCAGGTTTGACAGCAAACAATAATTCCTGCTCAGTTCTTGTCATAGCTAGGAACATTAATATGATGCTGTTATATGGCTTTCCATTAACGCCTTTTTATGTACACACGTTTTGCGCGTGGCGACTCTTGATGGAGAGGTTATTAAGGAGGCTGTGTTTACATAGGGAATGGAGTGCAGCTGCTAATAGCACATTGGAACTAAAAACTGCGCAATGGATTGGACTAATCATACAATAAACGGAAACATGGTGGAGAATCAAGCGTATACTGGGGCAGCTTTGGAGGGAGAGATGAGCTAATGTTAAGTTGTCGTACGATAGAGAAGCAAAGACATACTACAATTGTTCAGAATGTATTAATGTATAATAACATTGATTGGATTTACATAAAAGTCTTGAAATGCACCCAGCAGGGCCGGAAGCAAGACGAACACATAACAAAATGCAGTTTTTAGCGGAAGTAAAATAAGACGCGGCTTCTCACAAACAGGTCTTCAACCACCAAACGATATATATGCTGCGTGAAAATTGATTCAAGTTAAGTGGGAAAGTACAAATCATCACATCAATTATGTCGTATTTATCGCTAACGCCACAGTCCAAATGGAGCTGGCAATTACCGTAATCATCTAACAGGGCATCGGGGACGACAGACACACCCACGACAGCATTTGCTCAAATCACTGACGCTATGCAGGTGCACCTTAAATTATTAAACAACCTGGCTGGATTCGTCGCATTTAGATCGCTGCCAAAGGTTCCGTAAGTGCACCGAGATAGCATTTATAATTGACGTATTTACCATTGATTGCCAACGACAATGTGTAAGTGCACGTCAAGTAAGCAAGATTAGGCAATTCAAAATGGCTGCGATACTTGTTATGTATCCCGATACATCACAGAAACAAAACACTGACATTCCATTTTATGCACCAAAGAAGCACGGATTCTTAATACACCAGTGCCTAATCGTACATCCCTGATTAGTCTGGAGTCCCGACTCGGTAATTAAGCTACAGGGAACAATAGGCGGCAACGAACGATATATTGGATGTAGTAAGCATGGTGTAAGGTAGAGAAGAATCGTACGGTAGGAATCACAATTTGTTACCGAACCAAATCCGCATCATCCCAGGCCGACAGCGATTAGGCGTCCTTAATAATATATTACCATCAACCGCACATTCTGCTCGACTCAGCCTGACGATCCATCTGCATCCTTGAACTTATATCACTAATCAAAATATTTCCATCATTTGTATACCGGGATCGATTAGTCCCAGGCTAAATAAATGTATGACAAATGCAAGAGTAATTAACTGAAAGACAAAGGATATTGATGTCATGATAAACGCTTTAGAGACACGTCATCATCAGTGTCATTAAAAATCAGCCCCATCAATTTAATTGCGTTATTCATAGAGTCTAAAATTTTCCGCCATCCATCGACAACGTGCAACAGGACATAACACTGTGGTCAGGTTGACGCCATTATGAAGCAACAAGGTACTATGGTGAAGAGATTATTTTAAACACTATACGCAATGGTCCACCGTAGATGAACTTGGAAGTTGGCATCAGTTGTCGTTGCATGAGTAATGCATCCACATTGGTTTTGGTCTACTGAACAAATGGGGCTTGGGTTCGTTTTTTACCAGATACAAAAATAGCCTTACGATAATTTGAACCTGGATCACAGCTTCGTCGCCGAAATGCGGACGTGTGGAGGAGGGGTGGGAGCTGCAGGCGTCCGGGCATTTGCCATGGCTGAATTTCTTTTAGACAACCATATGTTTAATTAACGCAAAGGGTCAATTACCCATTGGATCAAGATAATCACCAGCCAATCAAACATTACCATATTTTCAGCTTATGTTCAGGAAATCATGGGTACTGAACAAAAAGAACAGGAAGCATAAGCCAGTCAACGGGCGGGTCGCGACAGTCGAAATAATTATCTCAGTGGTCTATTATATAGACACTTGCCGTGAACAGGACAAAACACCAGCCAATCGGAAAATCGATCGTCGATTGATGGTGATTAGGTGTACATTTACATTGTTTTATTTTGTTCTACTTCTTTGATTGTATCATCTCATTACAACATTAAGTCAATGAGGCTGGGTCATTATCTATCCGTCCCATAAACAACGTCTCCAATGATGCTAAAAATACACCGTATAGTCGGAGACTAAATCACAGCTAAAGTTAAGGCTGCATCCCCTAAGGAGTTGGTAT
Source organism: Urechis unicinctus (assembly GCA_034190875.2). Taxonomy (NCBI): domain Eukaryota; kingdom Metazoa; phylum Annelida; class Polychaeta; order Xenopneusta; family Urechidae; genus Urechis; species Urechis unicinctus. The sequence continues at coordinate 47,018,177 of CM067356.1, read as the reverse complement.
ATTGCTGATATACCATGAGTTTTAGAAAGACACGTCTATCAGTGACGAGGAAAAATAGCCACATTACATGAATTCTGTTATTCACTGGACCTCAGTACATACGCTATAGACGTCTGGGGGAATAAACGACCTACACAGCGGACGTTTATAGTATAACATCTCGGCTTGATTACTGCAATTCGCTGCTGTATGGAGCCGACGTCTTCATACGTGCCAGAGCGTTTAGTAATCGCCGCACCAAGTTTGTAGAACACACATCCTATCGGCGTTCGTCGGTGGAATACGCTTGATGTATTTAAATCCAAACTCAAGACATTTCTTTTTAGTCAGTGCTATCACAATTAACTGCCTGCTTAAGCACCTTTGAGCGGAATATTTCCTGGAAACAGGCGCTATAAATGTGCATTCTATTTCATGTTATGTTATGTTAGCTATAAATGAGAGCCGTTCGGAGTTACGTTATCACGTGAACCTTGGAACCAGATCCACTTAAATGAGATGAGTTGTAATAGCCCTGCTGACACATGCCTCTCATTATAGAGTTGCTGCGTCGCCGTAAATGGAATGCATATCCGGACACACTGCATAAAGTAATTGTAGTGTAGCAGCGTCACCGTTAATGGAATGACAAACCGGTACGGTCACCGGAATGAAAATGAAGCAGGAAGTGTTACCGTTATATCAACTAATGCGATTTGACAGAACAAAAAATGCTGGTATCTTCAACCCAATCATTCAAGGTTGAATGTTCGACAACTCATTGGGGGATTTTAAGATTGTAAGTTGTTAATTGACGATAGACAGAAGAGGCAATGCATATCAGGACATACTGGAAAAGGTCAATTTAATGGCACAATACCATCAATGTATCATATGGTGCTTACAAAAGTAGAGAAAATATAATCGGTTGGACTCACATGGGGCTCAAAACAAGCTGGGATAAAAATGGACCTCTTGATGATTATTGCATTGACTAGCCATGTCTTCTATAAGTGTAAATGCAGATTGTCAAGAGGTATATGGAGGAGCCCAAAAAGGGGAAATGTCCTGCTGCAGTAACAAATGACAGAAAGATGTCAGCATAATGTGCAGTTGATGAATCATGTATAACATTGTTATGGCTGGTAGTTGTCTGGTAGGTAGGACGTGAAACAGTTATGGAAACAACAGCACTGTGTCAGCAATACATGTCTCTGTGGCTGAACAACTAAAAATTATTATTAGATGACTACAAGGATAATATATACAATGCCTCGACTCAGCAGTGGTATACAGGTCTATGTCAAGTGGGTGATTCCACAACAGGGGCACGAACCAAGTATCACAATCATACTTTCCAACTCCGTTAGTGAAAGCGACATAGTAGCCAAGTATTACATGTTTTCTTGTCACAACGGGAAAACACAAGTAATTGAAGATATTACCATGACCTTGGAATTGCGGAATCAAAAGAATTAATAGCAGTTCACGAGAAACGCATCAGATGCATATTTGGATTGTTTATGCAGCCATACCATGACTAACACGACCACAATTCATTATAAAGTTCACATCAAAGGGGCATTAGACTTGATGGGATCAGCTAAGAGAGCTTCTGGGACGCACCATTTTAAGTAAAGAATCTTGTGGCTAGCTTATGGATATGCTATATGCAGTGTTCCATTGCAGATGACATAAATGACAACACAAAACTGCATGATGACATACTGACGACAAGAACCTCATGGTGAAAGAACATCGTTCAACATATCCACTTAATTACGTTACAATGCATGGGAATCATTCAGCAATTCAACTGACACCAATTCGGTGAGTGGCCTCTTTTCACACATTATTCTTCAGCAGGGCATTCAATGCGTCATTGGGTTGTTACTGCCAACATACACGAACTTATACGACCTCACTGAAGTCAATGTAGATGGGGAAATGGCTTTGATGTCATCAACATAGAGTGCTCCCGGGACACACCACATGAATGTATGGCCAAGTTAATCAGCATGCCGACGATAACATAGAAAGGAACGACCAGTTGAGGGAATGAACGCCTATGGCTGGCCAATGTGAATATGGCGTTCGCAGTGTGTATACGAAAAAAGGCTGAATAATAGAAACGCATTCAACACGCGGGGATGGGAAATGCAACATCTGCAACTGAACATTACCATTACTTCACAAGTGAAGGTGAGAATCAAAAACATAGCTATGTGATTGTTTTAAACTGATTACCCATCGTGAATAAAAATTTCTCGAGACTCAAATACACCTAATTTACATCATTATCTAACTATTCTTGTGGTAAATCTACACGACCATAGACCTGATCACCGACGAAATAATTTCTGGTTCCAACGACATGAATACCATTCCACAGTGCAGCTAGAAGACCAGCACATGTCGAGATGTGATCAATGCTTCAGGGCATGGATAAACCAGAAAGACGATAGATGACGGAAACCTCCAAACTATAACACTGCAATACCCGGGAGTTCCAGGCTCAGCAAGAACCTCAATGGGATTATAGGAGCTTATAATGTCACACCGGACAATGTGACGGGGTCCTAAATCAAACCATAGAGCAGTTTACAATGAGGGTGATAAATGTACGTGGCAAGATTTGGCTAAACATTGATTTCGAGATCTTTGATTGGATTTGAGCTGAATAGATACGTCTCTTCATGACCGCAAATAAATGCATAATTCTTCAAGTGAATACAAAACCCTTCTAGATCATATTGCTCATGTAACTTACGTAATGAATTGGGCATGAAGAATTTGCAGTACACCTGGAAGACAAATACATCTGTTCGTAACGAAGTAAGGGAAGGCATTGTAGTAGGTGTACGTTTTTTGTGGCATAGTGTGCCGAGCTGATTAGCTGCTTAAACAAAACACCACATCCATAGACAATCAGAGGACACAAATCTAGTTATAGCTATTATGTGGACCGCTTGGTTTATTCGCAGATATAGCTGACGCCACCTATATGTCAGAGATAATTGCCTTCGTTTGAGGATTGAGTTTACAGCTCATATATGCCACATTGCATGACAGCGCAAGTGCCAATTAGCTGCTTCGAAACAAAGCAGCAAATACATGCAGACCAAGGAGAAGCCAACAAGAAAAATCTCTTGTAAATCATACAGCGTAGTGAAATTAAACTTAGGAGGTAATGTATGTTTTCTTACTAGTCACAGGGTTGTGAAACAATATGTTCTGCCTGTTGTAAAACCTGACATTGAGACGACTGCTCGCTGGGAATGAAAATGGAAACCTCAGTGAGCGTGAGTGGAATCAAACCAACCGAAGAAAATAAAGATAAAGAACATGGTTCCTTTACAACATTATCTCCCGTAACTGAAGCAAATGGCTAAATAAGACTTGAATGCATGGTCTTGTGATACAGCTTGCTACACGTGACCGTTGTCAAGCGTAAGTAATGTATCTTTTAATCAAGCTAACACAAACATTAGCCCCATTGGAGTTTCCAGGTTTAGGAAGACGGAGGGTACATGGGCTTTTATCGACCCATATTACCCATGGTAAATGTATCATAATTGGGCTGCGTGAATGGTCCCTTGCGCAGTGTCTCCAGTGTTTCAGGTATTGCCATTCAGTATTGCATTGTTCGATCTATCGTTGGGAACATTTTCAGTTGACACTAAGTATAGTTAAATTCCAGACGCTTAACTATTGATCTCGGGCTGTAAGTAAACACCTACATTCATAGCACAGGCATGGATAACATCTGAAGTCGCCCTCCCTTCCTGAGCCTAGTTGATTGGTGGGCAATTATTGCAAGCTCTCTCATGTTGTCACGAACTAGCAATAACTTCTCACAAGAGATGAGACTCTCAAAAGGATATTTGCACACTGACCACTTAAGCTTTTCCAGTAATCCAAAAGTACACGATCCTAATTCTCACTGGATTGTCGAGAGATATAACGCTCGCCTTCATTCACAACTGGGAACTTTCCCAACAGTAAAACCGATACAAAGATAGGCAATCCATGCATCATCACAGCCGAATTTATCACACATTAAGTTGAACCAGAGGAGAATAACGCAGTAGATACCAAGATGTCATCAAAATTGCGTACATATAACCAAGTGCGGAACAATGAACCATCAAACACCGGAACACTTCCGCATTTGATGTTATATGTTTGTCATACGAATAAAAAGGGATTAAGCAGATAAAGTACTGACACAAAAAAAAACAAGCCCAAATAGAGCAAACATGATGCTTGTTACGAGCAGGGCATTCAAAGAACAGTCTAGAGGAGAGGCACACAAAACTCATCGCTGTGTACGTATACGGGGCCAGGTTGTCCATGTTAATCTTCGGAATGCTGTAAAGAAACATTTGCTGATCACACTGGGCTGAGGGCATTGATATGAATCAGACCGACCGTTTAATGAGATATCACTTAGTATACTTTCGACGCTCGAACCCAAATAACCAATAGGGATGTTTGATTAGAAATATTCAAGAAAGTTACCTATTTCAGCATGCAAGGAGAACTTTGCATAATGGCAGTGCTCTTCTTTAATGGACGTCCAGGGATTTGCGCAGTGTGATTTTCATTGAGGGTACTTGCCACTCGGTGGTTAAATGTCTTACAGCTAACCAGTTGGCACAATGTGGTACCTAAAAGCAGAGATAATTCTATTATATGCACAGTCAGCAAAAATGAATTATACGCATGAATTGAATTACTGCAAAGAGAGCCATGAGGAAACTCAATTACTACTCCTGAAATAAACGTGGGTGGGGTAAAAATCAACAACACACCTGATTCGAATCAAAAAACCACAATCACCGGTAGCGATGTTGGTCATTGGGGTGATTAGTTTAGTGGGCTTTTAGTTAAATGCCCAAGAGACCGATAACTCAGGACGCATATGCTGGTGTATATCTAAGCGATTGTGTCTCGAATAGAAAGTGTACAACTCATGGCGGGTCACTGTGAGCAAAGCATATTTCGACATTTAAGGTGAAGATAGAACCTCATATGGCTTGTACTCATAGATTGTATATTCAATAGATGAATTGACAAATGCTTTTAATGTAAGCATCAACAGTAGAACATTAACTGTTGAATGATATCTTGAGAAGTATTCAACATGTGAACTGGATCACATCCTTGCAGTAAACCCGACATAAAAGTCTCTTTATGTCGTTCGACCAGATTCATTGCAAAAACTAAATTCTATTTGCAGAAATATTCCACGTAACAGCGTGGTCTTTCAATACTATCTTAACATAGGCTGATTTCGCAACGGTTTGACACGCTAAATGAATGCTGCCATGTGACACAATATATAAATGCAAGTGGCTTCGGGACGTCATATACGTTTTTGCAGTTTAGTTATGAGCACTCTGGCTATATATGCAGTAATGTGTGTCCAACAAAGACTCTCATACAGCACGATCATCCTTCAGTGACGTATTCATTCATAGAGAAATAAACATCGATCATCCTTCAGTGACGTATTCATTCAAAGAGGAATAAACATCACAAGACGTTGACAGCTGTTATGTTGACAAATGTTGACAGATCTGTGATATCAAGTAGTCAAGCAACAGCAGCAAGATGCGTACTACATCCCAGCAACATTATCGTTTGAAGCTGATATATGGTTAATTAAATTATACTTCATTTGAGGCGTAGTACAAGGTCCTATCTATAATGCCTGAAGTAACATGAAATAATAATAACGTCTTACTTTATGAAGCGAATGCAACAACATTCATCCGACACTTCCTAGTAATTCAGGCGATCCCTCAAGCTCCATCGTACAATTCATGACCAGACTTGAGTCACGACTCGCTTTAACGTCCATGCAGGGGACGATGGTTGTCGGATGTGTAGGCCTTGATTCCTGGTCTGCAACGATCGGTCCTTATCACCGACCCATAGCTATGCGTCTCCATTTGTATCTTTGCATGCTCCATTCGGCTGCTGATGAAGAGTTAGAGGTTATGGATAGTCAATACAATGGCGAATGCAATTATATGCAGTTGCAAAGAGGAAATTCTAGGCGAAATGCTTTTGAATGTGTTCTCCAAATCACACTGCCGATAGGAATATGGCAGATTAAACAACCGATGTTAGATATCTGATATTTGAGTGTTCGAATCTCTTACGTGGAATATTGCACTCTATACTCATAGTCAGGGGCTTGAGTTGAGCAAGTTGAGCTTTCCTTTAAAAAAACTCTTGAAAAGACAAAGCCGCATGTATTCTAAATATGCGCGATATCCACGCGACTTTCACAATCTCACAATATATCCATGATATTATTGTAAGGTAGGGTATGTTTGAAAGGATAAGATTGACCATCTGAGGCTGCTTACATCGTCCCCCCAGAGATAGTGTATGTTTGTAGAATTGTACGAGTAGCAGAGCAGGAAGTTTAATCCCAGTGAAGGTAGTATTTGATTTAGCAAAACTCCAAATGTTATTTCCATTCTACCATTTGATCTCATCAAATTGTTAGTTGAGATAAAATAATATAGGAAAACAAAGCGGGCAAGAGGAACTTGTGGAAGTCTAGATAATGGCAGCAACCATCAAATTGATTATGGGAATTACATTTAGACGTTAAGTACGATATAAAATGCATGAGGTAATATCAATGGCACGATAAAGTTCCAGCACCACCAAGCAACCGACCTAAAACATTAATTCGTAGGTAAATACGAAAAGTAAAAACGACATTAACAATGGTACTGATACAATAATGGCATGAAGATGAATTGCCGTCTCTGCGTAATGACGACTGATTCACGTGACTGGGCATCAGATGCGTATCTGGACATTCAGGGATAACGCTTAACATCAGGATGACCAGCGCATTTAACAACCATGTCTTCTGTAAGGGATGAATGCATTATGATAGTTAATAGGTGTTTCGAGGGGTTCATTTAAGTTTTCTCAGTTATTACGGAAGCTAATTGCATACTTGATACGAGTTAATGATACATATCCTCAACAACCACCGTTGCTTTCATGGTAAACACTTTCAAGATAATAATGTTACTGCCTCTGTAAAAAAAATAGAAGTTAGCGAACATTACGTGGTATAAAATTTACGCTATCGCAAAATGTCATTTTTGTAATTGGCTGGACACCGCTTTTAATTGCAGGTCACTTCTGTAATTGGATGGTTATTTGTTTTAACAATAACAATGCCGACACGCGCAATAACTTTTGTAACAATTTCAAATATTGCAATATGTTATACAAAGATTTATTTTGGACAGATATTTCTCGAGATACAACTCATTTATATTGCTTCATAAGTTCATGGTGCAAAACGGCATAACTCCATGCCTGGTCTGCCCTGGTTACCATATCAATTCAGAAATGATGAATTAGGATATAAGGCAGCCAAGACACAAAATTAAAATTATGGTGGGGTACATAAGTCATTACTAACAGGGGACATATGTGTACATGAACTAGTGTACATTGCAATGGGTAAATTTATAAAACAACACCAGTGACGATATACGCAACCAATCACTTACGTTATGGAAAGCTGAACAAATGGTAACCTGCAAATGCAACTACTTCATATCGTTACATAACTATTCTTGTGGTTAATCTACATGACCACGAGCCAGACCACCACAGGTATGATGATAACAGGATATCTGGTTTTCATGACATATATATCATTCCTTACTACAACTACAAGAACCATCATGTCGAGACGTGGTCTCGGGCAATAGATAAACCAGTACGACGCTAGATGATGGAAAGCTATCATCTACAACACAACGATACCCGGGGTTTCGAGGTTCAGCAGTATCCTTACTAGGATTACAGGAGTTTACAATGTCACAGCAGACAATGTGACAGTGTCGTCAATCAAACCTTAATGCAGAGAACAATGAGGGTAATAAATGTACGCAACGAGATTTTCCTGCACATTGACCTGGTGAATTTTGATTTGATTTGTGCTGATAAAAACAGCGGTCTTACATGCTTGCGAGTTAAAGATTAATTTATCTAGTGAACAAAAAACTTGCACAGATATCTAACATGATAGATTGGGCATGAACATTTTGCAATACATGTGGAAGACAAATTCTGCTGTTCATAACACCACGCCAGTTTGAGCAGTAGGCAAATACATTGTAAGGCGCAGTGTTGCGAGCTCATTATCTACTCGTAAGAAACCTCCCACCCATATACATCAAGGGAAAAACCAGCTGGTTACAATAATTACAAGGACAGTTTGGTTTATTCACAGACATAACTCCATGTGGAATTATCCTTTATCATTCTGACGCCAACTGCATTTCGTTTGATGCTCGAATTCGTTGCTCACGTATGGTACATAGCAAGACCGATAAGGTTTCAATTAGCTGTTATGTAAAGGGAATCTACACGCAAAACAAAGGCAATGATATAAACGTCTTTAACAATAGAAATCAAGTGAAAGTTAAAAGTCGCCATTTCATTCTCTTCAATAAATCCGAAAATATGCATAAATTCAACAGGAATTCAGCCGAATGATAACAATCCGTGACACACGGTGTTGGTCTTATTTGGGCTGGTGACGTATTATTGTATCGTGTTAAATAGACCTTCCCATTGCCATTTCACACGTACAATCCCTGCCCAGTCTGGAGTCACGAATCGGATTAGTCCTCCGGTAACAATGTGTACAATAAAGCCCAAGACGCGCTTTCTTATAAGACCCCCAATCGATGCTGAACATTTTAAGCAGGCTGTAGGTTAGATCCGTTCTAGAGTGATTGATGAGAGTAAACTTTCTGACCCAAGATAAGATCCACTTGGTTTCCTCCAGCCTTGGTTATAGCCATGCGACCATTTCGATCCTGGATCAAGACGAAGTTTCGTCGTTATAGACACAGCGAGCGCAAGTAAATATGTAGAGGAGGGGTGGGAGTTGCAGATGTCACAACAGAAGCCATGTATTACTTTCAGTTTCACAATCAATTGCTTAATCAACCTCACAGGGTCAATCAACCAACGGATAAATACAATCACCTGCCTATCAAACGTTACCATCGTTCCAGCAGATGTTCAGGAAATCATGGGTACTAAACAACAGGGACAGGAAACATCAGCAAATCAACGAGCGAGACGTGACTGTTACTTCAGTACTGGGTTAGTCAATGCTTCTACATCAAGCACGCCGTCTGTCTGGCCGATTAATATGATAAATAACTTCCCCACTTGATGTTAGATTACCGAGACCGAGACTAAACCACGGCTAGCGTTTAGGCTGCATCCCCAAAGCCACTTGGATATTGTTGATATGGTACGATCTTTAGAGAGACACGGCCGTAAGAGTCAGAGTAAATCAGCCCCATTACATTACATTACACGGGCGCTGTAGGACGTCCTACACAGCGCAAATGTAGCTGTGACGGAATGGTGCGTACTGAATGACGTCTTGTCGCAAAAGATGGCACTGTTTAACTACTTTACGTAAGGTACAAGACGAAATAACAGAATTGGAGAGTAAACGTAAATTGAACATGAAGTCTTTACTGCCGGTGGATGAGGCACGCGTCGACTAAGCTGCTTCCAATTTGATAATTTGAGCAGGATTATGAATGGTACAGAGCCCGTTCAAGAGTTCGCTATGGCAGTTAAGATAGTTCCTGGCTGTAGAAAAGATCAAGTAACTTTATTGTTGTCAGTCATTGGGATTGCGATCACGAACGGTCCGGGTCAAGATAAAGATGGTTGGTTGTGGATAAGCTGAGTGGAGATGGACACTTGGAAAATGGCAGGCGATATCTGCTATAGCGAAAGAAATGCACGAGGTACAGAGGCAATGATGTCACCCATTATAAAGTCATATGACAGTTGTATGAATGCAATGAAATATCTGAACAATGTCGGTATAATATTCTCCTCGTGAAAACCATCGACACAACATACCGATCAATAATGAGGGGGAAAACAGAAACCATTTGTTGCTATGGCGATTGTTCCAATGAATAGGATACTATATTTTGGAGGATGATAAGCTTTGCGCAGCATCTGTATAACCCTCACGGATCCAATTGACAAGTTGCTTTCAGTCCGATAGGAGAGTTCGAGGCATAAAACAACTTAAAGCCTTGTAGCATAAAACCATAAACTGGTTGCCCTTGAGAAACAGACACGAATGGCAATGAACAAGACAATAGATCGCCATAACAAAGCTGTTCGAGCGTTATTAACACCAGTTCAAAGAAATCTTATGACCGTAAAAGCCGTTCATTGTTTTCGACATCAACAGCATGGTGCCGTGTAATCACGTGGATAACAACAAATCCACGTTCTCGTTCTGTTATTAGCATGGTTTTAACAACACAATGTGTCAGACATGACATGGTTAGGTGTGTGATACGGGAAGAATGCAGATGGAACACCCGATTAGTTTATTCTTCTACATCAATTAGTTCCCTTTGATTGTCAACGCCACGGTTCCATTAGGCCAAGCAATTACCGTAATCATTCAATGGGCGCCATGGATGGCACTCACGAGGCCACAAAAACTGGTTTTATTGACAGACACGAAGATGCGCAGGTGTGATGTAAAATACAAAGCCAATATGTCTATGCAACCCACGTGAATCATGCTGGGCAATGTTGCTGGCATTAGTGCATAAACGAAACTTACGGGTGTAAGTGTGTGTTCTGTGAAGATCAATGGATGGAGTAACTGAGACTGATGCAATGAATCAGCAACAATAACAACACTAGCTCTCTGGTAGGATAGATTCCACTGTACTCAACAATAAGGCCGGGGTACAGTTATAAACAATGTAATACACTCGATATGTAGAGGGTAATGTCGCCTATTTTGTCCCCGTAGGGGGTTCTGAATATAATTAACACTGTCACTCTATGTAAGAAAATGGTTGGCTATTTGACACATTAATAGCCTCACATGACGAGTAAAGACAAACCACATACATTGCATTAGTGCAACTTCCACCCTATACCACACAGAGGTTTATACATGCTAGTCACATTGAATACTCATACATAATACTTGTTAATTGGAAATTTACGTAGGTGAGCCACCGCCCTTGCCATAAATGACCTAATTAATCGGATATAGAGGTGTGTATAGCTGATAAAGCTTAACCTACAAACGGCAAATTATTTACATTTGCATCAATTAGATACAACCAACAACACTATTGTTCGAAGTTGAGATATAAGGCCATTGCGTCGTAATACATACAGCAGAGACAGAAGTGTAAACCATAACTCCTGGTCAGCAATAGTCGGTTCTCATAACCAGCCCACAGCGATGCTTTGAGATAATTGTCCTGGCATGAACTTCCATTAGTACCCTGGCAATCGCAATATGGCTGCTGATGAAGAGTGAGAGACTACGTGGCGGTCAATAAACTCGTGAAGGCCAAGGGATGCAGCTGTAAAGAAGCAATTGTATGCAAGGTGTGTTTGAATCGGTTCTACAAATCACACTATAGATGGCAGATTAAACAACTGATTTAATATCCAAACATCAAAATCTTTCAGCACAGGATAGTTGATGAGCAAGATATCATTGGATGGACATTAATTTACATCAACTTTTGTATTTTAGGCGAATAATGGTAAAAAACGATGAAAATAGCCGGATTTGTACTTGATCATTAAACCGGGTCCGGGAAGGCGACAACATAGACACACACATTTGGCAATCGGATATCATTATGCTGGAGTGTAATAACAGAGAACCTGAATACAATTCTGTGATTATAGGAAACATTTATGATCAATATCATATATTGTCTTTATATCAAGTTATTGTGGCTGAAAGACTTTGAACAAATGAATAGACGAGATGGTATTGGATATACGGTTAATTGCACCATGCTTAGATGATGTCGGCTGCTTACTGACGTGAAATTTAGTGAGGTCACGTCGCTTGTGCCACCGCATACGCCGACATTGATTTGTTGTTCAAACCAAAGCTCCGTGATGCATCAGTTATTTATTCATGCTTCACAATATAAAATTTAATGCTGTGATATATGGAGAAGAAACATGCTGCTGAAGGAATCGGCATATACTTAAACTAGCGGTGGGAGGCGTGGAAAGTGTAGGGAAGGGAGTAATTTGGCCTTGGAAATGTCCCCGTCTGTCGTCGATGATTTAATCCAGGAGAATATTGTCGTAAACCACCTGTAAAGATGTATGTTTCTGACGGTGTCATATATATTCTGAGACTCATTGAATTCAGAGCATGACGCCAGGCAATCATAGAAGGGAATCGTGTGGTGATGCGGTATAAGTGGTTTCAAAGAATCTGGACACAAGTCTGTAATTATGGGAAACATTTATGACCGATTTTAGGATTTGTCCACGTATCAAATTCTAGTGACGCATACACATGGAACACGTGAATTATGCATTGGTAGCAATGGCTATTACAGAAATTTGCTAATGGGGCGACGGATCCCACATCCGGCCATTCACCGTTTTTTTGTCCATCAGTTCTTAATGCCACGTTTATGATCATAGCATTAATGTCAATTTTATGTCTGGTGCTACGATGATGGTTTCTAGTCTTTATTGGTAGTGAGGTATCTGATTACCTGAGGTCACAAAGTAAAACGAAAGACACATTTTTATCAAGTTAGAGCTGTAAATAAACAAGAATTGACCCCAGCCTCGTAAAAGGAATTATCGAGGAAGACAGATTTACGTTCAAGGTAAAAAAACATTACATTTGGTAAGGAATGAATGCAATATCATTAAGGCACACTGGTACAAGAACATCGGACATGAGACGTGGAAACTCGGTCTTATTATTGACAAAATGGCAGGCGAGGGTACGAGGACAGGCGACATGGAGGATTGACCACGCTCGACCACCGTAATGTTATGGGTACCAGTACATACACACCCCATTCTGCCACGGCTGGTATTTTATATTCGCTGCCTCATCGAACAATGTAGTGCAACAGCTACAGCGGACTGATATGAGTACACAAGGTATGAACAATGTTATGATCGATCATATGGGTAAAATATATTGATTCGCGCTTATTGAAATGTACATACGTTACTTATTGTCGACATAGAAACGTAGCCTTGTCCATAAACAAACGTGTTGTTGATTGAGCACGAGTAAATCACTGGTTATAAGTACACCAAGAGGTCAGAAAATGAACCAGTGAACAGGAACAAGAGAAACAAAGGAATGGGTGTCAGAAGGTAACTGATCCTCGGCCGGCATCAGTCAAAGGAATAATAACTGGAGGTTATCGGGACCGTAGATAACAACCATGAAAGTAGTAGTATCTGGAAGATAACCGGATGTCAGATGGAAACCCTAAAACGATTGGTAACTGGAGGATGACCGGACGTGAGATTAAAACCCTCAAATGAATGGTAATTGGAGGATAATCGGATATGAGAAAACCATCAGAGGAAAGGTAATTGGAGGATAACCGGATTAACAATCGCCAGCTAATATCTTACACGTCTTTAATAGCTTGCACGGACAGATGATAAACTCAGGCCTTTATTCTAGATGCAAGCTTCTTTGATGGTCATAAAAACTGAAATCTTAAGGCAGTTAGGATCAGACAAGGGGGCGACAAAACCTCTAGAGAGCTTTACAATCAATTCGTACATCCACGCTGGACGGGACAGCATCTTTATTGCCGGCGATTCTTTTGTTAAGAAGACACCTTGGTCTGCCGTAACATTAAGTCACCAGTTATAGATAGATTGAGGTAAGGTTAGGTAAGTACAGGGTGTTACGGCACACCATGACTAGTGTGTTATATAGATAGGATGAGAAAACCTAAACATGTCCGATAACTTATATAAAGATATAAATAAACAAAGTAGTATTTTTTTTAAATCACGACCTAATGAACATAAAGCAGATTCCTTGATCAGATTATTTCATTCAGTTACTTACTGAAATGAAAATCGATATTAATAAACGTGAAGTTTTACCATGAACGGTACTATTACAAATTCCATAATCACTTTGATACTAACATCAAACGAAGTAGAACATGAATCTCTATTATGTTAACCGCTTAGGGTAGACACTAGCTGCAGCGACACAGCACAAATCTTACTCGCCCATCAGCATTCACGTTTAAGGTTTTACAGCAAACAATAATTCCTGCTCAGTTAATGTCATACCTATGAACATTAACATGATGCTCTTACATGGCTTTCCATTAACGCCTTTTTATTCAAACACGTTATGTACTTGGCGACTGCTGATGGAGAGGTTATTAGGGAGAGCTGTGCTTAAAATATGGAAAGGGAATGGTGTGTAGCTGTTAGTAGCAAATTGGAACGAAAAACTGCGCAATGGATTGGACTAATCATACAATAAACGGGAACAAAGGCGGGGAATCAAGCGTATACTGGGGCAACTTGGCGGGTGAGATGAGCTAATGTTAAGTTGTCCGACGATAGTATAGCAGATATATACTTTAATTGTTCAGACTGTGTTTATGTATTATAACATTAATTGGATTTACATAGAAGGCTTGAAATGCACCGTGCAGTACCGGAAGCAAGACGAACACAATACAAAATGCAGTTTTAAGCTCAAACAAAACAAGACGCGGCTACTAACAAACATGCCGTTATCCACCAGACGGTAGTATACAGCTTCAAGTTATGTGGAAAAGAATGAATCATCACATCAATCATGTTCTATCTATCGCAAACATCGAAGTGTAAAATTGAGCCTGCAATTACCGTAGTCATCAGATGGAAATATTTATATAAACTAACGAGACAAGGCATCCTACACCCCACGAGGCCAGCATTTACCACACACCCTGCTAACACCGACCATCCCCTGATACCTAGCCTCTGGGGAGAAGTTCTTCTGTCCCTGCTCCAATTACGATTCAGCGTAGTAGCTGTTCCCGGAAATGAGGGATATCTATAACATTCCATATAATTTTAATGGCATAATGTGGGAAATGTGACTGCTGTATCATTCTGTTTGAAAGATACAAAGCCCTGATATTCATACCTACACCCACGCTTCTCTAAGTAATGGTATAGGTAGCACATGCTGCGACAACGCGGCTCCATACCGCCTGGTAAGGAAGCCGTATGTGTCGCAAGGCTGTGAGCTTCTGGTTGTGCAATACATGCTTTCATAGAGAAGCTATGTTCTATACTGGTGAGCAAAAAAGACATGCACATTACCAGCGTTTATATCGGTTATAATTGATATGTCGGTATGTTGTATACTGCATCACTAACCTCCCGTAACGAGTTAACGAAAACACAGAATATGTACAATGCATAAGTGCGAGAATAAAGCAACAAATCACCTACATAGGAGTATAAAAGCTCAATTAGTCAATTTTGATACCATGCCTTCTCCTTGTTTTTTTGCAAATCGTTCAGGTAAACCACCTTCCAGACCTCTGTTAATTCATCAATAGTACAGGTTTGTTGTTGATAAAGTTTAACCAACCAATGACATGACAATAACAGTTGCATCAATACAGTCTGCATAAAGTTGAAATATTGGATATATTTCCATATTATATGCTACATTATAAGAGCTGTGTTAGATTCTGTATGTAATCCCTGGTCCACTATATTACGGCACTGACTTTACATTTTATGCACCAAAGCAACACATATTCCAAATACTTCAAACATGGCGATCACTGGTGTCTAATCTTACAGCCCTGCTTAGTTTGAAGTGCCGACTCGGTCATTAAGCTACAGAAAACAATGAGCGGCATTTGTGTCAACCATTTCCTGGTCACCAATGTTCAGCCCATATTAACTTCCAAACCGGAGCGTTCGACAGACTACCATTAGTATGGACGTCCATTTGTGCCCGGGTATACACTGTGGGGGCTGCGGATGGAGGGTGAGAGGTTTTATGGGAGTTTGGAAAAGAGGGACTGGTACAGCAGAGAAGTAGCCTGGTGTTTACGGAGACATTCATGATGAAATGTGTTACATGGAGCGGGACAAATTCGCTTATAAATGGTAACAAGGCAGATCATTTAACCATATGGCAAAATATGCGGATTCCACATCATCCCAATTGCTCGAATAGGTTAGTTGACAAAATGACAATTCTCTCATAACTAGGACGGAACATGTATCACTGATTGTGACGAACGACATATTGGATGCAGTAAGTAAGTTGTAAGTTAGTGAAGAATCGTACAGTAGGAATCACCGTTTGTAACCGAACCAAATCATCATCATCCATGGCCGACAACAATTATACGTCCTTAAAATAATATTACCGATCAACAGCACACGGAGGCAACAATCATGCTCGACTCAGCCTGACGATCCATTGGCATCCTTGAAGTTACATAACAAGGTACTAAGGTGAAGAGATTATTTGAAAACTAGATGAAATGGACCACCGCAGATGGACTTAGAACTTGGCATCAGTTGTCGTTGGATGAGTTATGGATCCACATTCGTTTAGGGCTACTGAACAAATATGGCACGGTTCGTTTTAGAGTCGGTAAAGACCTAGTATCAGACCGACTATTTTTTTTTAGCAACAACAAAAATAGTCATTTGAACCTGGATCAGAACTTCGTCGCAGAAATGCGGATGTATAGAGGAGGGGTGGGAGCTGCAAGCTTCCCGGAATTTGCCATGGCTGAATTTAATTTAGACAATCATTTGTTCAATTAACCCGACGGGCCAATTAACCATCGGATTATCCTTATCACGTGGTGGGTCGCGACAGTCGAAATAATTAGCTCTGTAGTCTATTCAACAGACACTTGCCGTGAAAAGGACAAAACACCAGCCAATCGGAAACCGATCGTCGATTGATGGTGATTAGGTGTACATTTACATTTGTATTCACAGAAAACGTTGTGTTATGTTGTTCTGACTACTTTAATGGTATCATCGACATCTCATAGCAACATTGAGTCCATCAGGTTGGGTCATTATCTGTCCGTCCCTTAAACAACGTCTCCAATGATGCTCCAATACACCGTATAGTCGGATACTAAATCGCAGTTAAGGCGGCAAAGGTGCTGGTATATTGCCGATATACCGTGAGCCTTAGAAAGACACGTCTATCAGTGACAATGAAAAACAGTCACAGTATATTAATTCTGTTATTCACTGGACTTCAGTACATACGCTATAGACGTCCGGTGGAGTGAACGACCTACACAGCGGTCGTTTAGCTGTACATGATGTCCCGTTCTGAGTTACGTTATCACGTGAACCTTGGAACAAGATCCACTTCAATGCGATTAGTTGTAATAGACTTGCTGGTACAAGCCTCTCATTATAGAGTTGCAGCGTCGCCGTAAATGAAATGACAAACTGGTACGGTCAGCTGATTGAAGGATGAAGCAGGAAATGTTAAAGCTTCATCAACCAATGCGATTTGGCAGGGAAACAAATCTAGTATCTTAAACCCAATCATTCAAGGATGAATGTTCGCCAAGTCATTTGGGGATTTTAAGCAGAGCTGTTAATAGATAGCAGCCGTATCTTGAATCCGCTATGACAGCCATAGCGGTTTTGGTGCAATGACGCTAGACAGAAGAGACAATGCATATCAGGACATACTGGATAAGGTCATTTAAATGCCATTAATGTGTCATATGGTGCCTACAAAAGTAGAGTAAACATGATCGGTTGGACTCACATGGGGCTCAAAGCAAGCTGGGACGATAATGGGCCATTTGATGATTAGTGTAGACATGTCTTCTATAAGGTAAATGCAGGTTGTCAAGAGGTATATCGTGGAGACCAAATAGGGGATCTCTATTGAAGGGTAGTGGATTGCATATTTCATCCTAGGCCTCCATAACCACACAAACTGTAAGAAAGCACCATTACTTTCATACTACAAATATTCAAGACAACTGACTGACCCTGGAATAAATATGGTTAACGAGCAACTTATGGCATGAACCTCACACAAGTCGTAACATCTCACTCGTGGTAAATATCCTGTTGCAGTAACAAATAACAGAAAGATATTAGCATAATGTGGATTGATGAAGAATGTATAACATTCTTATGGCTGGTAGTTTTCTGGTAGGTGGGACGTGAAACACAGTTATGATAACACCAGCACTGTGTCAGCAATACATGTCTCTGTGGCTGATGAACATTGGAATTAATATACGACTACAAGGATAATGAATACAATGTTTCGACTCGCCAGTGGTATACAGGTCCATATCAAGTGGGTGATTCAACAACAGGGGCACAACCCAAGTATCCGAATCATTCTCATCCAACTTCGTTAGTGAATGTGACTCAAAAGATTATGAAAGCATTATATTTTTTTCTTGTCATAACGGAAAAACACAATGAGCAATTTAAGAATGGGCATAGAATATGAAGGCAATCCGATATTTTACACATTTACGCAAACAGAACGAATGAAAACAAATATTACCTTGATCCTTAAATTGTGGAATCCATCATATTAATTGCAGTTCACGAGAAACGCATTTGATGCATTGGATTGTTTATGCAACCATTCCATGACTTACACGACCACACTTCGTTATAAAATTCACATCAAAGGGGCATCAGACTTGATGGCATCAACATAGATTGCTCCCGGGACACACCACATGAATGTATGGCCAAGTTGATAAGCATGCCGACGATGGCATGAAAAGGAAGGACCAGTTGAGGTAATGAACGCCTATGGCTGCCTTATGGGAATATGACGTTCGATGTGCGTATTGTATACAAAAAAAGGCTAAACAATTGAAATGCATTCAACACGCGGGGATGGAAACCGCAACATCTGCAATGAGATCCACGATGTTGGCAACAAGCCACACAAAGGATCAAACTAAAATGTGCACTAGTTAAACCTATGGTGGGCTTCATAAGTCATTACTGATTGGGGGCATATGTATACGTCAACTAGAGTTCATTGTAAAAGAAAGAAAATACCAGTGACGATAAACAAAACCCAGCACTTACGCTATGGAACGATGGTCAAATGATAACCTACATTGCATTAACTGATTTAATTAGACGGGCGTAGTTTATTCCTATACGGTGCACAGTTAGAATACCAGGATATCACAAGCGTACATTACCATTACTTCATAAGTGAAGGTGAGGACTTATCAACATCGATAACATAGTCAAGTTATTGTTTTAAACTGAGGACACATCATGAGACGCAAATACACCTTATTCATATCGTTACATAACTATCCTGGTTTCCACGATATGAATAACATTCCACAATACAACTAAAGGCCCATCACATATCGAGATTTGGTCTTCGTCGTGGTACATGCTTCAGGGCAATGGTTAAACCAGAAAGACGCTAGATGACGGAAGCCTATTATCTATAACACAACAATTCCCGGGAGTTCCTGGTTTAGCAAGAACCTCACTAGGATCACAGGAGCTTATAATGTCACAGCAGACAATGTGACGGGGTCGTCAATCAAACATTAGAGCAGAGAACAATGATAATGATCAATGTACGAGGCGAGATTCTGCTTCACTTTGATTTCGAGTTTTTTGACTGGATTAAGGTGATGCAGATGCAGCTTTTCATGATAGCAATTAAAGGTATAATTTTTCAAGTGAAAATAAAACCCTTCGAGATCACATTGCTCATGTTACTAACGTAATGGATTGGGCATGAAGAATTTGCAGTACACCTGGAAGACAAATACATTTGTTCGTAACGCAGTACTGGAAGGTTTTAGTTGTAGGTGTACGTTTTTTGTAACGTAGTGTGCCGAGCTCATTAGTTTCTTAAACAAAACACCACATCCAGAGTAGACAAATCTGGTTACAACCATTATGTGGACCGTTTGGTTTATTGGCAGATATAACTGACGCCAGCTATATGTCCGAGGTAATGCCTACTTGTCGCATCTTCGTTTGTGGATCGAGTTTACCGCTCATATATTCCACATAGCATGACAGCGCAAGTGCCAATTAGCAAAACAAAGCAGCAAATACAAGGAAAAGCCAACAAGAAGATTTTCCTGTAAATTGAACAGCGTAGTCAAATCAAATTCAGGAGGTAATATATGTTTTCTGACTAGCCACTGGGTTGTGAAACAATATGTTCTGCCTGCTGAAAAACTTGATGTTGAGGCAACTGATGGCTAGGAATGAAAATAGAAACCTCAGTGAGCGTGAGAAAATTAAGATAAAGGGAGAATATAAAGATAAAGAATATGGTTCCTTTATAACATTATCTCCCATAACTGAAGCAATTTGCTAAATATGACTCGAATGCATGGTCTTGCGATACAGCTTGCTACACGAGACCGTTGGTTTCCTGTCTTAAGCATAAGTAATGTATCTTTTAATCAAGCTAACACAAACGTTGGCCCCACTGGACTTAACAGGTTTAGGAAGACGGAGGTTACATAGGCTTTCATTACCCATATTCCCCATGGTCAATGAATCATAATTGGGCCGCGTGAATGAGCCCTTGCGCAGTGTCTCCAGTGTTTCAGCTATTGACATTCAGTCATGCATTGTTCGATCTATCGTTGGGAATATTTTCAGTTGACACTAAGTTTATAGTTAAATTCCAGACGCTTAACTATTGGTGTCTAACTGTAAGTAAACACCTACATCCCTAGCACAGGCATGGATAACATCTGATAGCTGCTGAAGTCGCCCTCCCCCTGAGCCTAGTTCATTGGTGGGGCAATTATTGCAAGCTCTCTCACGTTGTCACGAACTAGCAATAACTTCTCACAAGAGATAAGACGCCATCCCTAATAACTCTCAAAAGGATACTTGCACACTGACCACTTATGCATTTCCATTAATCCAAAAGTACACGATCCTAATTCCCACTGGGTGGATAAGGTCACTATATCGAGAGATATAACGCTCGCCTTCATTCACAACAGGGAACTTTCCCAACAATAAAATCGACACAAAAGTTGGCAATCCTTGCCTCATCACAGCCGAATTTATCACACATCAAGTTGAAACAGAGGAGAATACAGCAGTAGATACCAAGATTTCATAAAAATTGCGTTTCATATCACCAAGTGCGGCACAATGAACCGTCAAAAGGCCGGAACACTTCCGCATTTGTTGTTATATGTTTGTCATTCCAATAAAAAGGGATTAAGCAGAAAAAGTACTGACACAAAAAACAACCCTACATATAACAAACATGATGTTTGTAACGAACAGGGCTTGAAAATAACAGTCTAGAGGAGAGACACACAAGACACATTGCTGTGTACGGATATGGGGCCAGGTTGTTCATGTAAATCTTAGGAATTCTGTTATGAAACTTATTTGCTTTGCTGATCACACTGGGCTGAGGGCATTGATACAAATCAGACCGACCATTTTAATGAGATATCACTTGATATACTTTCGACGCTCGAACCCAAATAACCAACAGGGATGTTTGATTAGAAATATTCAAGAAAGTTACCTATTTCAGCATGTGAGGAGAACTTGCATAATGGCAGTGCTCTTCTCTTATGGACGTCCAGGGATTTGTGCAGTGTGGTTTTCATTGAAGGTACTTGTCTCTCGGTGGTTAAATGTCTTACAACTAACCAGTTGGCACAATGTGGTACCTGAAAGCAGAGATAATTCTATTATATGCACGGTCAGCAAAAATGAATTATACACATGAATTGAATTACTGCAAAGAGAGCCATGAGGAAACTCAATTACTACTGCTGAAATAAACGTGGGTGGGGTGTAAATCAACAACACACCTGATTCGAATCAAAAAAACCACAATCACCGTTAGCGATATGTTGGTCATTGGGGTGATTAGTTTAGTGGGCTTTAGTTACATGCCCAAGAGACCTATTACTCAGGACGCATATCCTGGTGTATCGATGGTGTATCAAATAGAAAGTGTAATACTCATGGCGAGTCATTGTGAGCAAAACGAAGATAGAGCCTTATATTGCTTGGACTTAGTACTCATAGATCTCAAAGGGAGAACATTACCTATTTACTGATATCTGGAGATGTATTCAATATGTGAACTTGATCACATCCTTGCAATAAAACCGAAATAACAGCCTTGTTATGTCGTTCGACCAGATGCTCTGCAAAAATAATCCACGTAACAGCGGAAATATGTTATTCGACTGTCGTCTTTATATAGTATCTTAACATAATTCATCGGTGCGCATTATTAACACTAGTGGTGAGATCAAATGGCACTTTTTTGGACCAAAGCAAGAGGAAGAGGCTTGTGTTATAGCAAATGATCCAGGTTGATTTCGGAACAGTTTGACAGGTTGAATGAATTCTGCCATTGG
Source organism: Urechis unicinctus (assembly GCA_034190875.2). Lineage (NCBI taxonomy): Eukaryota > Metazoa > Annelida > Polychaeta > Xenopneusta > Urechidae > Urechis > Urechis unicinctus. Next base: position 46,995,918 of record CM067356.1, on the reverse strand, counting down.
CATATGACGTGACAAAATGCATAAATGCAAGTGGTTTTGGGAAGTCATATAATTTTTGCAGTAAAATTATAAGGACCCTGGCTATATATGCAATAATGTGTGCTCTCATAAAGTACGATCATCCTTCAATGACGTATTCTTTGAAAGAGGAATAAACATCACATGACGTTGACAGCACAGTGAAAACTGTTATTTTGACAAATGTTGATAGAACTGGGATATCAAGTAATCAGAAAAGGCAGTAAGATGCGTACTACACCCCATAGAGTGACACCGCTAGTGCCACTAACCCAATTACCATGTGTTAGCCATGATTCGAGGTCAGCAATACTCTGTCCATATTGGCAATCACAATCCGGCTGCTGATGGATTGTGAGGGGTTATGGAGAGTCAGTGAGCTCGTGAAGGCAGTGGGGGGGGAAGCTTAAAAGAGAAAACTGAGAGCAAAATGCTTTTGAATAGGTTTTATTAATCACACTGCCTATGGAAATATGGCAAATTAAACTACTGGTGATTAGCATCTGTTATCTGGGTATTGGAATGTTATAGCGCAGGGTTGCCTATGAACAATGATAACTGTCAATCGCAGCTTTGTAACAAAATCAAATCAAAATCACCCCAGGACGACAGCAATTATGCGTCCAAAAATTCTAATACAGATTGATGCATTTCCATCACTAGTATAACAGAATCACAAAACGCCCTTACAATACCGTATAAAATATGCAAAAGTTATATGCGAGGTCTGTTTAGCCGAAGGAAAGAGATAGCCTCTCAAATCAAAGCCAACGCTAAGAGTGCAAAATAATATTGACGTGATATGGGTATAAGAGAGACGCCATCACCAGTGTTACTTAAAAACAGCCACGTTACGTTAATTTCGTAATTCACAGGTCCTCCGAATGACCAGCAATCCACCAATGACGTGATCAAGGGAAGAATGGCAACAGACATCAGTCTGTGGCCTGGTCGACGCCATTATGAAGGAACAAGGTACCATGGTAAACAGATCGAGTGAGATGCTAGATGGAATGGCACACCATAGATGGATTTGTTAGAAATCACGACTACAAGCACAAATAACAGGAAACATCAGCTAATCAACAGGCGTGTTATGATTGTCGAGCTAATTAGCTCAGTACAAAACAACCTGTGAAGCGGATAAAACACAAGTCAGTCGGATCTGGATTGTCGCTAGATAGTGATTAAGTTTACATTTGTAATAGCGGGAAACACCGTGTTAGGCTGTTTCGATAGGCTGTCAGGGAACTGCTCAATAGCGCGGTAAATTATTGGTTCGAGGTTACAAATGCATCCGCAACTCACAATGACGTCACAACACGTGATAATACAGTCGAGCGGTACCACGTCAGATGACCAGCGCATACTGCTGTGACAACGTGGTGAGGACATGACCCAGATTCGCTAAGGTATTCACAGCATATTGAGACATTTATTTGTTCCACCCACAGCTCCATAATGGATAAATTATTCATACAAGCCTGTACGAGGTACATGCCACATATTAATAAATGCTGTGTCGAATGACGGTTTGCGCCGAAGATGACTTTGACCTATATTATAATGGCAACAGTTTTGTCACGGGGCGCATTTGTCACCCTGGGTATGAATGGCCTTGGTAACTTAGTTTATTGGGCATGAATAATTCTTCTGTTCATAACGCCACGCCATTTGGTTTGCGTATGCCGCTTGGGTAGTAGATGAGGAACACTGCCGTTTACTAACACAATCACGTTTAATTTGGGAAAATTCCTGGTTCTAGTTAGCAGGAAAATCTCTTACATGGCTTTCCACTGATTTTCTACTTGAGCTTATAATGTCACATGACAGGTTATTAGACAAAGTGGGAACGGGGTGTAGTTAACCAAGCTTTGGAATGTAATAATCAGCGAACTAAAAAGCTGGATTGTGTCAGCAGAGATGAGCGGCAAGAATCTGAAGCGGCTCATTAAGATTTATTAGCGTACTTTGGCATTTTGATTTACGAAGGCTGAAAGAGGCAGTTACAAGCAAGACGAGTACACAATGTTTTATTTGTCAATTGAGAAAAATCCGTCAACCATCACATGCTATGTATAGTGTGAAAATTGATACAAAGTGGGAATCACAAATCAATTATGTCGTATTTATTGCCAACGCCACAGTCCAAATGGAGCTGGCAATTACCGTAATCATCTAATGGGCATCGGGGACGACAGAAACACCCACGACAGCATTTGTTCTAATCAGTATGAGTGACGCTGTGCAGGTCCACTTTAAAATGTTAAACAACCCGGGTGGATTCGTAGCATTGAGATCGCTGCCAAGGGTTCGTAAGTGCACCGAGATAGCATTTATAACTGACGTATTCACCATACAATGCCAAAGACAATGTGTAAGTGTACGTCAGTTAAGTTAGAGGAAATTACAAATGGCTGCGGTGCTCACGAGGTATCCCGATACATCACCGATTACAAACACCATCGTTATGTTGCATTGACTTATGATGGATGCGCCATTGTATCATTCGAGAGAATAAGAGTAATTATATCGACTAACGAGATAAAGCATCCTACACTCCACGAGGCCAGCATATACTACTCACTACTGTACTACTCACCCCGCTTACACCAACTACCCCTGCATGCCCCAGCAACTGGTGAGATGTTTTTCTGTCCTCACTTCTTTAATTAGCCCAGTAACGATTCAGCGTAATAGCTGTTCCTGGAAATGAGGGATGTCTGTAACATACCCGGAAATTTTTATGGCATAAGGTGGGGAGTTTGCCTGCTGTATCATTTGTATGTAAGATAAAAAGCCCTGACTTTCGTACCTACACCTACGCTTCTCTAAGTAATGTGAAGGGTAGCACATGCTACGACACTAAGGGTGTTAACATTCATTACCATGACATTGAAATTGCGCAATCAATAGAATTAACTGCAGTTCACTAGAAACGCATTATATGCTTAATTGCATTGTTTATGCAACCATCCAACGACTTACACGACCACACTTCATTATAAAGTTCACAACAAAGGGGCAGTAGACTTGATGGCATGAGCTAAGAGAGAGCTTCCAGGACGCACCCACGACGGTGTGAAAGAATGACTAGTTTAAGTAAAGAACATTGTGGCTAGCTTTTGGATATGTTATGTGCAATGTGAAATTGCAGAAAACATAAATGACAATTCAATACTGCATGATGACATAATGCGACAAGAACCACATGGCGTAGGAATATCGTTCAACATATCCACTTAATTATGTGACAATGCATGGAATTCGTTCAGCAATTCAACTGACACTGATTTTTAGTGAATGGCTTCTATCAATATACTATTTTTCAGCAGTGCATGCAATGGTTTATTGGGTTTTTACTGCCATCATACACGAACTGACACGACCGCACTAAAGTCACAATAGATAGGGTTGTCGCTTTGATGTCATCAACATAGAGTGCTCACGGGACACACCACATGAATGTATGGTCAAATTAATCAGCATGCCGACGACTCCATGGAAAGGAACGACCAGCTAATGAATGAACGCCTGTGGGTCATTTTATGGGAATATGACGTTTGCTGTTTGTATACAAAAAAGGCTGAACAACACAAACGCATGCAACATGCGGGGATGGCAACCGCAACATCTGCGATGTGATACACTAGTTAAAACGATGAGGGGCTATATAAGTCATTACTGACTGGGGTCATATGTATATATCAACTAGTGTGCATGTATATGCATCTGAGCACTTTCGTTTTGGAAAGCTGGACAAATGATAACCTGCATTGCAGTAACTGACTTAATTAGACAGGCATAGCTTATTTCTATACGGTGCACAGTGAGAACACCAGGATATCACTACTGTACATTACCATTACTTTATAAATCAAGGTGAGGCCTTATCGAAATCCACAACATAACAATATGATTGTTTTAGGACACATCATGAATAGAAATTTCTCGAGACGCAAATGCACCTAATTTATATCGTTACATAACTACCTTTGTGGTAAATCTATATGACCACAGGACAGACCACTGTAGAAATGATGATAACAGGATATCTGGCTTTCATGACATGAATGTCATTCCATAGTACAGCAAAGGGACCATCATATGTCGAGATATGGTTTCCTTCGTGATCCATGCTTCAGGTAAATGGATAAAACAGAAAGACGCTATATGACGAAAACGTATAATCTATAACATAACAATACCAGGGAGTTCCGGGTTCAGCTCGAACCTCACTAGGGTACTGGAGCTTATAATATCACAGCCGACAATGTGACAGGGCCGTAAATCAAAACTTGATGCAGTGAACAATGAGGGTTATAAATCGTACGGGGCAAGATTTTGCTTCACATTGATTAGAGCCGGTACTGATACATGATAGCAATTAAAGGCATAATTCTTCAAGTTAAACCCCTTTCTATATCATATTGCTCATGCAACTAACGGGCATGGAGAATTTGCAGTACACCTGGAAGACAAAAACATCTGTTCGTAACGCAGTACGGAACGTTTTAGTGGTAGGTGTACGTTTTTTAAGACGTAGTGTGCCGAACTCATTAGCTGCTTATGCAAAACACCACATCCACAGACAACCAGAGTAGGCAAATCTTGTTACAGCGATTATGCGGACCGTTTGGTTCTTTCGCAGATATAGCCAGCTATATGTCAGAGGTAATTGCCTACGTGTGGCGGCCTCGTTTGAGGATCGAGTTTGCTGCTCATAAATGCCACATAGCATAACAGTGCAAGTGCCAATTAGCTGTTGCAAAACAAAGCAGCAAATATGTACAGACCAATGAGAAGTCAACAAGACGAATGTTCTGTAAATAAAATGCATAATATATGAATAAACATATTGTTGAAATACTATGAAAGTTACGACGTCCCAATAAACATGCGCTTGAACCGTTAATGCTATGACCCTGCAATGAGAAATAACCAACAGTGCAAAATAAAAGCAGTTGTTTGATATTGAACACAAGCAAGAATAAAATCCAGATATCGAATCATAGACAATGGTGAGTTGCATTCCGATTTGACCTCATACGAACCATGTGGCACTCTCCTAAAAGCATTGTCTTCGCAGATTGCCCATCAAAGGATAACAAATCTGTTTCCACACCAAAATATGACGTCATATTGAAGAGAAAATAACAATATTTACTTATGAACCAGGTTTATACACTTATAGATCAGCAATGATACAGCGAAGTGAAACTAAATTCAGGTGGTAATAATTGTTTTCTGACTAGCTACTGGGTTGTGAATCAATATATGTTCTGTCTGTTGTAAACTTTGACACTGAGGCGACTGCTTGCTGCAAATGAATGAGCGTTAGTAGAAACAAACCAAACGGAAGAGAGAAAGATAAAGAACATGGTCCTATCATCGTTGAAGCTGATGCAGTAGAATGTCATAGAATATATATTACCATCCAATCCTATCACCAAGTGCGACACAATGAACCATCAAAAGCCGGGACACTTCCGCATTGTTGCTGTACGCTTGTCATTCCAATAAAAAGGGATTAAGCAGATAAAGTACTGACGCAAAAAACAACCCTTCATGGAACAACCCTGACGTTTGTTACGAGCATGGCATTAAAAGACCAGTCAAAAAGAGAGGATTATAAGAAACGGGGCGATATCGTCCATCTAAAACTTCTGAATTTTACTATGAAACTTATTTGCTTCGCTGATTACATTAGGCTGATGGCATTGATAGATAGTCAAGCCGACTATTTTATGAGATATCATTTGGTTTACTTTCGACACTGTGCAGTGGTCTTAGTTGAAGCTACTTGTCCCTCTTTGTAGAGTCAGCAAAAAATATAATATACATGAATTGAATTACTGCAAAGAGAGCCATAATGAAACTCAATAACTACTCTTGGAATAAATGTGGGTGGGGTAAAAATTAACAACACACCTGATTCGAATCGGAATACCACAATCACTGGTAGCGGCCTTGGTCATTGGGGTGATTAGTGTAGTGGGCTTTTAGTTAAGTGCCAAAAAGACCGATTACTTGGGACGTATGTGCTGCTGTATATCCGAGGAAATAGAAAGTGTACAGCTCATGGCGGGTCCCTGTGAACAAGGCACATTTCCACATTTAAGGCAAAAATAGAACCTCATATTGCTTGGACTCATTACTCATTGATCGCAAGTTGAATAGAAGAATCGACCAATGCTTAACGTGTCAGCAACAGCAGTGGAACATTATCTGTTGAATGATATCTTTATATGTATTCAACATGTGAACTGGATCACATCCTTGCAACTAAAACCGACATAAAAGCCTCATTTGACTAATCATAGCAATCATAGCAGAAATCTCAACATAATTCATTGGTGACACAGGATTATCACTAATGATGAAATTACATGCCTCGTTTGTGGACCAATGGAAGATGATGAGTCCCGTGTTACAGCAAATGATCCCAGTTCGACACGTTAAATGAATCCTGCCATTGGGATATCACGTGCCACAATACATGAATGCAAGCGTTTTTGGAAAGTCATGGACATTAGTAGCTACATAGTTATATAAACTCTGGCTATATATGCAATAAAGTGTGTTCAATTCTTATAGAGTACGATAATCAAAGAACAGCTTTAATGACGTATTCATTCAAAGAGAAATAAACATCACAAGACGTTGAGAGCAAAATGAAATAAACAAACTTTGACAAATGTTGACAGATCTGTGATATCAAGTTATCGAGCAGCATCAGCACAATACGTACTACATCCGATTAAGTGACACAGCAAGTAACACCGACCCAATAGCCATGTCGTATCCATGATTCCAGAACAGCAATACTTAGTGCATTTTAACAACTACTACGTATTTGATCAATTTGCCGTCTCCATTTGTACCTTGGCAATCACAATCCGGCTTCTGGTAGGGAGTGAGGGGTTATGGGAATCATTGAGCTCGTGAAGGAAATGGTATGAAGCTTCACGGAGAAAAATGAGGGCGAATACGTTTGATTGGGTTATACTAATCACACTACCGATGGAAATATGGCAGATAAAACAACTGGTGATTGGCATTTGCTGTCTGAGTATTGGAATGTAATAGTGTATGCATGCCGACGAACAATGTTCACTGATTGTGATGATGGAGCAATTGGATGTGGTAAGTATTGTTTGTAGGTTAAGGAAAATCGTAACAAAATCAAATGAACATCACCCAATGACGACAGCTGTTGTGCGTCTATAAAATTATATTACAGATCAATGCATTTCCATCACTTGAATAACAGGATCACAATACGCCCTCAAAATATTGTATAAAATATGCAAAACTTAAATGCAAGGTCTTCAAGCAGAAGAATAGAAATAGCCTCCAAAATGTATATCTAAATCAAAGCCAACGCTGAGGTTGCAAAATGCGATTGATATTGATTCCATGATATGGGTAATAGAGAGACGCCATCATCAGTGTCAGTGAAGAACAGCCACGTTACGTTAATTTCGTAATACTCAGGTCCTTCGAATGACCAGCAATTCATCAATGATGTGACGGATAAAAGGATGAATGACAACAGGACATCAGTCTGTGGCCTGGTCGATACCATTATGAAGGAACAAGGTACCATGGTAAACAGATCGAGTGAGATGCTAGATGGAATGGCACACCATAGCTAATCAACGGGCGTGTTATGATTGTCGAGCTCAGTACGACGCTTAACACGTGAAGCGGATAAAACACAAGCCAGTCGATATGGATTGTCGCTAGATAGTGACAGCTTTGAAGGTCTCGCCGCCATCACATTGCAAGATAGGGACGATGTGAGGTAAGTGTGGAATAGACGGCATGTGAAGTCTCAGTAAGTCACACCAAGCACACCGCTTAATCATTTACTTATACAACTGTGTCGACAGCTTCAACAGGACCACCTGTCCTTGAACTCATTTGTAGATTGGAGACGCAGTCTTAAAAATTATATGTCAGGACAAAGAGTCCTCTTTTCCCATTTTCATAGAATTTATGCCTAGGGTGTTGTCTTTTGTCAGAAAAATGTCACTGACCGACTTGAGATATTAAAAACGCGCGAAATGTACAATGATGTTTGTCCGGACGACAAGTATGATAAATCACTTCCCGACTTCATGTTAATTTATACCGTATATTCCGAGACTAAATCACAGCTAAAGTTCAGGCTGCATCCCAAAGCCACTTCGATATTCCTGTTATGCAATAAGCCTTTGAAAGTAAAGTAGAAAACAGCCCTATTACTTTAATTCCGATGTACTGAGCACATTACATCAGATGTGCAGCATTCGAGAAGCCTCGGCGCTAAAATGTTTTAAAGAGAAAATAAAGCAGACGAAACGCCAGTACATAAAGGCGTAAGTACATCGAGATGTCACTTACAAATTGGTTTCAAGTGTATCAGGGGGTTCAGATGAGTGTAATGTTTCTAAGCCGTTTGTGTTTGTGATAACAAATAGTCACGGCCATTGTACCCCAAGAGGCTGGCGGCTTTTATAGATGGCGACAAGTACTAGCGCACAGGGTCATTCAGCGCGTGATATGCTTACATTAGTTCTGTTACCTTCAGTCTTTGGGGAAACAATCTCTATACAATGCCAGTTCCAGGGATGTTGACATATAGCAACCTAATCATATGTGGCAATATACAGAAGATGATCTGGATTTGGGCTGTGACAAGCAAGGTATTCTCTTGCAGACCAACGCACTCGCAACAACAGACGGGTGTTTTGAATAAATGTAAACGCACGCACACTCTCATTGAGAACATTTGATGTGGCGATGTGAACCCTGGAAATTATAAAGCTGATCAATACCTAACTTGCCATTGGCTGCCACCCAAAACTAAAACAAAATCTAGTTATTTTAGCACCAAGGTGAACTGTTGTAAAATGCAGTTTAAAGCTTAAACAAAACAGTATAACCTACACGGGGAGACGGCTACAGACACACGTGTCTTCAACCATCATACAGCATGTACGAATCGTGCAGATTGATTCGAGTGCAACAACACAAGTCATCAATTGCGTCATGTTTATCACTAACGTTAATTCAAATCGGAGCTGGCAATCCTCGTAAAAATGGAGCGACGGTGACGACCGCCACGTAGTCACAGCATCGATATTGTTGGCAACGGGGAATCATAAGTAATTGATGTATTCATCATCGATTGTGACCGACTGTGTGTTAGCAACGTCAAATGAATTGCAATTAGACAATTTATAATGGCAGCGGTCGTTGATGGTATCTCCATGCATCACAGAGAATGAAAAGACCATCGTCAAATCGCTCGGACCTATTCTAGATTCGAAAGTGGATCGGTTGCATGACAGAATAAGTGCGTTTATATTGACAAACGAGACAAGGTTTCCAACAACCCACGAGGTCTGAATTAACAACTAACCCATCACTTGAAGCCCCGGCAACCTGTGACGCATGTAATCACATGTAACCATAATGACGTCACAACGCGCGATAATATAGCCGAACGGTAACACGTCAGATGTCCACAGCAGACTGCTGTGACAATGTGCTGAGGACCTGACCCAGATTCGCTAGGGTCACAGCATATTGCGATTTGTTCCACCCACCGCTCCATGAGGCATAAAATATTCATACAAGCCTCGCAATGTGACATTTAACGGCATGATGCAAGGAAAACAGGGGTTGGACAATGGCTTGATATGCACCCGGATAGCTTGGTAAGATAATTTGGTCCAGTATAGTAGTCATAAAGAAGCAAAAGTGCTCGGCGGTAAGCTCCTGTCTATGCTAAATCTTGTCTATGATACCAACTAAATCTGTGGATCAATTTGACACTCATCTGTAACCACCTGACCAACTAACGCTCTGTGCAGATCAATTTGAAAATTAATATGGAGATATGGAGAGGCACCCAGTCTAATGCAATACACCACCATGTCAAGAACTATTTGACACATTATTCTACACAAGTCAACACACTTCGCGGGTAAGCCATCGTCCAGGCCACAAGTGTTAAAATGCTAAAATCAATTTAGATGGTGTCGTGATATAAATTCAATGAACTGCGGGTAACCATAATCACAGGCCACATAGATACAACCGAAAATGCTATTGTTCGATGTTGAGATACAGCCTATTAAGGTCAGGGCGCCTTAATACATACTAAATATGAAGCGCACTTTCTGTAACTCCCAAAGCAATATAAGATAATATTTACGGTTCACTTTATGCATAAAAAACACCAGCATCTATCTTCCACTCTTTCCAAATGATTCATATGAGGTGATCACTACAGGTTCACCATACACTCCCGGCCCAGTTTGGACTCGGTGTGTCGTGTACAGGAGACGCTGGTTGAAAGATGTGTAGGCCTTGATTGCTGGTCGGCAACGATCGGTCCTTATTACCGACCCATAGCTATGCGTTTGAGAAAATTGCCATCTCCATTGTACCCTGGCTTTCTCAATGCGGCTGCTGATGATGAGTGAGGGGTTATGGGTAGTCAACAAGCCGGCGAAGGCAATGGGATGCAGCTTCAAAGAGGAAATTTGGGGCGAAATGCTTTTGAACTGGTTCTCCAAATCACTCTGCTGATGGTAATATAGCAGATTAAACAACTGATGCATGATATCTGATATCTGAGCATTAGAATCTAAAAGCACAGGACTAAAAATGTTTAATTTCTCCGACATGGGATATTACACACTCTCTACATAACTGGGCATGATCTGAACTACTATTCGTCAAGGAAACTCTTGAAAAGACAAATATATTACTGAATATAACCGATATCCAAGCGACTTTCACAATCTTACATTACATACGCGGTGGTGATTCACAGAAATCTAAAACAAAAAAAACAAAGAGATCGGTATGCAATGATGTCAGCATAAAGAGAAAAACTGACCTATTACTACCGAATGCTTTTGTTCGACAAGCAGTGGTCGAACCGTCTCAGTCATAAAGGCAACATTGATCCAGAGAATATCCATGATAATTATTGTATGGTAGGGTAAGGTAAGGTAAGTGTAGCGTGTAATGGCATGCCAACATAATCGTGTCATATGGTGCCTACAAAAGTAAATATGAAAAGACAAGATTGACCTGATTGAGCTTTCTAGGACAAATGGGAAAAAAAGAGAGCTAGCATTTAAGCGAGTAATGAATATGTACTGCAGATTAATAGTCTTTCATTTAAATCACTTTCTGGAGACAATGATTTAAGGGAATACAATGCGAGCAAGAGCAATTCTTTGGATATCACAGTTACAATTAGACCATTCATACTAATTGATAGACATGGTGCAGTACCTATAGCAATATGAAATGTCAGCTCCACCATGCGATCAACTTAATCCATTACGGTGGAGACCAATACGCAATGACGATACACAAAAGAGACACTGCGTATCATATCACAAATAATGATAGATGATTGGAGGATAATTGCATTGAATAGAGAGGTCCTGCGTTATTGTGTTTTGTCATAGTTAAGAGGTATATAGGCCATCTTAATTAACATGCCACGTATTAATAAATGGAGTGGCACATAACGGTCCGAGCCGAAGATGACTTAGACCTATCAGTTACAAAACAAACTACAGTGAATGATTCGTATTATAATTGGAGCAATAACAGTTTCGTCGCTGGGGGCGGATTGGACACCCTGGGTATGAATGGCCTTGGTACCGCTCATGATTAAAAAACCGGTAAGACGCTAGATGAAGGAAACCTGGTGTTTATAACACAACAATATTTGGGAGTTCCGGGTTTAGCAAGAAGCTCACCAGGATTACAGGAGCTTATAATGTCACAGCAGACAATGTGAAGGGGTTGTCAACAAGCCTCAATGCAGCTAACTGATCTAGGTGTCATCATGTTTCAAGATTCTGCTGCTCATTGATATAGAGTTTCTTTGATTTGACTTAGGCTGATAGAGGCAGGAAAAAGCAGCGTTACATGCTAGCGCGTTTAAGGTATTATTTGTCAATTGAAAAAACCCCCTCTAAATCATATTGCTCAGATAACATTATATATTGGGCATTGATAATACTGCTGTTCATAACGCCACCGCCAGTTGGTTTGAGTAGGCGATTAAATTTTTTGAGGCATAGTTAGCCGAACTCATTAGCTGCTTGTATGGCACCTCAACATGTATAGATGCACCTGGTTAAAACAATTTGATTTATTTGCAGACAACTGTCGTAGTTATTATCCATTATTACTCGGACGCCAGCTGTATCTCAGAGGTTATTGCCCGCGTGTCTCGTTTGCTCTTCATATTTGTTATATAGCAAGACATCGGTTGAGCCAATTAGCTGTTGTGTTACCTGATTCAATACGACAACAAATGGTGACCTGGTGTTGCGAGGCCAGGAGTAAATTATTTTCCAACAGGCCCTACAACTTGCCGCAGACGAGGGTTTGAATAAATGTGAGCTCTGGCAAATCTTGCCAACTCTCAATCAGAGCGCTTGGTTATATATAAGTTGACTCATGGTTATGTAAAACCGTTTGGGCTTGTAAAGCCTAAGACTTTCATGGTTTGCTTTGGGTGTAATCAAAAACAACAACACACGAACTTCAAAGGATTATAACGACACTGTGTTAATTTCGCTCAAAATCACAGGTAAAAAAGTCAGATGAAAAAACCCAGCTGGTGTTTGGCTAGAATATCTCGTTGCGAGAGAGGTAGTTGATTTATAGGGGTGTAACAATACACCGAATCGATGATAATGACCATCTGGATTAAATGCATTGACGGCGATCTCTGTCAACGATAAATATCCTAGATATTGACTCAAACTATCGATCGTTTATATACTCACTATCATTAATTTCTTCCTCTTCCCATGAGAGTAATTTTGACAAGTTTAATTAGCGTCTATGGCACGGTTTCCGTCATACAGGAATGTTCTCACGTTTTTATGTCCCTTCTCACGTTTGGACATTCAAGTTTTTAAGTATTTCTTGTTTATTTTTCGCTAATATAGTAATTTGTAAACTCATTAAAAAAACTGACATCTACTTGGACAATTCAAACAACGTTACTTCATTGCATTGCTAACAGATGATGTAGGAGGTCGGTTGTTTGGATGTTTGCCTCTATAAGCAAGTATATTGTGTAAACTCATTACTCTTACAGCATTGCGAGGTTTGTTTCTGACAGAACAATACCGCGATCACACATTCATTAATCCTGCCTTACACCATCACTTGATTGAATACGTGGAGCCGTCAAAGTGACATTATGCCGTCGTTAGGGGATACCTACTACCACTTATTGATTGTTAGTGAACGTCAACAAGTGGTAGGCCGAGAGACCTTACTTGTCTGGCGATCCCTGACGCTCACAGAAGCATCGGACTGACCCTGGTTAAAAATCTTCGACATCATTTTCAATCGAGATTGAGACTTTGATAAAGTAATATCTTAACCATCAAACGCCACAGGATGATGGAGCATGAACTGAACGTGAATTGCCATTTACATAACGTTTGGCTTTCAGATTTGAGGCGAGAAGCCCGGGAATCAGAGTAACTCGTTCTTAATTTGGTATCTTTAGAGAGAGAAAAAAGGAAATGGAATAGGAACAGTGAAAATAAAATTTAACATGGGGCCATGGAAGCTTTTAACAAAGGGGTGATAGCCAGACAGTGTGTCACTCACCAAGTAAACGCGTCACCAACGACCAACAGGATAGACAAACAGAATCATCACATTGAACCTCCTCTAAATCTGACAGATATCACTGTAACAATGGTATATATTCCACAGTCACAAGAGTAAGACTAAATGGAAGGACCACGTTTTCGGACAGGTAAGTGATAAACCATACATTTTAAGCGATATCGATGGATCACTACTACTGTGTAACAAACAATTTTAATCAGAAAGAGCACTAGGAAGTAATTACAAAACGAGCAAGCAATTTCCATCAGAGCAACATGACATCCTCGGGTCCACTAGCTGTTTCATTCAATTTACGTATCGAATTTGTTTGGAAGACATCGCCTAAAGTATTGACGATGTCCTTCAAACTGGAGGCTTAAGAACCATCTTGTTTAACCAGTGTTTCAGTTTTCTTTTCCCATAATCCTACGAATCATATCCCAAGCCTTCTTTGTGGAAGTCTTGTTGTTAATTTGGACACAAAAATGCGCCAAGACTTGCGCTTGCCGGGTTTGATGACACTTGTTCTTGTTGGCCTCAGTGGGCCGCATTTTGAACATGTACATTGCCCGTTTGTACTCTTTGACTGCGTCTCAGCATGCATCAGAAAACCATGGATTATATATCCGTTAAGAATCTGGCGAGAGTATCGGTACATTTTGTGTGGCTATATTAATCATTGAGTTTGCTGATATTACTTAACTGATATTATTGATATGCAGATTAATTTTTTATACTGACAGACTGCACATTGAATTATCAACGCTTTCTTTGGACGCTCCGTCCCGTAGTTTAGGACGCGGTCAATGCGGAACATATGACAATACGATATTCTGGGTCACATGAAGCCAAAAGTGATGGTATATACAATGTAGGTAGGCCATTACATTAGAAGCCTAACCAATGCAAAATATCAGCATAGAGCCGTATAACAATGTGGAGAATCAGGAGGAAACGATCATATAGCATCCCTCTCATCACCATGATTATATCAACATCAAGAGATAACAAAATAAAATCATTACCTCACAAGACCACTCTCCTAATCGCCCCAGCCGAGTGACGTGGCATTAGATACCCAAAATAATTTACTGCAAAGAGCCCAACGGGAAAACACAATTACTAAACCTTGAATAAACGTGGGTAGGGTGTAAATCTAACAGCCGACTCTAATGAAAAACCCACAATCCCCCGTTGCGGTCTGCGTCTCAGGTGGGATTCGATTAATGGGTGTTTAGATAAGTACAAAAGAGCCCGATAATTCAGGACGCGTTTCCGAATGTACATTTAGGTGCAAGGTTCTAATACAAAGCCACAGTAAGTTAAGTTAATTTCCATATTCTAGGCGTAGATTGACTAATATTGATGTGACTCATTACTTATACATCGTAAGTAGAATAAAAAAACCATTAACGGCACATGTGATGGCACATGATCCAGCCACCACAGTAATTTGGCCGGGAAATATGAGTTTTAATCTGGGCTTAATAACACAGCATACGGCGTTTTACGTACAATTATTTGTACCTGAAGGCATGTATATTGATCAGTTTAAATTGGATCAATCAGCGTTTAGATGACTGCCAGAGGAATTCAGTGTGGCACAAGGTAAAAATGGGAACACTTCAGACTTCGTGCCAAAGTCGATTCCAGCTTTTTGCGGGCTTCCCAGTAGTTGCAATTAGTAGCTCAAATTTTCAGATTGCTTAATTACAGAGGTTTGCAAATGATTTTTCCCAGTCATTTTGCCTTTTTTATTTGTGCAATATTATGTTGCCAACCCGTAATGGCAGCCGGCACATAGTGACATCATGGGTTGTCCCCGACACACATTCAGTGTAACACTACATGGCGTTACAAGGGTCAAGCGCTACCTGTATATGAGAAGTACAGCACGTCAATATGGATAGATACGAATTTAATGACGTTAGGATGCCACACCTAAAGGGGCTTGCAAGATCTGCATAACATATACACATATTTTATTGGGACGTTGCAATGAGTGGTGCGAGGAGAAATACCATGGGATTTATCAATACACCTAAATGTTTTGGAGCTGAATGTGCCCATGGATAAATGTTATCGAATCGAGACCCATAAATAGAAAGCTCATGTGTCCTACGCATGGTAGATTGCATTATCATAAATTGGGAAAACCATGTGGGCTGCTGTCATTCACGCTCATGTGGACAGCAGAGTCATGCACACGAAAAGGTTGCGGTCGTCGCCCTTTTCAGCAGACATTCAAGCGTGAAAGATGTGCCATTGTCATGCAGAAACCACCGTCTCGGCGGGGCTTTATCTCTTAACTACTTAAAAGGGTCTTTGTTCCTTAAGCGCTTAAAAAAAATCAGGATAATGGCGACCCCTTGAGTTCATTGTAATTGTTGGTTGACATTCGCTAAGCCAAGGCACTGCGCAAACTGGATCGATCAAATTAATAGGCAAAGTGTTTTCACTTATCAGTAAGGTAAACTAAGTATAGGGTTTAACGGCACACCAACACTTGTGTATTATATGGTGCCCACAAAGGTGGGGCAAAATACAATACGAAAAGACACGAAGAAATCGAGGAGCAAACGAAACTAGAAATAAACCCATATGATAAGATTAATTGATTTTTGAGAAATTCATAATTGCACCATTTAAAATCTGAAGATAGATCAATTAATATGGTGAAAAACCGACAGAATCAAGCCAGGTCACACATCAAACACTGACAGCAGTACATAACGTAGTCGTCCTAGACAAGATTCACCAGTGCCTTGATAGACGTTTGGAGTCCCGCACTAAATATCCGGAAATGCATGCAGCATGTGCAGTGGTTGACGCTTGTGAATGACCAGATGACTGGCTGGCTGACTATGGCTAAGAAAAGTTGTCGTGAGATCGCTTCCAACACACACATGACGTCAACGTATTCGACACTCAAACAGCAAGTCATGTCGAGTGGCAGGCTGTTAAGAACCGTGTGCAAAGAACCTTAAACGGCCAGCGGCACTACATCTGGGCTGACTTTCTCACGGAGAATTAACATCTCGTACTTTCTACATGTAGAGGAGATAAATCAGGTCCTCCCATCGACAGACATGCTCATTTGACGTATATTTGCATCGAACGTCCCTGCGTCAGTGAATACCATACGGCTACAGCCATTGGCAAGTGATTGAATGGTGATGAAAGAGAGTGACGCCAAGGGATCCACAATGTACGGTGACCAGCTCTCCACAGAAACTCTAGACCACAGATGATTAAATTCCCAATATGGTCAGAAGTGTGCAAACGGATTGAGGACCATGTCTGCGAAGAGCACAGTGGCATACAAAACCTAAGTAGCCTTTAGTAATGGCAACCAGCAGATTTCGCAATACTGTGTCCTGGACACAATTGGCGCGATGGATAATCCTCTCGACACACTTTGTTATTAAAATAACTGCTGTACCAAATACATACAAAGGCACAACCATGGAAAGCTGATCATGACTAATTGCCTTCCAGCTTTGACATTTCTAGGAAAAGAAAAAGAGCAATGGCGAACAGACATATGACTGTGTCACATCAGCCCAGCTTGCTCTTGGCTTCATTGAACAAGTCTCAAGTGATGATCACATCAGTGAACATCACATCCCCAGGTCATCCTAGAAGTCCACACGAACACCTACCTGCATTACGTGTTCGTGCAAACGAGAGGGAAAACGGTGTTAGATTGGCCATTTGAATACAGGACCCTCAATGATCAGCACTCTTGTAAAAAGTTTAATCAGATTCAGACATCTCTGAATTGTCTTTGTCACTGATATTCACAATACATTTGGGTTCATTCCACTAGCTAAGAAAGCACCGCCTTAAGCATAGATGATTTCATGCATCAAAATAGGTGTAATTATATATTTTTACAATAATACACGGAAGAAATGAAACTGCTGGCATCTAAGGTAAGTATCACGTTGCCGCTTGCTTTTTATAAAGTCAACAGAGCAAGGAGTAAGTTTAAGCCAAATTTGCTTAAATTTGAAATAACAACAGCAACAACAACAGTAAGGTTAAACGCATGAAACTTAGCGGACAATGTAGTTTTTCATCAGTTACACACAACAACCCAACTCGTTTAATTGACTACGTATTTCGTGCAGAAATAATTCGATGTGTCTTGGTATTCTATTATATCGAGCAGACAAACTCAGCCCAAATGGTTGCATGCGTTTTGTTCCCTGCTATGTCAAACACTTGTATAATAAGCTTCAAACAGGTCCACATATGTTTTTGATCTTGGAATATATACTAGGTTGACTAAAGATAATTCACCTGACCTTGTTAATACTGCCCGCTATGTCAAACACTTGTATAATAAGCTTCACTCAGGGTGAACGTAGGATCCCTAGACACTTACACAAGATAATTCGCCTAACCTTGCTACAAA
The DNA here is from genome assembly GCA_034190875.2 of Urechis unicinctus. Classification (NCBI taxonomy): domain Eukaryota; kingdom Metazoa; phylum Annelida; class Polychaeta; order Xenopneusta; family Urechidae; genus Urechis; species Urechis unicinctus. Next base: position 46,977,818 of record CM067356.1, on the reverse strand, counting down.
ATAAAACATCTTTTACCACTAGATCAAACACTCGTATGATCTCATTACGGTGCTCCATGCAAGAAGCAATCTCTTTGAGAAAAGCTTTAGCTTCGCTCAGAGTGAACACAGCATCTCTAGACACCTACAGTGGGGAAATAACCAGGCATTCCACATATGTATTCGTACGATGGATAATCCGTTTAAGTAATTGTAATTGTATTTGATTGGATGGCCCTGAAATGAAACGGATGTGAATGAAAAATAAAGTAGATTTTTGAGTCATTCGAATGGCAGATGTTGCTTTAAGCTGGAAATATTTAGATTTCAATATAATTTGACATCTTAAACCATGATATATGTTTGAGCTGTCGCCCATAACAGGGGCATGCGTAACACACAATTGATGGGAGGAACTGATAATCTACAGTTGACAGGTGGTCTGTAATACATAACGTTCTCGGCATTATATAAAGGTGTTCCTACAAATGACAATGAAATACGTGATTCGTTGAAAACAACCGATGCAGGTATCAAGTATGACAGTGCAAGAAGTCATTTTGTAACATCTTGGTATTAAATCGCTCATTGAGACCAACAAAATCACAAAGCAGATAACGGTAGCAAACAAACTGAAGTCCTACTGCCGGCCATATCGTGCTGCACCTTATCAACGAAATCGGTGGTTTCCTTTTTATAGCCAATCAACCCATGGGCACAGCAAACCGCGCGCTCTATAAAACAACAAAAACGGCTACCTTGATAACTCGCACCTTCAAGGGGATAATTAATCGACTGCCTGGATAATGTCAAGTCCACTGCCGATCGCTTCAAAATTAAGGGTTTAGTGCTAATTATGAGAAACCAGTTTTGAAACCGGAACAAACAATTAAGCATTAAGGATTTACCCTCGATTCATTCTCTATGACGGTCAATAAATGGCCATACAAAGTAACACACATACAATCCTTAAACTTTCCACTTGCGACCGTTGCTGGCACGGTATCAAACAACATGGGATGTCTTTGTTGTCATGCCCCCGACAGAGGAGTCATTTCTAAAGCTACACGCAATGCATTTAGTTCAGACAACCCACTTGCTTGACATGAACAACATGGAAAAATCTGGTACGGCTTTCACCTTACACAGATTAGTAAAGCATTCGCGAGCAGGACGACAGCAGCTTCCCACAGAGTTACGCGCTTTCCTGGGCGATCACTCTGTTTGTGTTTACAAGTGCCTGGAGGTGTATCGCGATTGGACAAGTTTTCCTCGCTCCAACACATGGTAGATATTTATATCTTATGTAAAGCCTTTCACTCCAGTGACCATGGCTACTACTCATCGTTGGGTCAAAGCGATTTTATCAGTCTCCGTTAATGACACAGAATAAGAATTATTTCGCAGGAGTAAAAGAGCGATTTCGCACTCCTGTTTTACAACAGAAATGAAGCCCTAAACGGCCTTGTCGGGGCCCAAAACATCTCACTTCAACGAGATTATTTAGTTATTTCTCGAAAGGATAGTCGATACGTAGGCTAACAGCGAACAGGAAACAGTCTTGGCCTGTGCAGGATTCTTCTCCTAAGTACACATTATTTTTGATTACTATGTATAATTCAATTTCTGCAATACTAGAAAGGCAAAACCAGTTCAATGATCAGTGAACTGTGCATTTCATTATCTGCTTGTCTACACCGCGTTACAGCAGTATTGACGAATCTGGCAACAACGGCGCAGAGGTCAGCACTGTGTACGACCAATAAGTGTCGGTAATTAATTCCAAAAAGACGTGTCCAGCAGACAGTGAATTTACGTATTGCCTAGCGCGTGACGTTTTTCTAAGACACGAATTGCTCTCATCCGTTACTTTGGCCTGGCAATCGAAGTACCGCTTCAACAAGGAATCACTTTTGCTGAATACAGAGGCTTAGCCAGTTGAAAAATAGATCAATTTGAGTGGATAATTGAAAAAAAAAACATACCTTGAATGAAAATGTCACGACAAGACAAATAAATCCAAATAATGAATCACACTTATTAATTGAACAACACGCAGGCGTTAATAGTGTTTTGACTCAATTAGCGAAAAGAACAATATATAGTTACCATGCCATGAGCCATCTAGCGAAACATAAACACTGGGTCGGCAGTCATACATGCAAATGGAACTTAAGGTAATGCAATATGGAAGGTAAGGTAAGCATGGGGTTTAAAGGCTCACAAACACAATTGTGTTATTTGGTGCCCACAAAGGTGTGGTATATATGAATGATAAGAAGTTATGAAGATCCTGAATTGAAAATAAAAGCAACCCTAAATTATTCAATTAATTTAATTGATAACAAATTCAACAAAATTAAGAGAATAGGTATGATATTTCAGGTGCACGGAAAAGGAATGCATTCAGTGATGGGCTCATCCCTTAGTAGAAAGGCAAAAGTTGTATATGTATGTCCAATACGAGCAAGAGCAAGAATAACCTCCTCTATATGGCTGTCTCTGCAGCTGTGTGGCCACTCCCCACGATGGGGTTAAATTTCATGGAGTTTGTTTGGGATATATTCATCTCACTTTTCCTGCACATTTAACTTTGAAATTTGTTTATTTGAGAATGAGAGTTTGTAAAGGGGACATTAACCTCAATAATATCCTGATTGAGTGCTTCTCGTGCTGCCTCATCAGTCAGTTCGTTCCTGGGATTCCCATGTTACTAGGAATTCATACAAATTAATGTCCTTGCACTTGATGCAGAATGCAGTAGCAAATTTTAAAAGATAAACATTATCATAATGATTCCCAGTTAGTGCCGCCAGGTTAGAGAGGTTATCAAAACAAAATACAAAGTGATGCTGAGCCGATCGGGCAATAAGGCCCAAAGCCAAGGAAATGGCCTTCAGCTTTGCTGCAAAGATAGATACAACTTTGGGTAGCCGCATTTGTGTACATACGCCCTTGATTACAGCCACCGCACCAACTCGCCTTTTCTCCTTTGAACCATCTGTATAGGTGGCCGCAGGATGTGAATGATCGTACTACGACAGGAGAGGAACGACCAGTTTAAGTAATCAAGCTTGTCGAGCACATACTATAAAAGTACTCCCATGTTAACCTGTATGATGTTAGTGACCTAATTTGAAATCAATAATATATTCCTAAATTGTGCCGCTATAGGACACCAGTATAGCTCAACGTACATTAGTATGTCACAATTGAAGATAAGGCCTTATATAATCGTACAAGACATATTAGTCACTTCATAATGCTTAGGTTCTTCAGACGCCGGCATATAACTTAAATCTTAACATAGCTGCCCATTTTTTACTCTACATAACCACATGATATATCAAATCGGCCTTCAATGTCAACTCAGATTTGTGGAAATTGGATATCTAATTACCAAGACACAAAAACACTTCACAGTACAGCAAGTGGCCAATCAGATGTCAAGATATAGTTTTCCAAGTTATCCATGCTTCATGTCATGGGATTACAGAAGCTTATAATGTCACAGAAGACAATGTGACGGGGTCGTCAACCAAGCCTTAATGCAGTTGCAGTGATGACTATATGCGACGAGATCCTATTATTGCACATTGGTTTGGACTACTTTTGCGCTGATAGCGACAGAAGAAAGCGACTTTGCATGCCAGCCAATTAAAGGTATATTTCCCTTCCAGATCATATTCCTCAGATAACTGATATAATACATTGGGCATGCAGTAATGCTATCCACCTGGACGACAAATTCTGCTGTTCACAACACAATAACTGAAGGTTGGAGGTGCAGATGTACGCATTTGTGTCGAGATCATTAGTTGCTTGCATGACACCTCAACTTGTGTAGACGCATTTGGTTAAAACAATGGTTTATTCGCAGTGATATCTGCCGGTGAAATTACCAATTATCACGGGGACGTCAGTTGCACGTCAGAGGTTATTACAAGCGTGTGACAGTTTCGTTTGTAGCTCATATGTGTTACATAGCCAGACATTGGAAGAGCCAATTAGCTGTTGTATTGGATTCAATATACAAACATTGTTTCCAATGATATAAACACCTTTAGCATTAATCGACAGTTAAAAGTCGCCCATCTATATGTTAATTCAGTAGGTTTGTCCGCAAATATTCAACAGGTCTTTAGTCGAATGATAACAATCCATAACACACGAAATAAGTGTAGGTCTTATTTATAACGATGCCACGTTATTCCATCTTGTTGAATGGATCTTGTCATTGCCATTTTACGCTACAACACGGCAGAGTCACCACCAACAAAAGAGGCTAAAGATGTTGCCGATACATTCGGAAGGATAAATCAACAAGGACCACTGCAGGGATCAGAGTTGCTTCAGATTGATGCTGAGAGGGAGTTCATGGGGGCAGTTAGCCAGCTACTGGCTAAGCGTTGGGTCTACGTCAGGCGTGGCCGTGAGGATATTCACCTCGACCAGGCTATGTTTGAACGCTTTTGGCGCCAGTATGCCATGGTTTTGCGATCTTCCACTGGAAAACGGTAAAAATCTTAAAGATTCTACAGGAGCAAAAGAGTTTGCAAAACCATACGCTTCTGTGGAAGTCCTGTAGGGCAAAAAGAACAACAGTTCCCCCATTGTGTTGAGGATTGCTACCTATACCAACCCGGCGAGCTGGATGGTGGCCGCTATAGCACAACCAACCCTGTGTGGTTACTCAAGGTTTACAAGCTTGAGCGCTCTGTCACTAAACCTGATAAGCCTGTGCTGTTTTATTTGTTGTATGGAGCACCACCCCCCCACCCCCGTGACTTTGTCTGGGAAGAGCTGATATTCAGTTGCCACCGATTGAAGTCATCACTCGTTGATGTTTGACATGTAAACTACTGCAATCCCTCTTTTTCGGTTGCACTCTAGGGAGGTCAGTCGAACGTTTCCTGAAATATCCTCTGCTGTTGTCCAGCTGATCCACGTGGAACCGCTGTGTGTTCTTGGTTTGATAGACAGCGCAGTGGTTCAGCTACACGTCCTTAAGCTGCAGGATATAGTCGATCTTCAGGGTCCTTTGTCCGATCCTAGTGCTTGTGACCAACAAGCGTCTGCTGTAATACCTTGCAGAGCTGCTGCTCGGTTGGCTTCCTCCCCTCGGAATCTTCCTTGGGTGGAACTGTTACCCCCTTTAGCTGGTGTATATACACTACACAGGATACCGCGGGGTTGGCTAGTTTTACCATTGCACGAAATCATCAAATATCCAGACCTTCTGTGGATCTTTGATAGTGATGCCCTGTGAGTTGTGGAATGTGAGTGTGTAGCCAAGACGTAAATCATCTGTTTTGATGACGGTGTCTGTTAGCCCAATGATGAGCTCAGTGACGTTAATGAGCACAAGCTCTTCAGAACAGTTATTGCCGGCAATCCAGATATTATTATTGCATGTGCTCTTTGAATGATATAGCAGCGGTACCAGGATGTCTGAGTAACGTTTCTTGTGTCTCTGCAGCATCAGCTTCTGTGCCCTGTTGCAGATGTTCTGGTGACTAGTGAGTATGAAATATTTTGGTGACTTATGCGCCATGAATCGGTCACAGCCCAGGCAGGTAGACAGAGTCTTAAGTATCTCCTGACACCGACCCGTGTCAGGTTGAAGGTCGATACGCTGTTTCAGGGTTTTGTGGGCGACGTCCTGGCAATGGCCAAGCGCTGCTGTAGATGGATCTGACTCAGCTAGGTAGGTCAGGGACATAATGGGGCTCAGCCCTGCTCGGCGAAGTGCTTTTCAAACCAGGCAAGGATGACTGAGTGGGTGCCTTCCCTGAACTTTCATTCCTTGACTTCGGCAAATCCAGTGCTGTCAAGAAGCCGTGGGCTACCCTTGCTATTCTGTAGGTGAGGTGGCCGAACTGATGAGTATATATAATGGGGTTCTGATGATGGTGTTATGCAAGTTGTTCTTTTTAAAAATGGATTTTAGACCTCATGCAGTTTCTCATGGTGCATTTGGAGAATCCAGGATTTTGCTCATGTTTCTGTGAGGAAAGCACTAAGAACCTCTCGTGATAGCTGTGTCACTTGTATGCCTAGTGACAACCAGTCTTTTTCGGATTTTCGTATACACCTATATCACATAGTACAATTAGCCACTTCTTCAAGACTACAGTTAACCATTCACGCATGGTCAACTTAAAACGGCTAGTAGAATGATCCTTTATGTTTTTTTAAACTGTTCTGGAATCGTCTAGCCCAACAGCGCAGACTAGGGACTGGGGGGATAAATTACATTGCTTCATGCTTGCTATATGACCCCAAACACTGACCATTCGTGCATCTTAATCTGTCTGAGTCAGTACAAGTGTTTTTCGCTCGTTCACCTGCCATAATCGATGCAGCATACACAAAGCCAGCATAATCTCCAATTGAATGCATTCTCTGCCGATGTACCTGGGCCAGCGAGGGTGGTGGGCTATCCCTTGGAAATGACTCTGGGAAGGGTGCACAATTTGCAAAGATGCAACGCATCATTTTATGTCGAATTTTGCAACAATGTGCTGCAAACCTTATATATTTTTCCAATCATATATTTACTTTCAATATTCCTGATCATTGATGGAGAGATTTGCAATGGTAACATGGAAGTTTTATGTCACTTTCAACACCGAGGTGATATCACAACCGTGATGGATGAGGATGATTGTGAGCTCTGCTTTAGTGCCTGTGCCCACTTGGCACAAAACCATTGCCGAGATAGGGCTGCAAAACCCTCACAGATCAGACTAAGTTCCAGCATTGTACTACTGAGATACCAGATCGAGTTCATCCCCTTTCAGAGTTGGGAACGCCATTTAGCATGATCGCCTGAGTCGCAGGAACCAGTAAGATTTTCACACTTTGGAATCGAACTCACAATATGTGGGTCGAAATGTGACCACTGCCACCACGCCACGTGAACTAGCTAGGATCAACTTTGTACCAAAAGGCATTATTTAGAATCTCTTGTAGTTAGTGATTGAGCATCACTTCCGTCAGTACAATTGCCGGAATACATATAAAAATAATGACATTATTGAACCTGATCTATTCGCTCTAGTGGACAACTCTACCTGATCGTGGCCCCCTATTGATGTCATTTGGAACCGATTCTTTAGAGAAACATGCCAACATACGCATATCATGTTTGTATGGTCTATTGATTGACTTTTTACTAAAGTAATTACCCGGTTTCAATGACACAAACTGTACCCACTGACGTCAGACAGACACCTTCTCCGGAAACTCCGGAAAAGTAGGTCCATTTTAGTCTGAATTGCCGCACATTATCATGCCACAATGTTGACCCGTGACGAAATATTAAACAACAGTACTTGCTCCACCACCAACCAAGCACGTAATAGCGCCTCCTTTCTCTTCGACAATGATTTATTTCCTGATTACACATTCAAATCGAGTCATTAACAGTGATATCCATTTGAGTAATTCATAAATCCACCCCATTAACGACCTGAACGTTTGCCATCATCATTTACCGTGTAAAATCAAATCATGGGCAACTAATGGTACAATAGCTGTATTCCATCACCATCTTGATGTGTTTGTATAAAGTCGACCATCACATTTAGATACACCAAGATGTTGACTCAAATATCTCCATTAAATCTTGGATATCAGAGTGCATTTAACAAGCAAGAGGGAATATGATCCCCGACAGCTGTGGAAAATAAGTAGACCATCTGGAGGATACAAGGACAGCCCATATATCATGAGTGATGTTGTAAAGCAAGTGATGAGGTTAGCAAATGACGAGAATAAAATAAGCATGTTTCAACCAAAAATCCTGCAGACAGTTCATGTGTGTCGATGAACCAGGTCATTGTTGGGGTGACATGTACTAGATATATGCTAAGGATGGTGGATGTGTCTATTTATAAATGTCACTGTTTGTTTACAAGAATATAATAGGATGTGATGTGCAGATGCTTTGTTGCAGCAGAAAAGATGATGACGTCACAGTGCATTAAGAGTGCAGATGCAGCTATACTCTGAAGATACACCACACTGATTAAATAACACATTTGATATATTCTCTACAAAAATGCATTTTGATGCTCCACACCTTAAAGAAGAAAAGCATTTCTGATACTCCATACAAACGTGAGGTAACACAGTATGAAGCTCCAAACGAAAATAGAGTCACAAAATTGAATGCTACAAAATTAAAGTAGTGAAATGCAGAATATGCCCATTTACAAAGAAAAGATGGCCATATCCTTACTCAGTACCACCACAGGCAGTATACCCAACGTACAACACAGATGTCCGTATCTGCAGTTTCCTTAACTATATCACAAAGAGACTGATACATGAACAAATGATGTGATAATTCAAGTGGATAAACAGTTTACATCACCTAGTCCAACTCAACAGAAACCACACATTCAGTTTGTGACTGGAACACAGTAAGCTTATTCACCAGGCGACTGTGGATTATCTACGGCTAATTCTATATGACATGGTCCGGGTAGTCCTTTTCATATTAACAGTACTGCTTTATGGAATCCAGATAAAAAGCACCGGAGAGGCTAGACAAACTATAACATTATTACATCGTGAGCTAAAACGCTAATCACACAGTAACCCCCCCCCAGCTATGTAGATCCCTAAAACGATATCACCAACTGAAAGCTTTTACATCTTGTGGATAGGATATAATAATGAAATACTGGAAAATTCAATCGAGATCTTGACTTACAAATGAAAATACTGTATTATGACAATAAAATCAAAACGGACGATGTCACATAATTCAAGTAAGGTAGGGAATATGATCCCAAATGACATGATAAGTTTTGATGCAGTGCCACCGATTGATTTTAGCTTTGTAATCTCAACATCAAAAAAGCATATGCTATTATGTGACAACAAAACCATATTATGATGCCACAGGAACCAATATATAAAAATATAGCAGTTGCAATCAGTCTCAAGTGTTGATGTCCAAGATGCGCTAACCACAGATGTGTCAAGCATATCTAACGAAAATTATTGAGAAAATATACAAGGCACATGAACAATTCGTATATTCATCAACTAAAATCGTCCGGTTGCTGATGTGGTTGGTCGCCATGGGAACCGATTTGTTCATCAGCTATAGCAGCATCTCCATTAGGTATCATCGGCTGCACGGGGCGGCCTACTTTAGTTCCGTTCTTGGACACATATTTAAAGATACCATTAGCGGCCATAGGAGACACGAGTTTCTCTTGTTTCTGAATATCGTCACTTTTCCGTATCCAATATTGTCCGTTCTGTTGGATGAGATACGTATTTCTAGCTACCATGTCGTCCGCGGTGCCGTATTTGGGCGGGTAGGCGTGTGAATCATAGCCCAGCCGCTGTAACATGGGAGCGATTTTGTCTATGTCTTGTCGCACGTCTGTAGGGACAGAGGTTACCCACTTGGTTAACGCCTCTACGTTAATAGGCTTGATGACTTGGTCTGTGGAGCGCTCCACTCTGTCACAACATAAACAGGTCATTGTTATATAATAAGGAAAATCGACATGACGATTACGAAGCGCTCACACTATTGTATGACCAGCAGGTATGCGTGCCCAAAAGCGAGCGCCGAGTTGCTCGGAATGCATCGCTGGGTCGCAAAGCAGCGGTCGGGATCTCGTCAACAAGCACGAAGCTTTCATTGATCCTATCATTATGACATAACGTACATACAGATGTGACTGGGTGCCGGAGAGTTACAGAATCACTTAATCAGACAGAAACTGCATAATATCACCTGTCAATAACGGAAACATCAGTAATAGGGAACAATAGACTGTCTTACTATGTAAGCAGCGCTTAAGCCAGTGTTTGGCGCCTCTCATTCTGACTGTTGATGATCGCAACAGAACAGACGTGCGTGTCTTATGTAACAAACACGCACACATTTATATATATATATATATATATATATATATATATATATATATATATATATATATATATATATATATATATATATATATATATATATATATATATATATATATATATATAATTACATATCCCTGTCAATCAGACTGAACGTCCTCTTCTCTCTCCAGTCTAGCTACCATCAGCTTGCCGCGATATATAGCCCTCCATTCAAAGGCGATATTCATTTCTTACCATACAAGCCGCTCATCAGAAACTTACAGCCTGATAAACGGGCCATCTCTACTGTACCTTCCTAAGAACAGATTAAATATCCCGAATAAGACGGAAGCGCGTTTGCCAAACTAATGGCAGACATGCGCTGGGTCGAGTTAGATGGATTTCACTCGGCGATAGATATTCTATTTCTCCTCGCTCGACATTTGGTCCCAATTTGTCGAGAAGAAAAGCGCAGCTTAAAGGCTGCTGCTGAGATTAACCCGCTCTCGGCTTCAGCCATCAAACGTGGGATATATGGTTGACATGTATTTGATCCACGCGGGTCTTGTGTGAATGGCATGTCATGATTTATATCCAGGAAAAAAGATTTAAGTGTATAAGATGTAGAAATGACAGCCATAAAGCGTATCACCTTGAGGCCATTTTGCCTTTGAGTTCATATCAACTAGCGAATGTCGGGTGAAATGGAATTAAGTCCGTAATTGAAATAAGATCCGCCAAGGACGATCCGTCAAGAGCTGCTTCATTAAACGGACAATATAAACATATAAGTGGCAGCATAGTAGCCGACTTAACCCGCCTAAGTTTATGACATTGGCCACATTAATTAACAGTTCAGACGATTGAAACATCGCAGGACCTATTATTAAGCGTTTGAGGTGATGTCCTTATTATTTTCATAACACTTACATTGGTTATCTGTATTTTATATCAAAACAAAGAGCGGCCCATCAACTAAACCTTTATACTGGTTCATTTGGGGACACTTGAGACATCAGTTGCGTCAAAAACTGGATTAACGACATTGGAGTTGAGACGTTATGCGTAAGTTGCCTTCGTACAAACCTTCGATATTCATTTTGTGCCATACAGGGCTGCTGTACGCTAGCACGAGACTAAGCGAATCATCCCAGCAAACGGAACCACAACTCACAACACTTTACCCCTACAAACGCACAATTGCTAAGTGTAACGCTGTAATCTCACATCCGACCAATTGAATCGAATCGTCTGCTTGAGTGGAGAACTAATGCCAACAGCGTAATTTAAATTGGCGCCATAATTCATAGGACGTAAACAAGCACCGTGGACAGGTAGTCGCGGTAAATACCCACACTCCTCCCCTAGCTGATGGGAACAGTATCCAGAATCATTCCGAACATTTGATCGATCAGGTACAGGGAAATCAAAACCGTAAAAATGTTGGACATAGGTTTTACCAAAATGTGAATTGAATCATGACAATGTTGGTCCAAGTTAGCGATTGAGAGCAGACTAAGCTTAACACAAAAAACAGACGACCGCGCATAGCAATCAAACAAATTGTATACATTGAATCAACGTTATGGAGGCAAAAAGAAGGAGTTTTTACAATGATTGAGATAAATTTGGTATGAGGCGCGTGATTCAGCTTGTAAACGACTTCGTTAGCAGAAAGATGCTAGGACTATGAACGGGCGAGGCTCCGCTTGATGATATAACATTAATATTGATCACAGCCTTAACGATAATCGAAGAACATAACATACGCAATTAACTTCCAGGGTGTTTCATAATTTGCTTCTAACCTTTATTACCAAAATATGGTGAAGAGTCATACCGTATATTTTGCCTGTGATTTATGACCGACCTTAACAGTGGTATTTGACGCAGGGCTGTGCCACCTTTGAACCGAGTAATATGACATTTGCAGTTGATATAGATATGAAGCTCATAAGGCACAACATGATAGATAATTAAACGTCACAGTTGCCGGCGGCATCCTCGCACCTATATCAGAAACAGCCCTTGATGTCTAGTATTCGATTGCCTTATTGATATTCGCAGCGCGTTTACTATACAAACAAATTGAAGGGTCTATGTGCAAAAATAGTAGCTCGTCGGATGTCCACAGCACATAAAGTCCAGGGGGGTATCGTAGACACATCTCACTTACATTGACCATAAAGGCTGGTTATACACAGCTCATATGATAATGGCGGGACTTTCATCACATATTGCACTTATCAGTCGGGAGTCATTAGCGTCATTGCACAAAACAGACGACTGCTATAGCATCAATAACAAAAACAAACGCTTATACAGGCTGGCATTCACCGGCTGGTATAATAAACATACATTGTAATGGACACAGGATATGTATCAAATGATATATGACTCTTGATATATTGGTGGGAAGAAGAAGTTGCCTAGATATCCGTAGCGTAACCTGACCAGCTGTTACACTTGACGCAAAGCTTGCCACATCCATCATTTAGAAGCATGAGTTAGGAGACTGTGACCAGCCACACCCAGCTGGAGCCTTCCTGTATTTATGACGAGGTATGGGTGGGGTTGGTGGGGGTGGTGTGGTGTCATATTGCCCTACTTACGTTTCAGATACCGCGTTAAGTTAGGTGGGGAGGGGGGGGGGGCTTTTATCATATTGATTATCAAGTATATTGATACTGTCGAGAAGAAGCACTCAGGACAATGGAAGGCAGCGTTATGGTTGAGATAGGAGAGACTTACTTGGAGAGTGATATCCCGCCAGGCATGTTGACGAAGTCGCTGTGATGCAGCACAGCGTCATGCCACGGTATGTCGAGGAACTTAAGCACCTGTAACGTGACCTCCCGTGGGTGTAACACAAGCTGCTCATAGTACACAGGCATACAGCGGCTAGGTCCCACGCGTAGACATTGAACATACATCGTCTCTATACCCGCATTCCACTTCTCCAGGCACTGACGAAAGCTTTTGAGGTTGAAACCAGTGATGGTGACTTTACGAGAGATGATCGAGTTGACTACTGCTCGGCCGTCCCGGACCATGAGGATAAACTTGGCATGTGGAAACATCTGTGAGAGATACACAAGAGATTTGAGAGTGAAGGGGTCTTTGTTACAGAGGTATGGCGCGGGCTCCCCATGCTTAGCGATCACCTCTAAAATAAATGCTGACAAGGCTGAATCTATGACATCGTTGCTGAGGCCAGCTTCCTTGAGTCGACGGGATTCCTTCTCGGATTTGGCCCACAGCGAACGCATCCCAAGTAATCTCGGGATCACTCGGGTTTCCTCGCCACACCGGATGTCGGGATGAGCGTCCATCATCGCTCGCATGAGCGTCGTACCGCTCCGGGGAATGCCTCCGATGAAGATGAGTGGCATCTGTCGATCGTAGGGGTACGCCCGGTTCTTAGCATCATACACGACTTTCGTGGGGTCCTTCGGAACCATTCGTGGTGTGTCAAGGTCATGGCAAGGTGAAAACCAGTTGTAAAGAAGAAGGAGGATGAGGACGAGGAAGACGATGAAGTTGGGGAAACGCGGTAAGCTGATGCGTTGCATGGTTGCACCTTGCGTCTTTGGCGATCTCGTCGACTCCAGCTCAGCACATCACACACAACGAATAATCAAATAGAAGGCCATGGTTTTACTGCCACCAACAGGATCAATGTTGGCAATTCTTTTCTATTATGCACTACTCTGCCGTGATTGGTTGGTGACGAGGGCGCGGTGTTGTAGCCACGAGCGCCTTCACTGGCCCCATACTTCACTTGACTGGCCCCTGTTGCTTCTTATCGGCCCGTTACAGCACCAAGTGCCATTTCCAAACGCGCTCGGTGATAACGCTGTTTCATCTGCTGCGGCTGCTGCGACTGCTGCTGACGGCGGCTGGGATGTGGAGGAGGAGACTAGGGGAGCGTTGACACGAGGATGAGGTGGGGCGTGTGGCAAGCATCGGTTAACTATGCCGTAGGCACACACACACCACGCGAAAGCAATCTAACAATATAACTGTATTTCCTCGGCCACATGGGACGAATCACTTCCTATCATGCAAGCAACTTCTATTGAGACAACTACTGTTCCAAGTAAGTGGCTCGCATACTTGTAGCGTTGACAACACAGTCAATGAGGCAACTGTTGCCAAGAGGGGGCGTTTCTCGCGGATGATGATATGGCTGCTCAGTTCAACGACCACGTCCGTCTTCCAGCACTGCCCGGGCACAGCTACCGTCTGTTGACAGCTTTCTTCCTAATACGAGAGGGGAGGAGCGATAATTGGCGCGGTCTGTTACCCTGACATCAGGCGCGACACCAAGTGGTCCATTTAACGGCGAGCAGTAAACGATATGCCGCCCTGGTGGTCATTACCAGCAGTGCTGTAAACAGAAGAAACACCGTGATGAAAGGTAAGCACTCACGTCGCTAGCATAGACAATGGAAGATAGCGGCTAGTTGTATGATCAGGCACAGGAGAGTTCTGTACGACTGTCCCCACCACCACTTATTCAATTACTTGACAGAAACATCAGTAGTGGAGTTTGACTACTACTACTACTACCTTGCTTGTCAGAGTCAAAAACCCGAATAAAGCTTTACTCCCGACCGCACATACAATCTTGGCAACAAAGCAATCATAAGAATATATGAATATAAGAATATATCATTTATGCTAATTAGATATCGCCGAGCTCACACGAATTGACAAAAGTCATTATTTCAGGTGAGATACGCCTGCACTGAGTGACCCGAGACCGGGCTGTGTGGGTTAAAAGATTCATTGCCGTGGTTTCCTGTTGTGAGCATGTCAGCTGGTAATTATAGCGCTCGTCAAATACCCTGCGCCCCCGCCCCCTCCCCACCCCTCCTCCACTTGGTGTGTCGAACAAATGTAGACAATCACTAATATAGTAGGAGCTGCAACTGAGTGCAGCTTACGGGCGTATCAGTCACAGGGATTTGCATTGGCCTGCCGGCCGCTAACTTATATGTAAACATAAACCCAAGGGGGACAACGATTTAGCCACCAGCTCATCAAACATCTCGCCTAAACCATCTTTAGTCCCGTTTAGGCGTCCAATAGCCATTTATAACATGTTCATTGATCGTCTGCCCGTCGTCCGGGGAAAAGAAATTGCGAGCTCCGATTGGCGCTCTTAATTATATTGTCCCATCAGAGCCCCCTTGGGTTTATATGTACATAGAAGATAGCGGCCGGCAGGCCAATGCAAATCCCTGTGGTATCAGTTGGTGTACATATTTCCTGGCATTCGTTTGGTGAGAGATTCAACAGAAGGGCTGCGTCAGGTAAGATAAACAGATTGCACGCAACGCTACGAGATATAAAGTGCAGGGGAGGGTGGGGTTCGTTGTATAACACAGACACAATGGTTTACGAAATCTTAAACATCAGAGCTCAATTACAATATACGCCAATGTAGCGCCGGAAGTATGTAAATAAGGCCAGAAGTACGTCCATATAGAGATGTAGACAACATACCGGATGTCATTCAGGATGACGTATAAAGTAAGGGAACGGTCAAACTCACCACGGATATAGCGATGCCTTTATGTATAACAAAAAAACTAACCTGAACGACAGGATAACCTTGTCCCGTTCCCACACCCACGCTATTAGGTTTTGTATATACAATGCAATCAATCGTTTCCAATTCACGATGGGGAACAGGTGACGCTGTGGGTCAATACAGCATCAGGTTACATCAGGTTGTCACACCTGGGGCCCAAGTGCTGGTCCCGGATGGGCGATAGCGTACCGCGTCTGTCGGAATGGCTCCAATACAATACATGCCGAAGCTAGCCCCCGCAACATGAAGAGATAGTGCACTATATCACGGTAGATGGTAACATTCACATCACCCAGTCTCCCCGCCCCCTCGTGGTGCCCGCAGCACAACGCAGCTCCTACACCAGACTATCCCATGCTGCTAGAGATATACGACCCCGCTGACCTGGTCTCTGTGATCCCCGTACTGGAAGTTACTGGAATCACAACTGAATATTACATGGAGTTGTTGGTGGTTTTCTAACATGCTCTGGACGAGCAGATATGAGTGAAATAAGCCGCCTATAACCGGAGGCATGTGCCGTAATGGAGTTTGTCAACCATCAAGCTGACGGGCCAGGGGAACGTCAAACATAAATTTGGAACATATAATGGGTCAGGGGAACGTCAACTATCAACCTGGAATATAAAACGGACCAGAGGATCGTCAACTGTCAACCTGGAGCATATAATGGACCAGGGGAACATCAACTGTCAACCTGGAACATATAACGGGCCAGGGGAACGTCCACTATCAACTTGGAACATATAACGGACCAGGAGAACGTCAACCATCTAAGTGCACCAATAATGGGCCGGGGGAACGACAACCATCTAGGTGCACCAATCATGGACCGGGGAACGTCAACCATCTATCTGGAGCAATAACGGGCCAGGGGAAGGTCAACCATGTAGGTCCACCAATAACGTACCCGGGGTACCTCTACTATCTAGCTAGAACATAAAAAAGGTCAGGAGAACATCAAAGATTTAGCTAGAGCAATAACGGACCAGGGGAACGTATACCACCAAGCAGTAACATATAGCGGGCTAGGGGAACGTCAACCATCCAGCGGAAACATATCAAGGGCCAGGGACACGTTAACAATCTATCTGTTGCAATAACGGGGCAGGGGAATGTCAACCATCCAGCTGAAGCAATAACTGACCAGGAGAACGTCAACCATCTAGGTGCACCAATAACGGGCCAGGGAAACGTCAACCATGTAGGTCCACCAATAATGTGCCGGGGGAACGTCAACTATCTAGCTGGAACATATAACGGGCCAGGGGAACATCAAAGATTTAGCTGGAGCATTAACTGACCAGGAGAACGTCAACCATCTAGGTGCACCAATAACGGGCCAGGGAAACGTCAACCATGTAGGTCCACCAATAATGTGCCGGGGGAACGTCAACTATCTAGCTGGAACATATAACGGGCCAGGGGAACATCAAAGATTTAGCTGGAGCACTAACTGACTAGGAGAACGTCAACCATCTAGGTGCACCAGTAATGGGCCAGGGAAACGTCAACCATGTAGGTCCACCAATAATGTGCCGGGGGAACGTCAAATATCTAGCTGGAACATATAACGGCAGGGGAACGTCAAAGATTTTGCTGGAGCAATAATGGGGCATGGGTACGTAAACCATCGATCTGTAGCAATAACGGATCAGGAGAACGTCAACCATCTAGGTGCACCAATAACGGTCCAGGGGAATGACAACCATCTATAGATGGACCAATAACGGGCAAGTACCGAGTGATAAACACCTACCGGCAGTGAGGAGCATTTAACCCCGTTAAAAAAGCGGTCCGATGTAGCCAGCATGGGCCGCAGAACCACTGTCGCCTGAAATATTACTGCCTATATATTTGCAGAATATGTAGATAGCAACGCTTGATGTCTAATCCAAGTAACATACAGTGTGGGAGAAAACAGACAGAGCTGTTACATGGTCATGTTATGGGAAGCTTTTAACGAAATGAGGTTGGAAATGTAGTATGATTCCATGAGACCAGCACTGAACAACCCTCTAGAGTACCACCTTATACGAGTGTGTATATCATGCATCAGATGAGCACGAACGCTCTTGTTATACAACGCTTATTGTGTAGGGAGGATATGACATGATGTGTTCAACGTAAACCGATTGGGGCTAATTAAAAATTCACACCTATAACTGGGGCCGCGTAACGCCGGTGTAGACCGGCAATGTGATGTAAAGGGCACGCGCTGACGGGCATATTCAGCGTGTCCCACAGAGCGGGGATCCGTTGGTTTAATTTCACGAGCAGCCAACGCTGCGGTTAAACGCTCACATGTCATTCGATATCGATATCAATGAACACATTATGTATGCAACTGTGCAGATGAATACAGCTATTGCGTGCTTGGTGTACACGTTATGTCCAGCAAGGTGCTATTGCCATAATCTCGCGAGATATCAAGGCATCACGCACCTGATCGGTGAAAGAGGAGACAATGTGGTAACACGCTGCATGTCAGAATTGACGTTTAAAATTTGTACGGACGAAGCAAACAGCAAACACCTTCTCTGGCATTACAACCATAATACAAACATACAAATAACCAGAATATTGGAAAAAGGTACAGCATGAAAAGTGATTCGCCATCGGCAATTGATACCCATAATACATCTCTCATTGGTGACGCCATTATATCACTCAAGAGCATCTGCACTGACAGAGTTAGTATTTGGAACTTGCATTTTGGAATATGCCTTAAGTGATGATAACCAATGGTAGCTACCGACTCAACCAGCCTTCAACAGCCAAGCCTCAATTTACAGTCTGCAGGTGACAGTGTGGGACGTCATCAATAACCATTGTACCTGGTCAACAACGGTCTGTTCGTGTTAACAGCTAATAACAGGCGATTTAAAATATTGCTCTTTAATGGTTTGCCATTAACACAGGACGGTGCTGTAAATGCTGCTGATGGTGAGTTAGAGGTTTTGGGGAAGTTAATAAGCTCACGAAGGACATTGGGATGTAGCATAACCGGACGTCAGAGGGAAACCATCAACTGAATGATAACTAGAGGGCAACTGGAAGTCAGCTAGCAACCATTAATAGAATAGTAGCTGGATGGTTATAGGCAAGCAATAACCGAACGAAATTTTACATCAAGCAGTTGAAAGTTGTGCCATGCATAGACAATATGACGAGAAGATCATTTCATGCGCATGATCAGTTTTGAGACATAAGGCGACGGAATAATGAGTATGGTGCAGAACCATCACTTATAAGAGAGAGCACGCGAAGCAGACAAGCCAGTTGGATGTGGAGGAGACATTACATAATATGGGAGAATACCGCTTTAACAGCGCGATTCTATGAAGGCTGTATGATTTGATTATCTCATAGATACACTAAAAACCTCCAGGATAACTAATACATATGCGGGATGGGAAGCGAGGGAAAACCAATCATGCCCACGATTATAACCACCCACGCCATGATCATTATCTACGTCATAGTCAACAGCAGTTACAATCAGGCCTGCATTGCCCAGATTGGCTTGGACATCAAAATACATATATATATACATCAATATATAACTAGCAATCGCCAATTGATACTTTATACGGACCGATTGGCTCGCACAGCTAGTCCTGTGACAAATAATGTCTAATTTATTAGATGACATAAACTCAGTCCTCTATTCTCAATGCCAGCTTCTTTATATATGAAAGTCTAAGCCATAAAAATGTGATCTCTTGAGGTATTAAGGATTATTGAAGGGAACAATGAGAGCATTCCAATCATTCCCTACATCAGCATCATCCCATGCCAATAGCAATTATGAGTCCTTAAAATCATATTACCGATCAGCAGCACACGGCGGCAGCAGTTATGCTCGACTCAGCCTGACGATGCACTTGAAGTTATATAACTAATCAAAGCATTGTCATAACTTGTATACCGGGATCAATTAGTCTCTGGCTAGATAGATGCCGCGTATAACATATGCAAATCCAATCCAACATAGAGGCTGCGTCGACAATGCCACTGTGATATTGATGTCATGATAAACGTGTTAGAGATACGTCACAATCAGTGTCTTTGAAAATCAGCCCCATCACTTTAATTTGAGTATTAATAGAGTCTCAAAATGTCCCGCCATCCATCAACGACGTGCAACAGGTCATGTAGACGCCGTTTTTAAGGAACAAGGTACTATGGTGAACAGATTATTTGAAACAATAGACGTAATGGTCCACCCCAGTTTGAGTAGGCGAGAACTGCTTGTGTGGCACCTCAACAGGTGACGACGCACCTGGTTACAACAAATTTGATTTATTCACAGACATAACTGTCGTTGAAATTATCCATTATCACTTGGACGCCGGCTGTATGTCAGAGGTCATTGCCAGCGTGTGACTATTTCGTTTGTAGTTTCACCGTGAACGTCGTCACTGTTTATGATCGCACTGATGAAGATGAGACGTCAATTGAATGGTAACTAGAAAAAGGAGGTTTATTTCTGAATGATGGGGTACGGATTCCGTATCCCGCAAGTCCGAATATATATATTACAAAACTGTGGTATGGAGTAACTCTGGTGATATCCAGAGGCTACTGCTGAGCTGGAATTCCAAACTACTATGTGCCGTACGGAGTTGGCCTTCCAACTAGGTCCGTACGACGGTGACTGTTTCGTTGTTGCAATGCTGAATTTCTTTTGTTCGAGCGGAGCCAGGTATTATAGGGCAATGGATGTAAGGCATTGGTAGCCAATTTTGAGTGGTATGAGGGTAAAGTGTTAATTTGGAATAAGGGCCACCGAACATGCGGGTCTGAATGAGGGTCAATTTTGCTTGTCCCAACGTGCCGAAAACAGATGTTGTAAATAAAGGTATCTGAATTGTGGCGTGCCTTGGGTACACTGGCTGACGACGCTTATTACGATATCTTATCAATAAGAGCGGTCACAGTAGTTTACATACGGTACATAGCAAGACATTGGTAGAGCCAATTAGCTGTTGTGTTACCAAATTAAATACGAGAACAAATGATGAGCTGGTGTTGCGAGAGCAGTGGTAATGTATTTTCCAGCTGGCCCTATCACTCCCCCCAGACGAGGGCTTGACAGACTATGAGCTTCGGCAAATCCCGCCATCTCTCAATCAGAGCGCTTGATTATATTGAAGTTCCCACATCGGTGTAAAACCATAGGAGGCTTATTGAGCTCAACAATATCAATCGAAAAGTACGCTATGGGTGTAATCAAACACAGAAAAAAAAACACGAACGGCAAAGGATTATAACGACACTACATGAATTCCGTTCAAAACCACATGTAAAATGTCAGATGCCAAAATAAGCTGGTGTTCTGCAAGACAAGTAGCTGATCGATCAGTAGGTAAGGTAAGGTCAGTGTAGGGTTTAACGCTACACCAACACTAATGTGTTATATTGTGCCTTCAAAGGTGAATAGATAAGATTGACCAGATTATGCAGTCACCTTCTAAGATAAATGGATCAAAAGAGGGACACACATATGAATGATAATGAAAAAGATAAAAAATGCAAATAGTATCATAGGGCAAGTCATCACAAGCCGATTGACTGGACGAAATCGCGGTAATCACTAAATCGAGGGACCACGTTTTCTGACAGGTAAGTGAAAAACTTTATATTCTAAGCGAAATCGATAGATCACAGCCACTGTGTAACAAAGAAGTTGAATCAGAAACAGCATCAGGAAGTAAAAGCAAAAAGAGCAAGCAATTGCAATCAGAGCAACATGACATTAGAATTCAATTACCGACCCTAGGATCTTTGAAGTTTTGTTATCTGCTGATAAAGCAGCTGATGTTACTTTTAACCGTTCATGCAATCGTGATGTCATAATGAGCGGGCAACTGGCTTATGTTTTGTGGATAACAAGTGTAAGCATAACCAAAATTAAATTCCATTTTACCACACGGGTATCTAGCTAAAAAAGAGAATAACCGACATGACACATTCTATATCGAACGGGAATGGTACATTATATCCAATTACAGAAAGACGTTTCATTTTCAGAGGATCCAATGTGTCCAATAAACAAGACCATGTACTGATCCGGCTCGGGAGTAGCATTAACGAGACGCCTTGAATCAAAAGGTTGTGCAAGAATGGGAAGACTGACTTACCAACATCAAGCGCGAGTCCCAGACACCTCACACAATGATGTAAATCAATAGGTTCACGCCCACATCCTCTGTAGAGGCATGGACAACATCTGAGGCTGCTGACGTCACCCCCCCTCCTGAGCTCAGTTGATTGGTGGGCAATTATTGCAAGCACTCTCACGTTGTCACGTACTAGCAATAACTTCTCACAAGAGATGAGACACCATCTTCCCTAAAGTAACTCTCAACGGGATCTTGCACACTGACCACACAACGAAGTTAATGGTTTGATTCATTCTTTACTCAATTAAAAGATTATAGCAAAAAAGGCGAGACGAACTCTCACGCATAATCCAATATTCAGCAAATACAAATGACCCACGACGGTATCCGTCAATTCATATCGTACAATCATGTATTAGCCAATAACGCAACCACAATGCTGACAGGGCTAGCATTATTCATCCGACCATTTAAACTGGAAGGGTTCATGGAACTGTGTTCGACAACGTTCAATGGCATGTAAGCGACGGTCGGACACAAGGCGACTGCTTACTGTAATAAGCGGTCAAGACACGCTATTGGGAATCACATGTGCAGTGTGTGAATGTGGACCAGAGCAATGTCTGTGATACACTGCGTACTATAAAATACTCTTTATATGTGCGTTATATGGTGCCTACTAAAGTGGGGAAAATACGATTACGAAAGGATGAGAAGAAATCTAGGATTAAGAGGTAAGGTAAGTATAGGGTTTAACGGCACACCAGCAATAGTGTGTAATATGGTGCCTACTTAAGTGGGGAAAATACGATTACAAAGGGATAAGAAGTTAAGGTTTAGAAATTCAACCAATTAGTATTAATTGAATTACATGAAATGAATTATATAAAATTAATGAGAATTGTATGCTCTAAAATCTATAAAAAAATCCAATTTCTCTTATTAAGCCAACTATCTTGGATTGATTCACCCTTTCAAACAATTTTGAAAGGGTTTGAACTCTTTAGAATTCGACTGTAAAACTAATTGGCTTTTGCTGATCACACTGAACTGATATCATTGATATGTAGAATAATCTTTTATATTGGCAGACTGCGAATTGAAATATCGATGCTTCCTTTCCCATAGTTTAGGACGCGGTCAATGGAATCATACGACAATACGATTAGATTGGTCACATGAAGTCTAATGTGATAACATGTACGACGTTGGTGGGCCAAAACATCAGAAGCGTAACCAATACAAAATATCATTATTGAGCCGTAAAACAATATCGAGAATCCGTCCTTGGGAGAGGACACGATAATATAATATTTCTATCATCAGCATGATTATATCAACATCAGAAGATAAATCAATAAAATCGTGACCTCAAGAGACCACTCTCTCTTTGCCCCAGTCGTGTGGTGTAGAATTAGATGCGCTTATGGACAGCACCTGTTGTACAAAACACAGCACACACGAGGAACACAGAGGAAAGCCAACAACAGCAGAGACCACCTTTTGCAATACAATATTAACCGAAAGCTTTTTCATCAAGTTTGGCGAATTTGCATAATATAATTGTCTTTATAATCGTTTTGAGAAATTGGCTCTAGGTGTTAAAATATCTCATAGATAACTAGTTTGCATTATGTGACAACCAAAAGCAAAGCTAATTCTTTCATAAGCAAAGCCAGAAAAACATACCCACAAAAGAGACCCACAGGAAAATCGGTTACTTATCATTGAATAAGGTATACATTTACCACACACGTGATTCGGTCAAAAAACCACAACCACGCGAGGCGGTCCGAGTCACTAGTGTTGTTTAATCAATGGGCTTTTAGATCATTACGAAAGAGCCCGATTACTCAGGACGCGTTTGATGTTGTTCATTTAGGTGAAAGGATCTAATACAAAGTGTACAAGTCATGGCAGCCACCGTGAGCTAAGTAATTTTCCATATTTTAGGCGTAGATAGAACCTCATATAAATGTGACTCATTACTTATACATCGTCAGTAGAATAAATGAACCGTTAACGGCACCAATCGTCAGTTTCAAATGTAGAACATTATCAACCGATTCAAATACATGAATGATATCGGGGTATTAACATCATGGCAACACAACGTTAAAACAGCCTTGCGATATTGTTGGACCACCATCATGGCACATACATGCCATTAGCAGATTAAATCTTTATTAGACTATCGCCCTTAAATATTGCCTTAACAAAGTTCATAGGTGATACTGAATTATCAAGATGTCCAGAACACGGGACACTTGTTGTTTACCGAAGCAAGAGAAATAGCCTCGAGTGATAGCACATCATTAAGACACCACAGTCATTTGGCCGGGGAATACGAGTTTACTCTGAGCTTGATAACACAACATACGGCATTTTGCATACATTTAAATGCACCTGAAGGCATGTACATTGATCGGTTTGAATTGAGTCAAACAACGGGGAATGATGTTAAAAGATGCCTGACAGCAGAAGTCAGAATGCGCATTGGTGGCACAATGTAAGTGGGAACAATGAGGCTTCGTGCTAAAGTCGATTTCAGCTTTATGCGGGCTACCCAGTAATTGCAATTAGTGGCTAAATTTACATATTGCTTAATCACAGAAGCTTACAACCAAAGTTTTTCCCGAGACATTTTACCTTGCTTCTCGTGCAATATTATGTTGCAAACCCATAACGGCTGCCGTCATATAGTGACGTCATGAGTTTTCCCCGACACACTGTCAGTGTAATACAACGTGGCGTTACAAGGGACAAGTGCTACCGGTATATTTGATGTGCAGCACAATCTTCTCAGACAATATGGATGGATACAAATGGTATGACGTTAGGATGGCACACCTAAAGGGGCTCGCAAGATTAACATAAAATATGCATGATTTTTATTTGTACGTTTCATTCGGCGGTCACCATAAGTAGAGAAAACAGGGTCAACAATTCACCATGCAAGGAGAAATATCACGGGTTTTGTCAATATACCTAACTGCTTCAAACCTGAATGCACCATTACTGTTTGTGCCCCTCCATATATGTTATCGAATCGAGACCCATAAATAGAAAGCATATGTGGTCTACGCATGGTGGATCGTATTATCATAAATCGGGTAAACCACGAGGACTGTCGTCATTCAAGCTCACATGGCACACGAATAGGTTGAGGTCGTCAGCTTTTACAGAGACATTCAAGCATGAAATATTTGCCATTGTCATACAGAAACCACCGTCTCGGAGACATAAGGAGCTTTATCTCTGACTGGACCCCTTAAAAGGTCTTTGTTTCTTAAGCAAAAAGAACAAAATAAGGATAATGGCGCACACCTTGTAAACATACTATACGAGTTCATGAAGTTCATCGTGATTGTTAGTTGACAGGTGCTAAGGCAAGCCACGGCGCAAACTGGGTCGATCTTATCAATAGGCAACGCGTTTTCACTCATTAGTAAGCTAAATATAGAGTTTGGCAGCACACCAACACTTGTGTGTTATATGGTGTCCACACGGGTGGGGTAAAATACGAAACGATACAAATAAATCAAGGAGTAAAGGAAACTAAAATTAAACCTATGTTATAAAATGAAATGGTTTTTAAGAAGTTCATAATTGCACCATTTACAATCTGTCTTATAGTCCGATTTCTTTCATAAAACTAACAACAACAACATCAGTAAGGCTAAACCCGTGAAACTTAGCTGATAATATAGTGTTCCATTAGTCTAAAACAACAACCCGAATCGTTACATTGACGAGGTATTTTGTGCAGAAATAATCCGATGTGGCTTGGTATTCTATTATATCGTGCAGACAAACTCAGCCCAAACGATTGCATGCGTTTCATTCTTGTTTAAAAATGACAAATTCAGGTCCACATTTGTGTTTGATCTGGGAATACAGGTTGACACAAGATAATTCACCTGACCTTGTGAATGCTGCCCGCAACAAAAATACCCATCCATTGACGCTGGATCAAACACGCGTATAATCCTAGCACGTTGCTCCAAGCAAGAAGCAATCTCGTTGGGGAAAGCTCCGGCTTCACTCAGAGTGAACGCAGCATTTCTAGACACCTACAAGCATACGGTCGAGATTCCGTAGAAGTAATTGCATTAATATTTTTGATTGGATGACGCTGTAATGAAACGGACGAGATTGAATAATACAGAGAGCCGTCCAG
The DNA here is from genome assembly GCA_034190875.2 of Urechis unicinctus. Classification (NCBI taxonomy): domain Eukaryota; kingdom Metazoa; phylum Annelida; class Polychaeta; order Xenopneusta; family Urechidae; genus Urechis; species Urechis unicinctus. The sequence continues at coordinate 46,952,050 of CM067356.1, read as the reverse complement.
TGCCGAATCCCTGACCCGTCTCTTGGATGAGGTCAGCTAGCAAGTCTGTGTTGCGGGACGACTTTAAGTCCTTAACTGGCGAGGCCCAACCAGTATCCACTCTGCTGTTTGGGTATGAGCTTGGTATTAGATCGCTCAGCGAGACAAGCAAAATCACAAGGTAGCTAACGGTAGCAAACAAACCGAAGTCCTACAGCCGGCCATATGGTGCTGCACCAGTCAAGCTTTCGTATAGGTGAAATCCGGGTCAGAGTGGTGTGTTGCAGATATGGCCCACAAAAGGACTGCTCCACTCAACCACTTGGATCCCATTGTCCACCGACATGAGTCGCAACCCACGGCCAACAGGATGCCCCCTATTAGTCGCCTCTTACGACATGCAGGAGGATACAGTGGACCTATTGAACCTCCGGACCCACAAGAGGGATCACTGAATGGAGCATTTCAATATCCGCTTGTCTACACATTCGCGTAGCAGCAGTATTGACGAATCTGGCAACAACGGTGCAGGGGCAGCACTGTGTCTACCAGGCAAAAAAATTTACGTCAAAGGTAACTGCCAAGCGCGACGTTTTTCTAAGACACGAATTGTTCACATTCGTTACTTAGGTCTGGCAATCAAAGTACCGCTTCAACAAGGAATTACAATTTCTGAATAAAGAGGCGTAGCCGTCATATGCTGGATTGTTTGTATATGATTTGAGCTTCAATGCGAATTGGATTGCAATGGTGGCTGGTTAGCTTCAACATACAGACTTGTAATTGTCCCAAAATACATAATCTCAGAGCATGATTTGGTACGGTTGAGTCTCTTTTAATAAGTCGACCTTGCAGAACCATAAATTAGGGCATGGGACGGTTATGAAGAACAGAAGATAACGAACCAACATACTGTGCAATGAATGGCCTGTATTAGATACGAGGACAAAACAAACTTCTTGGTCGTTTCATTTCCGGTAATATACTTGTCCAATGCACTTGGGCGAGTGATTATGCTGAAAGCATCGGCCATGTTAAGCAATTTGTTTAAGGCAATATCCAGCCATATAGGGTTTGTGGACAACACATTATGCATCGTACTATAAGAGGGAAATAAGAAAATGATACCGCTGCAGACTCGAGAGGGTAAACGTAATTATCTCCACATAAGCCTGAAACAGATTAGCAAGGTAAACCCTCAAGTATGATATACTTCATTTGAATTGACTAAAATTTATTTTGTGAGTGCTCCTTAGCTAGGTTATGTTCCACAAATGATATGTTTTGGTTTTATGATATGCAGTAGTATGGTATGTTGGGGTCTTATATGATCAGCAATTGTTCAATAACTAACTTCGTTCTGAGTTATCTCAGCAGTCTTGTTGCTCAGTTCCAAACACTTTTTATGCTGATCATAAATATCACACCGTGACACTACAGATTTTACTGCCGATATCACTGTGTTTTGGTGACATCCGAGTCCTCAAAAGCTGACTGAATCACATCACATGCCAACAACGGGAGTAATACTCGATTACCACTCATCAAAACAAACGGATGAAACACACATCGACACTTGACACTCGCAACTAACGCATATTTGTAACAATCGCTGGATACGTAGCTGAGCTGGCAGGATAAAAGAGTAAGAAAGTAAGTAAGTATAGGGTTAAACGTCACACTAACACTCATGTGTTATATGGTGCCAAGAAAGATTAATAGATAAGATTGACCTGATTAAGCAACCGCTTTCTAGGATGAATGAAAATGGAGATGGAAAAGATAAAAATGATGGACTGGACCACGCCATTCAGGCCACTCGGCTAGATGAAATCCGGGCCATAGTGGTGTGTGGCAGATATGGCCCACGCAAAGAACTCCCCACTCAGCAATCTGGATCCCATTGTTCACCGACACGAGTCACAACCCACGGCCAACAGGTTGGCCCCTATTAGTTGCCTTTTACGACATGCAGGAGGATACAGTGGCCTATTCTATCCCCCGGACCCACAGGGGGATTAACTGACATGGATTTGCTGCTAAAGGCCAAAAAAGAAAAAACAACTGTTCAGTCAGAGGACCTTATGCCTCTGTTGGCAGACCGCTTCCGACTCATGGCTTTTGTTTTCACTGATATCAACCACAGGAGAAAAGAGAGCATTAAGCCAGATCCTGCATAGCAACTATCGGTCACTTTGCTCGGCCAAAAATGAAGCAACCAACTGGTCGTTTGGCGATGACCTCACCAAACAGGTAAAGGCTATTCTATCCCCGGACACACATGTGGATCCTTATCAGTAAAACTTGTGTGTTTGTTGTCCCTCTTGACTGTACAAAGGGGCAGTCTATAAATCTTTTAGAACGGAAAAAAACATTGTGCTCACTAACAATAGAGTTGTGGTTAGGTGGAATTATCTCCTTAAAACATCTCGGCCAGAATTTCACCAAAATGACCTCACTCTAATGGCCTTTGCTCCAAATAGACGGTTGTGTATTGTTACAGAGAGAAAGAATATTTAAGCCGACCAAAGGGACAGGCTTAAAGTTGTTCATTGCCACGAAGAAACCCCATGTCGGTATCTCAAGAGATACACTGTCCAGGTGGCTGCAAATGAGGATGCGGAATACAGAAATTGATGTGGGTGCCTTAACTTTGCAAGCCAAGGTCCCTATATATCATTTTACTGCTGGGTGGAAACAAGGCTGCACATTTCGCAAATATTATAAGAAGTCAGTGACAGATAATGACACTGATGGGTTTAATGTTGCCTGTTTTAATTAGTTATATAACTGGTTTATAGCTCTATAAGAATATAGTTTAGTATGTTTCTTGGTTCTTCAGCATTCATTGAAGTTGTGGTGTTGGCATTATGCAACTTGATTCATAAACATTTATTGATAAACTGAAACTATTTTTAACGCTTAGGGCTAACGAAGCTTTTTCAAAAGCACCACCTCATTCATGCAAATGCTACACTCGCACACTTACATCCAATCACCAGCCCGAGTGTGTCGGGTGTGTTCTGCGTTGTGATATTTTGCAAATGAGCGGAATGTCTGAGAAAACCAATGGAATCGTCAAGAAAAGGTAATCTAAAAACTGAATAGGACCAACACTGTTGACCAGAAGTTTAAGAAAGGGATCAGTGCTTAATATCCCCTGATCACTGCTTCATGGATAAGTGAATCGAACACCTTCTGTTCGGCATGTCGCATTGATATCACCGTGGCCCATGGTGGTCTTAATGACGGCACTGAGCATGTTGGGTCAGCATCACACATCCAGAAAAATGGGACTTTGACCAAGACGAGTAAAATCAAATCGTTTATGTCTTCCTCGTCATAAACGTCTTTTACGACACAAACGCAGACGTTAAGTATAAGCATATTTCGGAAAATGTTCCGAGGCTCAGACAAGGCACGGAAATATGGATCTGCGAAATCAAGACAACCATTAGTTAGCTAAATAACTTAAGAGAACACATGGGGTCTGCCCAGCAAAATGAAATGCACCAGCCTTTAAATAATGCCGGTGATTATTCTTTTTAAAAAAAAAAATTGCTTTGTTGTGACAGAGAAGATATTGATTAACTTTAAGGTTGCTTCGGAAATGTAAGTTATCTAGATAGTCACAATTCTCGCAACAATTGATCAATTATTTATCCTTAGCTGCCTGTTTAAGAAAAAGTGAACCACACATGGGGGTGGTATCACCACTACGAGAACAGCGGGCGAATTCAATTACTCCACGAGAATGAACGTGAAAACGAGAGTTGATCGACCATAAACCCAGCAGTATAGTCGTGAAGCTTAACTCGGTCCGAGTGGACTAAGCCATTACTTAAATGGGATGAGTAGTCCCCAGAGGAAAACCTCTGTTCGTCGATGCAGTCATGTGAGTCATCAACTAATACTGTCGTAAAATTAGAATGAGGAAACAAATAGTTGTCTTTTCTAAACCTTCAAATCAGTAGCATATCCGACTGCTATATAGAAAAAAGCCAATTAACGGCTTAATTAAAAGAAATGGCGGTTACAAATAAAGGTGACATATAATCACATAAAATAAATAACATAACTAACAGACTGAGTCTGTTAGTGATGGAAAGTAATAACACAGCTACAAATGAAGGTAATATTTTCTTTACTTACAATGCAAATTGATTTCACACAAACTTAACATATTTTACCAGGCCAAAGGTTACAGGACAACTGATTCTGCATATGATACCAACGATAATAAACATTATCTTTTGATGAATCAGGCGCGCAACACAGTTTAGTACATTACGAACCTGGAAATACAGACATGCTCACAGATGACGTTGTTGCTACACGCTAACAAAGTTGTGGAGAGCATGAACGTGCAGAGAAAAAGCATTTACAAGATATACTGTACAATACAGAACATCAAATCATTGGTCACATTTCCCAAACTTGGCAATAATTTGTGAAACAGATTATCACATATAAACTCATCAATACAATCAATAGCCACTGAAGTCACGAGCTGGCGATTAGCATGCATCGCCGACATATCCCTTGTACCACCAAATGCATCGAAATGGATACATCACGCGTTCATAAAAAAAGGGCAGAATAGCCACCATGGGGTTAGCAAGTATAGGGTTTAACGGCACACCAACCCACATGTGTTATATGGCGCCTACAAAGGTGCATAGATAGGTTTGATCTGCTTTAGCAGCAGCCTTTTAGGATATATGCGGAAAAAAGATGGAAAACACATGGATGACGATAAAAAGATATAAATGCAAACCATAACCATTATCCAAGGGCAAGCCACCACCAGCCGATTGACTGCATTCGTCTGGGCGAAATCCGGGCCAAAGTGGTGTGTTGAAGATATGTCGCTCGCAAGGATTGACATGACCAGGCCAAATCGGCCTCTCGTATCGGTGCAATCCACCGGCACAAGCTGCAAACCACGGCAAAGAGGTTGCCCCCTATTATCGCCTCTTACGACATGCTGTGCGCCTATTCTACGAACAAAGGGCATTTTCCAATCAAATAAGACTCATGAAACATGTAAAACAATCGTCAATTATGGTCTCAACGCAAATAACAATGCAGAGAGTTAGCAGGCACACATTTATAAAACCACATACAGGAAATTCAATATAACAGATGAGCAACGAGTTTTCATAACACGACAGAACAAAAGTACGATTGTCATCAGTGGTGAACAAACCGGAGATGCTACAAGTAGGACTCGTGACACCAATCCTTCCTTGTTGGAAAAATCACGATCACACAACTGGAAATGAGAAAACAGCTTCCATAATGGACCTGGGAAAAAGACTGCGTGGGCAACTGAATTGAATCCTGTTTGGCAAACACCGGAATACCGAATAACAAGTATACGATTGTCACGTAATTTAGAGAGGGAATTTATTTAGATGAAATTTTGCACAGCTCAACCCGAGAAAGACACGTGGAATTTATATTAACATTAACGCGTGAAGCCAAGGATGTGTTCAAACATGAAGGTCTCGCCCGACAGGTGGTGTAATTGGTTTTCACGGATGGTACACGTTATTGTCTCAGGTTGACGGGTCATTTATACCATGTTCTAACACCGCATCATTATCATTCATTTGACAATACACTGTGCGCAAGAACAATACATGTTATGCCACTTGATGAGGAGGAACAAAAGAGACCCAGCTCGACCATAAACTATTCCTAAGAAATACATGATATCTGTTCTCAAAAGACACGAATAGCCCTTGGCTATTTCTGACACGCCAATCAGCCGTTGTTATATCTGATTCTCAAGTGTTAACGCAGACAAGCATCCCAATTCAACAAAGGCCTAATACCGTGCGATGAAACGGACAGTAAAACTAACGCAAATTGCATCAAGCAAAAATTTTAAATCAATAGAATAGTATCATTTAAAAGCTCAATTCATTAAATCAGGATTGTGAACCTTTGCTCACTCTAGCCTTTAGCGTTCTTGTTCCAGGAGTCATTTGATGGAGAGAAAAAAAATGAACGGAAGAGCACGTGCATTAGGAAGGTATGAGACAAGGTAGGAATATACAGCCTTGAAATAGGCTGAAACTAAATAGTCGCTTTACGCTTTGGCATCCCATTTGTAATTGGAGGAAATGACTAAATATGCTATTTTGGGGGTATTTTCCATTTCCGATTTCCACAAAAACGCTGCGACACATACACGCATCGTTATTATTAATCAAAGTTTACATACTAGTATCTGGTGTGCCAAGTCTATACTTAAAACATGCGAAGAGTTTGCAGAAGAATACCATGTTATATCCAACGCATCATAAAGTAATTCGGTGCTTTTTAATTGTCAAACGCGCGATGTTGATTCAATTGAAAGGTGTTGAATTAAATGAAAGTGAACATGTTGTCCATTTAGAATCCTACATAGGAAGATACTACGAGAAATGTTATATGGATGCTGCATATGGTTATCTTCTGTCAACAAATAACACGCTGACGTAAAGATGCGGTCAAACCATAAAATGATACCTGTCCAATTATACCGACTAGCCAGATAAATAGACCCAATGCGGTGGTTAATGACGGCAGTCAGCAATCATAGACCTCAGTTTTTTTCTCAGCGGCTTCAAAACGCAGGAATTTATGGCAAATGTCGTGTTATATAATAGACAACGCAGAGCACAAAATACAGCAGATTAGGTGAGTTGCCCACATGGACTCCAGCCGACGCTCTAGAAAATGCTGACGTTTGAACAATGATGCACGAACTGATGCCCTGCAGACCCGGCACACCACACAGAGCATCCCAAAGCAACTTTGCAGGGTCGAAGGCCAATTGCGTCTTAACAATAGGGTGGAGGTTGTATGTGTTCACCTTTGGTCAATTTCGTTGGAACATAATGTTATGCTGCGCATCGAAAGGTGGGATAAATAAAGAGAGTTACGATTTACCTCATTGAGCATCCGCTTTCTAGGATAAATGGGGGAAAAAGACACTAATATGCTCTGACTTCTCATTCAAATCACCCGATATGATTATATCACATAAGAAATGATTGTATACGTTAAAGTAAAACAATGATGGAAATCCTTATTTGATGCCTTTGAGAGTGAAGGCAACCCTGATGTAATGAATAACTGAAAACTGGTGGAGTCTTTCAGGCTATAATTATTCCAACGCATCCTTAAATGTGGATAAATTATCGAAAAGGCGCCTTCTTACAAGTCTGCAAAGATACATTAACAGGCACATGATTGTAAGAAAGAGTCAAAATATTTTTTTTTCTTCATAATAACTCTCATTCGAGAAACCATTCGAGTCATTCACATTGATAAACAATTGTAAAAAAAAACAAAATATTATAAAGGGCACGAGAGCTGGGATTTGGAGGTTATTCCAAAAATGTTGATCTCGCCGTGACAAATTCCCTGAATCACATGAAACAACTTCGGAAGGCAGATATTGGTTTTCAACTTGATTTATGCCATAGGGGATTTCTTTATGTACGAGTTCCAGGCATAAAAAGCCCAAGTGCATTGAAGCATAAAGACATAAACACGGTTAAACCCACGCCTTAAAAGAGATCAAGAATCACGAACGTTAATCCGAAGCGATGAACTGGTACGGGATAATGTATTTTAGACGTGAGAATACAAATTCGACAGATGAGATCGCCCCTCATCATTCTCTGGCAAACCTCGTCGGCAATAAATGTCACCCACTCAAACTGCACTTCTTCCCACTCCCGTCTATACCGCGGAAGATGCACGTAAGACTGCAGTATCAACTCGGCCGATGTCAAACGTAACACGGGAGCGACGACCAGAAGTGAATGGAAGGGAATGGATTTGAAAGTGAACATGGTCAGAAAAGAGGCGGGAACTAAAGCATCGAAATAGGTTGAAGCTTAATCGTCACTCTTTTGCTACCTAAATGGAGGTAGTAAATGGAGGAAATGTCCAAATTTCGGTGACATTTACTGGATAGGGGCAATGCGTACTGCCATAACCAATACGCGACTTGTGGGGAACGCGCATAATGTCATTTGAGTCATGTTAATACTCTCAATCGTCCAATGTACAGATGACAGGACACATAGCTATTCCCATGGATGAAAGGTCGCGGAAGGCATCGTGGATGAGGCGCGTGGTATAAATCATAATTGATAAAAATCCGGGCATCTGCAGAGAGGTGCTTATGATGATGAGTGAAAATGACAATGCTGATGGGTCAGTTTCTCAGCGTGGTCGTGCGCTCACAAACACATCTCATATCTGATGCAAAATTGACTGGATCCTACACAGGAATGCATATGATGAATGCTCAATATTGGCTGAATCACTACACGCATTTACACAGACAATAACTGTATTTGTCCCAATCAATAACCCAAGCGGTAGTCGACGTAGATGCAAACTGAATATAAATATGCAGTGTCATGGGGCCACGCAAAGTCCCATCATGTCCAGATCAATATTCGCCAACCTAATGCAATTCGGCAAAGACATAGATGCACAGCTTTTATCGACGCGATGACGAGAAGAATATTTATCCAACGACGTGCTGTAAAGCACATGAGAAGCATATCGGAAGAACATATTGACGAGCCCCTGACGCACAAAAAAAAATGCCATGGATTTATGGGAAGGATTCACATGACTTGGAAATACAGCAGATTAAGAAACATTGGATGGCCCCAAATACATACGTCCAATTTAACGCATGCTCTCATAGAATAATGCCATGAGTGAGAGATTTTGCTTTCGCTATTAAAGTCCGTGGATATCTTTGTACGGATTTATATCTTGCATGAGCCTCTGATCAAGCTTCAATTCGCATGAAGTAACGAGGGCTCACACATTGAGGAAAGTTCGTCATCCATTAGCTAGGACGAGAACAAAATATGAAGTTCGACTCATAAATGATATAGCTCACTTACATTTTTAAGTCAATTCCAGCTAAGAGCGCTTTCAAGTCAATTCCAGTAGCTATTAATGAGATTTATACTTCTCATTCAATACATGCCTTGTTCTGCGTTGCATTTGGCAATGAAGCCAGTAACATCGCATGCGTCCAGGAAGCAAATGCGAATATTCACAGAAACTCTTCTTAGGTCGCCGGGTGGAGCACAGTAACATGACTCCCACAAATCAGATTATGAAAGTCTAGGGGTGGTTTGGGAGGATACGTGATAATCCAAGGTATCTATTCAATTATGCCGCCTAGCCATTATCATAACCCGAATGCGGTGGTGAACGACGGCAGTCAGCAATCATATATCTCACTAATTCTTAGCGGCTTCCCAACGCAGAAATAGATAGATCAACGATAGAAAATATCCAGGTTGATAAAGCGATAATGGACAATGTGGAGAAAAAACATACCAGATAAAGTACGCTGCCCACATTGGCATTTACAGCGTGTAAATCAGAACTCCGGCCGATGCTCCAGAGAATGCTGACGCTTCAAAAAAGGTTAGCATGAACTAATGTCTTGCAGACCCCACAAGCCACGCCGAGCATATCAATAATACATTTCAATGAGGAAGGACAAATGCTTAATGGCCACAGTGCGGAGACTGCAGGTGCAATTAGTTGAAAAGATCTACTGTATTCAACAAGGCACCTGCATTGATGTATGCCACATGTATTTAAAAGGCGCACCACGACCATCCTCATCCTCACGATATCACTTCGATGTTGAAAGCGACGTAAAACCCCCATTTCATTTATCACTATATATATGTGTGTTCACCATCACATAATTCTTGCTGTGGGACGGGACATACTCACCTCGCGGAAAGGAAATTGTGCGAATTGCATTCGGCAACTGAGAACGGCATGTAATTGAGTTTACCAATGGCAGATTCTAGCTGGGAGAGGTCGAGGAACAAAACGGCTAAATGTATTGCAGCTTCAAACCTTAAACAGCGTTACATAAACGTTAAACCGAGGCGATCAGCCCGCAAAAGGAAATGGATTTCTAACAAAGAGAGAGTGCCAATATCCAAACTGAGATCGTCCCTAGATATATTTCCGCAAACCTCGTTGGCAATAAATGTCACATACACTCCCTCGATCCAAAATATGAATCAAGCAAGAAGCAAGTAAGATGCATGACACATGGTTGGCTGTCACTGACACAATGTTCAACTGTTGCGCGCAATTAAATGTGTAGTTGCGCGCATCTTAATCAGTTAAATTAACTGTTTCACAGTGGCATTTCATTTTGCCAGGGCAACGAATGACTAAGTGCTATTGACGATCTCAAACGTTTCCTTCTGAAGTCTCTAGTGGTAGCTTGTCCTCGTTTTCACCTCCCATTTAGACTAAGTGTAGATACATCTAGTCATGACATTGGTTATATATCTTCCCCTACCCGAGTGCAGAAAAGATGCGTCAGATAAAGATTGAGTTCGAGTAGTCAGGTTTGCTTCCAAGGGCTTGTTCAAATGACAAAGATCCTATGGCCCGACTAAGCTCGAACCTTTAAGCAAGGTTAGCAGCGTAATTGATTGCGCAACCTATCTCAGGAGACGCACATTTGTTGTAGAATGTGCCCAACAAGCCCTAAAACCACTTTTTCAAAAGATCTGGGATGAGGCAATTTAGGAAAGATGCCAGCATCACAAATGGTAGTGTCAGATACACTCAGCCTTTGTCACCCTAACTCTGACCTTGGTAAAGTAAGTCACAGTCCGGACAATGACGACAATTACTTACCATGCACAGATGAACCGACAGGAGACTGGCAGCAGCTCGGATATTATATTCATCATGGTTCTGCATTTCTTTACTCCACAGGCACTGTCAGACATTGACTCACACCAAATGACCAATGGTCCCATCGACAATAAGCCTACACCTATCCCTTTGCATGAACCACAATACGATGCTGACAAAGAAGATAGTCAGATTGTCCGTGTGCAAAGGAGAGAAAATCACGGCCGACAAAAATGAGTCCGCCTAACGAACCAATAAGCTTGCATCAGACGCGTGATAGCCACGTCGTCGCCATAAACTGTTCAGCGTCACAGCCAGACACTAATGAGATTACTTGTGATGCCAATAGCGATTGTTATTATCGTTCAAGTAATTGCTCAGAGCCGCGTGGCTGTATATATGAAGGTATTTTTTGTTGTGACCTCCATACGACCTCTGACCCTGACAAGAACGCTGAGAGCCCCAGTTATGACCAGATAAACAGATCCACTCTATTCAGTGAATGTGATTGCACTCCGGAGAGTATATCCGAGATGCAGTCGGCCGATCCTGCACTAAAGACACTCATCCAATACTTAAAACACGACAGGCTGCCTGGATCTCAGAGGGCTACGCGGCGACCAATCCTGCGTTCGGTCGACCATGTGATAATGAGGGTTATGCTTTTCCATTCCAGGTTAGCTCGCAGTAAGAGGAAGCTGAATTTGCAACAATATCAGCTGGTTGTTCCTGATGTAATAATTCAGACTGATTTTAAAATGCACCATTGACAATTTGGAAAGCAGTAAGAAGCTGAGAGGTCCTGTCCATATCAATCGTCTCAAAATTGCCCTGCATTCGTGTCTCAGACCCCTCCCGGTATTTTGTACAATATCTCGAGAACCTTCAAAAAATTTTGGATACGTACGTCCCAGAAGGAAGGGCATTGATGAGAAACTTTCCTCTCACATTGATAGATATGTTATGTTATTTTATATTGGGGTGCGTGTTACCAGTGCAGCAGGCCACCTTAGCCCCCTGCTAAAATATACCCGGGGTACGATCTGGACTAGGCCAAACTATACCCCACTAGGCCAGATTATACTTTCTTGTGAATTAGTTTATATTTCAATGTCCAGGGCTTCTCTGTTTTATGTCTTCTAGGCTGCATGGACAGCCTTATCAGTGACCAGTGTGATTTTGTGAACAAACTAATTGATATCCCTATGGACTCTTTCCAGGCAGCCTATGCATACAACCCACAATCAAACGGCCAAAGGGAACGTGACAACAGGACACTCAAGGCTGCACTGAGTAAGCTCGTCAGCGACAAGCCGATGATTGGGATCAGTGCATTCCAGGCGTTGTGTTTGCTTATCATACATCGATCCTTGCATCAATTGATGTAAGGCTGCAATGCGAAGCTGCCCATCGACCAGAAGTTTCCTGGCTAGCACAACACAGCAACACTTCCAGCCTCGGTCAGTCCCAATGTTCGTGATGCACTTCACCATGCTCCAGCAACATCACCAGGTCACGTCTCGTCAGAAGTAGTATTATGATCGTCTTGAAAGCAACAAAGAGTCTACATAAAACATAGGTTACATAAAATGAATTCGGTAAATTATGTAACAATCCGACCATTATTAACGGAGTTATTCAAAATGATATGTCATTACCTATTCGACCTTAGTTTCAGATCAAGGTCAAAACAAAACCTATCGGTTCTGTGCATTATTAACGCCTATCGATTGGGGGGGGGGGAATCAAACATTTCCAAAATTGCGACCAGTATCGCGGATCAAGAAATTGCCCACATACATATAATCATACATACATACAAACATGACTAATCAAGATAACTTGGCGAAGCGATTCACCAAAGTTAACAAGCAATTAGGCTCAACAAAATAGATTTTTTTACCTTACACAGCGACTGTGAACAGGCAGACTGGACAGCTACTACAACAATCACACAAAACATCTCATTAACGGAAAGGAAATTTACGTCTTCCACCAGGACGTCGTCCCTTTAAACATAGAAATGAAAATACATAGAGGATAAGATCGGCAAAATGAGCGGAGACAGCGATTCAAAGCTGCGCGTGATTATAATATTGTTTTCTTTGCTGGAAATGTTAGGTGTCTTGATCGTTAGGTGTCGCTCGTTTATCGATTCGCGTACCAATGAATAAATTAGTCATCGTGAGCTGTTTGTTGGAGCACCAGCACGTGCAATACTTTTGGGGGTTAATCACTTTCTAAGCAACAACGACCGCATTATATTACACACGAAGGGTACGTGGGTAGTGAGTAACTCGATCATAAATCTGGCTATTACCGTAAAGCTCAACTCTGTCTGAGTGGGCCTGATCATTGCTGAGACGGATTGAGTAGACTCCAGAGGGGATCTACTATTCGTTGGAGCACTCGCGCAAGTCATCTAGTAGTAATATTTAGTATGCGAATTTGTAGAATATACTCAACGCAGACAGTATATACTACACCACTTTACTCAGCTATAAAGTATAATCACGACGACGAGTTTTCAACATAGAGTACTATAACAGCCGTGTCATAGTGCATCACGTTGTCTAGTACCTAATAATGGATTCAGTCACAGAGTACTGATCCCCAGCCCCTTGAGTGACATATAACGCCACCTTGAGTGACATATAATGCCGTGAGTAGGTCTTAGAGATGTCAACCTCGCCCAGAACCTAATTACCATGAGAGCGGATGCAATAGAAATAAGTGCCAGTTATAGTCTACCATCAGGATATAATACTTACCGAGAGTTCAGCAGAGAACGAATCTAATTAGGAGTGAATGATGCCACGTGTGCATAGGTAACAATGGAGAATTTGTATTCATATATAAGTAGAACTAAGAAGGATCTATGGAGGAGACAGCGTTGCCATTTTTCTAAATATTACATATGCTGTTCTAATTAACTGCTACTCTGACTGATGTGCCCGATATTAAGGCAATTAGAGGGCACATGCATGTTCACTGTGACTAATGGTCGCATTAAGTTACCAACATCGCACCCCATATATCCCACCGCACAGAAATCGAGTCAGCAGTCTGTTTTTGCACATACAAAAGCAAAACTCCTTTCTATGCAATACCAATATATTTTACGCAACCTCAACATTGCCAGACCAAAGGTTACAGATTGACATATTCAGCACACGATTCAAGCGACAAAAAAGCAATATCGATGTATTAATGGCATAGAAATACAGACAGGCGCGCAGATGTTTTGATTATATTATAGCACAGTATATAAATTGGGCATTTTATGTGGAGGGCTGTAGAGAATAGCGTATGACTAGCATTCATACTAGCATATGGAAGTGACTCATATACCATATACATTGCACCAAGAAGCTAAATCAATGCACCAGGATCAATCAATGCACCCAAATGAATAAAATAATTGACAGAGTATGAATAACTATGAGGGTCCGCTGCCGGGGATGGACAGATGGAACCATCATACTTACGAATCACGTAAAGCAATCACAAGTAATTGGCTCATGGGAAATAGCAATGCCGTAAGTTGGCTGGCACGCATCGTAAACAGACAGAACATTGGATATAACAAATAATGAAAGCATTCAAAACAGAGATCGTATGTAAGATACGATGGGTAAAACCCATAGGAACACTCATTGCTATGAAAGATTATTATTACTTGTTTGTTTGACAATTCACAGACATACCGCAGGATAATCCAATAGCAGTTTCAATAATAGACATTGGGAATGCACTCAAACCAGTACAACGGCAGTCGATTGGTCAAGCTTGCTGGAAATCTGCTGCATTTAATTGAAACCAACAAGTTGACGCACTGGTCTGCCGAATAGATAAAGCATGGTTGTAAGTTATATGAAGAGGAAATATACTGACATGAAATATTGCACTGCTCAACCCGGAAAAGGCACGCAACATTTCTCATATAACAAACGCATGAAGCCTAGGATGTGTTAAAACGTGAAGGTCTCATTCGACAGGTGGCGGTGCAATTAGCTCTTGGCGCACGTCATTGTCTCGATCAGACAAAGGAGCCGGGCGTTTATACCATGCACGTAAGAACGATACATGCCATGTCAATTAATGACGATGACCAGAAGAGGCCAGGTGCGGCGACATAACATTTCTTGGAAGTATTTTTCATCAGTTCTGGTGAGTCACGGAATGCTCTCATAAAAGCCAATTAGCCTTGCAAACACGAATTCTCACATACTCACATAGACACACATTCCTATTAAATTAAAGGCCTCATACATCGCAATGGAAATCAAAATTATATCTGCAAAAAAGTCACGAAGCAGAAGCTTGGAATCAATAGAATCATCAAATTCAAAACATCATTTCATTTAATAAACATCACGAATCTCCTCTCACACTAGCCACTAGCCTTCTCATGTCAGGAGCTATTCTATTTGAAACATCATGTTAGTGGGACTACCGTATGTGAGCGGAAGCTACTGCAAACTTGGAAGGAATGAGGAAAGGTAAGGAACATATGACCTTGACCTGGGTCGAAGCAAATTTGCCACTTTACGCTGTTACAACCTCTCAGTAAATGGATGAAATTTTCTGTCAGCTTCCTGCAAAGAGGACAGCTTGTGGGGACATTACCAAATAAGCGGCATTCAAGTCAATACCCAATCGAAGTCAGAGACATTAATATTTCAACACATAGCCCAGAACTTCGTGAACAAATATCCTACGATCTCAATGTTGGAGTCACAAGCATGGGACGCACTTAATGCGAGTCTGCGCAGCAACACCTCTTAGGACCGTCACTTGGTATCATTCAACCTGCACTAGTACCACACATTTGAATTCACCAGTGACTAAGTTGTCTTATATTCTGCAAATTTTCGTGTTGCTTTTCCGCAAGTTTCATTCACTTCAACAAAAATTCCATTCATCATTAGATGAACTATCACAGGTTTAGAAAGCACTAGCACCAAAAACACGGCCTTCATCCATCAATCAGAGAGAGACGAATCCAGATAAGCACTGTGAGCCGTCACTGCGGCATGATACACCAAGTTATCTATCAAATTATGCCGCCAAGCCAATGACATCAACTGCCAGTATTCACAGACCTCAGTATTTCTCAGAACGTTCTAAAACAAAGGAATTGATGGCAAATGTCGAGGTAGATAACGCGATAATGAACAACGCAGCATGGTTACACAGCAGATAAAGTGAGCTGCCCACATGAGCCTTGACGGCGCATATATCAAACATCTAGCCGACGCACTGCAGATTTTAGATGCACGAAAAACAATTGGAAATAAAAAGATGTCCTGCAGATCCGGCAATCTGATAAATCAAAATGGACTGCAATACCACTAATATGCTGATGATACTCAAATCTATCTTACATATACTCATACGCAAGGATATGTGGATGATTCACTGACTGAATTATAAATATGTGCCCGCAGATCATTGATGGCAAATAATTTTCTAAAACTGAATTAAGATACAACTGAGATTCTATCTTTAGCATCTCGGTACAAATGTCCGCCGTCGTTTGGTCCAGTTTAAATTGGCAATATGACTGTATCAACATCAGAAACAGCCAGAAATCAAGATGAACTCACTATTTAACGGGGAAACCAAATGCTAGGAAATCAACTCAATCTTTAGTTCATCTGATCCGAAGATTAGTACCTGAACAAATCCACAACTGAAATCCTCGTGTGTGTGTATGTGTGTATGTATGTATGTATGTATGTATGTATGTATGTATGTATGTATGTATGTATGTATGTATGTATGTATGTATGTATGTATGTATGTATGTATGTATGTATGTATGTATGTATGTATGTATGTATGTATGTATGTATGTATGTATGTATGTATGTATGTATGTATGTATGTATGTATATGTATGTATGTATGTATGTATGTATGTATGTATGTATGTATGTATGTATGTATGTATGTATGTATGTATGTATGTATGTATGTATGTATGCATGTATGTGTGTGTGTGCATGTATGTATGTATGTATATGTATGTATGTATGTATGTTTAATATGCCAAAAATAACTACAAAATCAAGAAATACATGTGCTAATCATATGATACCTCTAGTCCCTCATCATAAAAAAAACATAGGGCAAGCACGGGGATGGGGAGGGTATTCTAAAGATGCTCATTCAGTGGAAGAAAATTGAGTGAATTGCATAAAGCAACTGAGGAAGGTAGATAGTAGTTTTCACTCTGAATGGGATTCAAAGGCAGGTTGCTGTTTGTCTGCAACGAGAGTTCCAGTCATACAACGAACAAGTGCATTGCAGCATATACACTAAAAAACTCACGGCCAGCAGAGCATCTAGAGATGAAGCCAATACAGATTATTGATTTCAGACACTGCGAGTTGGAAAGCGAATATCAAAACTGAGATCACTACCAAACATTTCCCAACAAACCTCGGCGGCAATTAACGTCACCATCCTAAAACGAACTCCCTCGCATCACAGTACATCAAAAAAATACACAGGACAACTCCAACACTTCACGCCCGCCCTCCGTGGGTTGGCGCAGCAATACCCTGTGGACGATTATCGCGCGGAGAATAATTTGATGCACAAGGGTTGAATCTGCTTTGGGCAGATGCCTGTTTATCCGTAAAAACAGGACTAACCCACCCCCACCCCGATACACTCATGTTGGGCAAGCAAAACACAGGACGGAGGTTGACTGAGAGAACAGAATCATCTGACTAACATTGCATCATAGGGAAGAGATCACAATTCAAAGTTAATTACACTGATTGTCTCGCCAGGTGTGGTTTAGCCGCGTTTGAAGCGTTGAACTTGACGCGACAACCAAGCGCTAAATAATAATGTACTTAACTCGATCAGCACTTCCAGTAAAATGGTCGGGGTTCGGGAGCTTGCTGAGATGGGGTCCTGAGCAAGTACCGACAACTACAACTTATCGAATGGCACCCTACTCTCAGCCAATCAGAGCTCAAGAAAAAGCTCGGTCTTTTGCTTGCCAGCCGCTAATCTGGTCACGGTATTATCCCATCTCACAGGAATCATGCTAAGGCGCGAAATTGTAACACCTGCCGAGCTGTGTCTACTGCGCTACAGTGTTGCTAACATCAAACAACGCCGAAGTCGGCGGAGCTCTGATTACTGGAGTTAGGAAATTTCTGCAAGTCTCACACTACAAATTATCGAAGCATAGCGTCGGAAAAAATTAATCTCCGAGATCTCATATAGTTAAAACCACCATGACAGGCAGATAAGGCCGAATGGGGGATTAAGGGACTACCTCTCATATTTACAGGTCCCAGTCAGATACTTTACATAACATAGGTTCACGCTAATTATCATTATTAGGAGCCAGCGTCGTGCTTGATTATCGCGTGTAGGTGCCATCGCGATAAGTATGTTATCGCATGGCTACGTGACCACGCGATAACTAACATTTACCGGTGACGAATGCCAATGCGTTTGATATGGGCTCTGTATGAGTTTCGCAGCGTCAAAAGCCAATAGTCCCGATGGGACACTAGTAGTAGTCACACCCTATGAGTGGCACATGTGACTGACTGCAAAGGCGAACCCATGTTTTATCAGACTGATTGGTTCCAACGACTGTTTGGGGCTTCATAAACAATCCCATTTAGGCAATTACAGAGATACTGCATCTTTTTTGTGATGTATATATATAATATATATCGTGCTATATATATATAGATATATAGGTGCCATCGCGATAAGTATGTATATCGCATGGCCACGTATATATATATATACTGACATTATATATATTACGAATGCCAGTGCGTGTATATGGGCTCTATATATCTATTTCGCAGCGTCAAAATCACTAGTCCCGGTATATATACTATATAGTAGTCACATATATATAAGTGGCATATATATATGTGACTACGGTTCCCTGCACTGTCTGAAATCTTTTCAGTCGCATCAATTCTAATAGCGCTTGTCTCCACAGTCACGGGAAGCAGACGTTTAAATCGTGATCTGATAACTCGTCATTTCCATCCATAGGACACTCTACTAATATGAACGATACATGCAAAGCCACTTCTAGACGAGAAACAGCAGAGACCAGTCTTTGAAACATTTCTTGGGTGTATTTGATATAAATTCCCTTGGGACACGAATCAACTTCAAGTTCAACTTTTCTGACGGAATAAAAACAGAACAGCTGTATACGGTCGTAATATTTGAATGAGATAGCGGATTTGTAGTGCAGACATAACGCGGAAAGAATAAACACAACGGCCCTCAACAGTATTAACGACGAAGAGCTATGTAGTCACGTGAACCCATATGTATCAGTAAAGTAGCTTCATGTTATAGGGCTTCACGGTTCACAGCAGGTGACTAGAGCCAAAACAAACGCTAGAACAGCGACCACCATGGCGGGCGGGTCTTGCTGCATCACGCTGTTAGCTGGATGATCTAATGAAGAGATTAAGCCATAGCTCTGATCCCCAGCCATTACGGCGTCCCTTATAACGGCAACGAAGCGAGCACGTGTTATGATATCTATCTCGTCCAGACTATAATTGCCTTGAGGGCGGATGATGGAAAAATAATGACAAACTCAGATATAGCCTGGCGTTAGGAGAAAACAGATCTGTCGAGTCCGATGGAGGACGATTTTAATTATAAATGACTGATGCCATATGTGGGTTAATGATTCAACTGCTACGTGGGTGATTCAAGGAAAAGGACCATTTTTGACCCATGGAAATGTCAACAGATGACAATGAATAATGTCTATTCTCATATTCAAGAGACTGTTCAGCCCCATATTTGTAACGAGGCTGTCTAGCAAGCTGCTTGGCAACCGCACCATGGAAACCAAAGGTTTTAAGGTTCTACGCGGCGCTGCGGTCTCAAAAAATAGATCCCTACTTCGGCTGTCGCCATATATGTTGACGGAAATTGCCCTTCCTGCTTGTCGGTCTAATTTGAGCGCAAGTATGCCCACAACTTAAATGATTGTAGATTTGATGAAATCTACATTTTGTAACCGAAGTGGAAGTATACACATCGATAACGAGGTTGTTATAGGGCGCGTAATGATTTACAGCTAACATTCGTGTGGTTCATGGTTTTTAGGAGGCACCGTTATCGATGGAACGAAACAACTAAATAAAACAGATTTACACAATACATCATGGACATTTCCAGTCAAATAATAATGTTGAAAATTTATCAACTCTGCGGCACAAATTAAAAGATGCCATTATCTATGTCTGCGTTAAACATCATTATGTATTAACAAATTGATCCCAGAGTACCCGACATGGGGCTGAGCAACCGCTTGTGGCGACATTGTTGTCTAAACCTTCGAATCACTGTTTCAATCTACTGCCACTACGACTGCTGTACCAGATAAAAGCCTATTAACCGCTTGATAAAAAGTCAGTAAGGATGTAATTAATGAGTGTAACGGCCCACTAACACTAATGTGATGCATGCCGCCATGAAAGCTGGGACGGATATGAAGAGATAAGATTGACCTGGTAGATCAGGCGCCTTCAAGGATAAGCGGAAAAAAGAGGGAAAATCACGTAGATGATATATATAACATTGACTATTAGTCACATTAAACAAGCGATATATCTTCCAACACATATCACGGCATAGCAGTCTGTTATTGGTGGAAATAAATAAGTTTGTAAGCGCGTCCAACAGCGCAACTATGAAGGTCAAATCCACCGACACGACAAAGGTCAAATCCACCGACACGATAAAGGTCAAATCCACCAACACGATAAGGGTCAAATCCAACGAAACGATAAAGATCAAATCCACCGACACCAGTCGCAAATCACGGCAAACAATTATCCCCTGTTGGCCGCCTCTCGCGACATGCATGCAGGAGGGTACAGTGAGCATATCCTAACCCCGGATCCATGCGGGCCTGGGGAGGGGGCGGGGCACAATTGAGGTGAACGCAAACGTGGACGGATTGGGGTAAGGCGGGAACATACAGCCTTGAAATAGATTGAAACTAAACCGTTGCTTTTTGCTTAAGCTACCTATCATGGAAGAATTGCCTGAGCAGGCTCTCTCGGGGACATTTTCCCTTTCCTCTTCCCTCAAAAAGGACTGTTTTTTTAGCATTTCCAAGAATGGGACAACGTCCTTTGGGATGTGCGCTGGTGTCATTCGAGCCATGTGAATATTCAATACCACCCCAACAGACCCGGAGTACCGCACATACGATCCAATCAAACCCGGCGTACAACACAGACCATCCCAACAGACCTGGCGTACCACACAGACCAACCCAACAGACCTGGCGTACAACACAGACCATCCCAATAGGCCCGGAGTACTACACAGACCATACCAACAGACCTGGCGTACCACACAGACCATCCCAACAGACCTGACGTACCACACACCTCAATTCCATGCAATGAGAGTTAGAGGCATACACTGCCTAAGTACACATCAGCATAACTACAGCGACCCACGACCTAAAAAGGCGCCATGAAACACAAACGTAAATCGGACGCGATGAGCCCGCGCAGGGAAATGGATTTCGGACAAGGCGAGAATGCTAATTCACAAGATGAGATCACCTCGTATCATTCTCTGGCCAACCTCGTCGGAAATAAATGTAGCCTACACAAACTACACTCCCTACCACCGCCATCATGTATCACGTTAGAAGCACTTGACAACCACAACACTTAGCCACTTAACGCCCACGAACTGCGGGTTGGCGTAAGACATACACAGGAATGGCCTGTAGCAGGTTATTGTGTAGAGAATGAATAAAGACAGCACGTGGGGTGGTACGAACCGGAAGGTGACAGTTTACGCCTACTGATAACGCCGACTGCGCCAGTGAAGTCACAAAAACAGCCATTGAAGCGAAGACGGTGGGAAAATTTAGAAAAAAATGCCCTAAAACGATAATATTGCAAAACATCAAAAGGGGCTCATACAAGTGACATAACCAATACATACCAAAAAGCCCCCCCCCCCCCTCCCCTCAACCACACACATGCATAAGCGGAGAAAGAAAAGCAGAAGACGCGAACTCAGTCAGAAATCGATGCCATTCGATGTAGTGGATATTCACATAATCTCTGTGGAGAAGGATTTATTACACATGACACCAACACTACAAATTTGCGGGGCTCCCGTTCGCACCAGTATTAAATCATTGCAAAGCGAGGAGCCGGGGCGATAACTTTTCGGTTCAATAAAGCAGAATGATCACACAAATAGACTGGGTGTGATTCAGTCGTGTCGAAAATGTTTCAGTCTGCAGGATGACTCAGCGCTCAATAAGCGAGGCGTCTAAAACTCGATCAGCAAGGAATCCTATTGGGCGAGTCACTTCCGGCGATTATTTTGGTCTGAGACTAACTATCAAGCCGATGATACTACAGCCCTGGTCATGGTCTGATGGAAGCCCTCCTCATATTGCTTGCCGAATGAGTTAATGGTCACGCGCAGCTGTAGATGGACCTGACGTAGCTAGGTAGGATAGGGGGCATGGTGGGGGCTCAACCCTGCTCGGTTAAGTGCTAGCCAAACCAGCCCAGGATGACTGAGTGGGTGTCGGCCCTCAATCCTTGACTTCGGTAAATCCAGTGCTAATGTAAAGAAGCAGTGGGCCGTTGATAGCTACCCTTGCTATTCGGTGGGTAAGGTTGCCAAACTGTATATAATGCAGTGTATATAATGGTAGTTCTGATTATGGTGTTATAAATGGATTCCAGACCTCTTGCAGTTTCTCATGGTGCTCTTGGAGAATCCAGGATTTGGCCCACGCTTCTGTGAGGAAAGCACTAGGAACCTATCGTGATCCCTGTTTCATTTTAATACCTAGTGACAACCAGTCTCTATTTGGGATTTCCGAAAACACCTATATCACATAGTACAAAAAGCCACTTATTCAAGACTACAGTTAACCGTTCACCCATGGTCAACGCAAAACGGCTTGTAGAATGGTCCTTAATGGTTTTGTAATCTGTTCTGGAATTGTCTAGCCCAAGAGCGCAGACTAGAGACTGGGAGGGACAAATTGTACTGCTTCATGCGGGTTATATGGCCCCTACACTGACCATTCGTGCATCTTAATCTGAGTCAGTTACAAGTGTTTTTAGATCGTTTACCTGCCATAATCGATGCTCCATACACAAAACCAGCTTAATCTGTAATTGAATGTAATTTCTTCCGATCTCCCTGGGCCGGCTAGGGTGGTGGGTCGTCCTTGGGAAATGTTGCGCATTTTCGCCCATCTCTGGGAATGGGTGCGAAATTTACAAAGATGCAAGGCAATAATATATTATGCGATTTTTGCAACGAACTGCCTTTTCAGAGTGTTCACTGGTCAAAGTCCAATTGCGCAATGTGCTGCAAACTATTAATATTTCTATATCAATATTCCTGATCATTTGTTTTGTAATGGTAACATTGAGATTTTATGTCACTTTCAAGACCGAGGTGATATCACAACCGTGATGGATGAGGATGATTGTGAGCTCTGCTTTAGTGCCTGTGCCCACTTGGCACAAAACCATTGCCAAGATAGGGCTGCGAAACCCACACAGATTGGACTATTGAGATACCACGTCGAGTTCATCCCCTTTTAGAGATCGCCATTTCGTCTAATCAATATGATTTTCACTCTTTGGAATCGAACTCACAGCATGTGGTGGAAAGGTGACCACTACCACTACTCTACTTGAAATAGCAAGAATCAACTTTGTACCAAAAGGCATTATTTAGAATCACTTGTAGTTAGTACTCATGATCGCCAGTAATTGAGCATCTCTTCGGTGAGTACTATTGTCGGAATACATATGATAAAAATAATGACATTATTGAACCAGATCTATTCGCTCTAGTGAACAGCTCTACCTGATCGTGACCTCCCTATTGATGTCATTTGCAAAAGATTCTGTGAATAAACATGCCCAGATACGCATATCATGTTTGTAAGGTATATTGATAGACTTTTTACTGAAGTGCTTTCCCGGTTTCAATGGCACAAACTGTACCCACTGACGTCAGACAGACACCTTCTCCGGAATCTCATAAACACTGGGTTTATCTTAGTCAGAATTGCCGCAAAATATCATACCACAACGTTTGACCGTGACGAAATATAAGACAAGATTTGACAACTTTTTCCACCAGCAACCAAGCGCGTAATAGCACCGCGTTTCTCTTCGACGATGATTTATTTCCTGATTACACATTCATTAACAGTGAAATCCGTTTGAGTAATTTATAAAACCACACAATTAACCACCTGAACGTTTGACATCATCATTTTACCAGGTGTCTGATTGATCAAATCATGGGCAACTAATGTGATGGGGAGACAATAGGTGCATTAAATCACCATCGTTATGCGTTTTTTATAGAGTCGACAATCACATTTAGTTAAACCATGATGTTGACCCTCCATTAAATCTAGAGTATCAGAGTACATTTTAGCACAAGCAAGAGGGACTATGACCCCTGACAGCTGTGGAAAATAAGTAGGCCATCTGGAGGAAACAAGGACATCCCATATATCATGAGTGATGTTGTAAAGCAAGTGAAGAGCTTAGGAAGCGACGGGAATAAAATAAGCATGTTTCAACCAAAAACCTGCGGACAGTTTATGTGTCGATGAACCAGGTCATTGTTGGCGTGACATGTACTAGATATATGATAAGGATGGTGCATGTGTCTATTGATAAATGTCACTGTTTGTTTACAAGAATATAATAGGATGTGATGTGCAGATGCTTTGTTGCAGCAGAAAAGATGATGTGATGCTGCAAGGATGACGTCACAGTACATTAAGAGTGCATATGTACCTACACTCTGCAGATACACAACACTGATTAAAACATACTTAATATATTCTCTACAAAAATGCAGTTTGATGCTCCACTCCTTAAAGAAGAAAAGCATTTCTGATACTCCATACAAACGTGAAGTAACACAGTATGAAGCACCAAACGACAATAAAGTAACCACATTGAATGCTACAAAATTAAAGTAGTGAAATGCAGAAAATCCACATTTACAAAGACAAAATGATATATCCAACCGTATCCTTACTCAGTACCCCCACAGGCAGTATACCCAACGTACAACACAGAGGTCCGTATCAGCAGGTTTCTTAACTATATCACAAAGAGACTGATACATGAACAAATGATGCGATGATTCAAGCGGACAAACAGTTTACATCACCTAGTCCAACTCAACCCAACCCACACATACAATTTGTGACTGGAACATAGTAAGCTAATTCACCAGGCACCTATGGATTATCTACCGGTAAATGTATATGACATGATCCAGTGGGCTTTTTCACATTGACATTGAAGTACCGCATTATGGTATCCAGGAGAAGCACACTGGATGGGCATGATAAATAACATGATTAAAACGTGACTAACACACAAATCACACAGTAATCCCACCCCCATCTAGGTAGATCCCTAAAACAATATCACCAACTGAAAGCTTTTACATCTTGTGGGTTGGATATAATAATGAAATACTGAAAAACTCAATAGAGATCTTGAATGACATATGAAAATACTGCACTATGGTAATAAAATCAAAGCGGACAATGCAACATAATTCAAGTAAGCTAGGGAATATGATCCCACATGACATGATAAGTTTTGACGCAGTGCCACCGATTGATTTTAGCTTTGTAATCTCAACATTAAAAGCATATCCTATTTTGTGACAACAAAACCAAATTATGATGTCACAGGAATTAATATATAAAAATAGCAGTTGCAATCAGTCTCAAGTGTTGATGTCCAAAATGCGCTAACCACGGATGTATCAAGCATATCCAACGAAGATTATTGAGAAAATATACAAGGCACATGAACAATTCGTATATTCATCAACTAAAATCGTCCAGTTGCTGATGTGGTTGGTCGCCATCGGAACCGATTTGTTCCTCATCTATAGCAGCATCTCCATCACGTATCATCGGCTGCGCAGGGCGGCCTACTTTAGTTCCGTTCTTAGACACATATTTAAAGATACCATTAGCGGCCATAGGAAACACGAATTTCTCTTGTTTCTGAATATCGTCACTTTTCCGTATCCAATATTCTCCGTTCTGTTGGATGAGATACGTATTTTTAGCTACCATGTCGTCCGCGGTGCCGTATTTGGGCGGATAGGCGTGTGAATCATAGCCCAGCCGCTGTAACATGGGAGCGATTTTGTCTATGGCTTGTCGCACGTCTGTAGGGACGGAGGTCACCCACTTGGTCAACGCCTCCACGTTAATAGGCTTGATGACTTGGTCGGTGGAGCGCTCCACTCTGTCACAGCACAAACAGGTCATTGTTATATAACAAAGAAAATCGAGATGAGATTACGACGTGCTCACACTCTATTTTATGACGAGCAGGTATGCGTGCCCAACAGCGAGCGCCGAGTCGCATGGAATGCTTGGCTGGATAGCGATGCTGCGTAATGGATCTCGTCAACACGCAGGAAGGATTCATCGATCCCAGTATTACGACACAACGTGTACAGGTTTGCCTGGGTGCCGAGGAGTTACAGAACCACTTAATCCTGCAGAGACTGCATAATGTCACCTGTCAATAACGGAAACATCAGTAATAGGGAACAAGTGTCTGTGTTACTATGTAAGTGGTGTTAAAGTCAGTGTATGGCGCCACTCATTCTGACTGTTGATTATCTCAACAGCGCAGACGTGCATGTCTTATGTAACAAACACACACACACATATTTATAAATATGCATACATATATATTATATATATATTATATATATATATATATATATATATATATATATATATATATATATATATATATATATATATATATATATATATATATATATATATATATATATATTATATATATATCCCTGTTGCTCAGACTGAACGTCCTCTTCTCTCTCCAGTCTAGCTACCATCAGCTTACCGCGATATATAGCCCTCCATTCAAAGACGATATTCATTTCTTACCATGCAAGCCGCTCATAAGAAGCATACAGCTTGATGAACGGGCCATCTCCACTGTACCTTCCTAAGAACAGATTTAATATCCCGAATAAGACGGAAGCGCGTTTGCCAAACTAATGGCAGAAAAGCGCTTGGTCGAACTAGATGGATTTCACTCGGCGATGGATAATCTATTTCTTTTCGCTCGACATTTGGTCCCAATTTGTCGAGAAGAAAAGCGCTGCTTGACGGCTGCTGCTGAGATTAACGCGCTCTCAGCTTCAGCCAACAAACGTGGGAGTTGTAGTTGACATGTATTTGATTCCAGTCGAAGACGGGTCTCGTATGAATGGCAAGTCATGTTTTATATCCAGGAAAAAAGATGTCAGTGTATAACATGTAGAAATGACAGCCAAGAAGTTTTTGCTTGAGGAATTGGCGCCTTTGAATTTATATAAACTAGCGCATGGGCGGGTAAGATGGAATTAAGTCCGTAACTGAAATAAGATCTGCCATGGACAATCCATTAAGAGCTGCTTCATTAAACGGACAATATAAAAATATAAGTGGCAGCATAGGAGCCGACTTAACACGCCTAAGTTTATGACATTGACCGCATTAATTAACAGTTCAGACGATTGAAACATCGCAGGACCTATTATTAAGCGATTGAAATGACGTCCTTATCATATTCATAACACTTACATTGGTTAGCTGTGGTTTAAATAAAAACAAAGAGCGGCCCATTAATTAAACCTTCATTTTGGTCATTATACCGTGAGACAGCAGTCGCGTCAAAAACTGGATTAAGGACATTGTAGTTGTGACGTCATGCGTAGGATTGCCTTCGTACCAATCTTCGATATTCATTTTGTGCCATAACGAGGCTGCTGTAAGCCATCACGAGAGTTAACGAATCATCCCAGCAAACGGAACCACAACTCACTCCACCCTTACACACACACACAGGGATTTGCATTGGCCTGCCGGCCGCTACCTATATGTATACATAGAAGATAGCGGCCGGCAGGCCAATGCAAATCCCTGTGCACACACACAATCGCTAGGTGACGCTGTAATCTCACATACGACCAATTGAGTCATCTGCTGGAGTGGAGAGCTAACGCCAACAGCGTAATTTAAATTGGCGCCATAATTCATAGGACGTAAACTAACACCGTGGACAGATAGTCGCAGATCAAAACAACGTATAATCCCCACACTCCTTCCCTCGCTGAGGGGAACAGTATCTAGAATCACACCGAACAACTGGTCGATCACGTGAAGGGAAATCACAACTGAAAAAATGTTGGACATAGGTTTTACAAAAACATAAATTGAATCATGACAATGGTGGTCCAAGTTAGCGATTGAGAGCATACTAATCTTAACACAAAAAACAGACGACCGCGCATAGCAATCAAACAAATTGCATTCATTTAATCAACGTTACGGAGGCAAAAAGGAGTTGTTACAATGATTGAGATAAATTTGGTATGAGGCGCGTGATTCAGCTTGTAAATGACTTCGTTAACAGAAAGATGTGAGGGCTCTCAACGGGCGAGGCTCCGCTTGATGATATAACATTACTATTGATCACAGCACTAACGATAATCGAAGAACATAACATACGCAATTAGCTTCCATGGTGTTTCATAATTTGCCTCACCTTTATTAGCAAAACATGGTAAAGAATCATGCCGCATATTTTGTCCGTGATTTATGACCGACCTTAACAGTGGCTATTTGACGCACGGCTGTGCCACCTTTCTTCCGAGTACTATGACATTTGCAGTTGATATAGATATGAAGCTCATATGGCACAACTTGATATATAATTGAACGTCACAGTTGCCGGCTGCATCATCGCACCTCTATCACAAACAGCCCTTGATGTCTAGTATTCGATTGCCGTACTGATATTCGCAGCGTGTTTACTATACAAACATATAGAGTGCAAAAATAGTAGCTTATCCGATGTCGACAGCACATAAAGTCCAGGGGAACATTGTAGACTCATCTCGCATACGATTGACCATAAAAGGCTGGTAATACACAGCTGAGATAATAATGGCGGAATTTCCATCACCCAGTCGGTTGTCATTAGCGCCATTGCACAAAACAGACGACTGCTATAGCATCAATAACAAAAACAAACTCTTATACAGGCTGGCATTCACATGCTGGTATAAGAAACATACATTGTAATGGACACAGGATATGTATCAAATGATATATGACTATTGATACAATGGTGGGAAGAAATAGTTGCCAAGATATCCGTAGTGTAATCTGACCAGCTGTTACACTTGACACAAAGCTTACCACATCCATCATTTAGAAGCGTGAGTTAGGAGACTGGATTGACCGGCCACACCCAGCTGGAGCCTTCCTGTATTTAAGACGAGGTAGGGTGGGGTTGGTGGGGTGTGGTATCATATTGTCCTACTTACGTTTCAGATACCGCCATAAGTAAGGGGGGCTTTTATTATGTTGATAACAAAGTATATTGGAAGAAGCACTCAGGACAATGGAAGGCAGTGTTATGGTTGAGATAGGAGCGACTTACTTGGAGAGTGATATCCCGCCGGGCATGTTGACGAAGTCGCTGTGATGTAGCACAGCGTCATGCCAGGGTATGTCGAGGAACTTAAGCACCTGTAACGTGACCTCCCGTGGGTGTAGCACAAGCTGCTCATAATATACAGGCATACAGCGGCTAGGTCCCACGCGTAGACATTGAACATACATCGTCTCTATACCCGCATTCCACTTCTCCAGGCACTGACGAAAGCTTTTGAGGTTGAAACCAGTGATGGTGACTTTACGAGAGATGATCGAGTTGACCACTGCTCGGCCATCACGGACCATGAGGATAAACTTGGCATGTGGAAACATCTGTGACAGATATACTAAAGATTTGAGAGTGAAGGGGTCTTTGTTACAGAGATATGGTGCGGGCTCTCCATGTTTAGCGATCACCTCTAAAATAAATGCTGACAAGGCTGAATCTATGACATCGTTGCTGAGGCCAGCTTCCTTGAGTCGACGGGATTCCTTCTCGGATTTGGCCCAGAGTGAACGCATCCCAAGTAACCTTGGAATCACTCGGGTTTCCTCACCACACCGGATGTCGGGATGAGCGTCCATCATCGCTCGCATGAGCGTCGTACCGCTCCGGGGAATGCCTCCAATGAAGATGAGTGGCATCTGTCGATCGTAGGAGTACGCCCGGTTCTTAGCATCATACACGACTTTCGTGGGGTCCTTCGGAACCATTCGTGGTGTGTCAAGGTCATGGCAAGGTGAAAACCAGTTGTAAAGAAGAAGGAGGATGAGGACGAGGAAGACGATGAAGTTGAGGAAACGCGGTAAGCTGATGCGTTGCATGGTTGCAACTTGCGTCTTTGGCGATCTCGTCGCCTCCAGCTCAGCATATCACACACAACGGATAATCAATAGAAGGCCATGGTTTTACTGCCACCAACAGGATCAATGTCGGCAATTCTATTCTATTATGCACTACTCTGCCGTGATTGGTTGGTGACGAGGGCGCGGTGTTGTAGCCACGAACGCCTTCACTGGCCCCATACTTCCCTTGACTGGCCCCTGTTGCTTCTTATCGGCCCGTTACAGCACCAAGTGCCATCTCCAACCGCGCTCGGTGATAACGCTGTTTCACCCGCTGCGTCTGGCGGCGACTTGGATACAGAGGAGGAAATTCGGGGAACGTTGACATGAGGAGGAGGTGGGGCGTGTGGCAAGCATCGGTTCACTATGCGGTAGGCGCACACCCCCTAATAATATAACTGTATTTCCTCGGCCACATGGGACGAATCACTTCCTATCATGCAAGCAACTTCTATTGAGACTACTAATGTTCCAAGTAAGTGGCTCGCATACTACTAGCGTTGACAACACAGTCAATGAGGCAACTGCTGCAAAGAAGGGGGGTTTCCCACGGATGATGATATGGCAGCTCAGTTTAACGACCCCGTCCGTCTTCCAGCACTGCCCGGGCACAGCTACCGTCTGTTGACAGCTTTCTTCATAATAGGCGGGGCGATAATTGGGTCTGTTACCCTGACATCAGGCGCGACACCAAGTGGTCCACTTAACGGTGAGCAGTAAACGACATGCCGGCCTGGTGGTCATTACCTGCAGTGCTGTAAACAGAAGAAACACTGTGATGAACAGTAAGCAATCACGTCGCTAGCATAGACAATGGGCGATTGCGGCTCGTTATATGACCAGGCATTGGAGAGCTAGTTCTGTACGACTAACCCCCCCCCCCCCTCATTCAATTACTTGACAGAAACAGTAGTGGTGTTTGACTACTACGACTACCTAGCTTGTCAGAGACAAAAACTCGGCGACGTGGGTTAAAAGAATTGTGGCCATGGTTTCCTGCTGAAAGCATGTCAGCTGGTTATTATACTGCTCACAAATACCACCCCACCCCCCTCCTCCCCTTGGTGTGCCGAACAAATGTAGACATTCACTAATATAATACAGAGCTGATAAGAAAAAATGATGACACAAAACATGCAACGCGACGAGACATAGAGGGCAGCTGAGGATGGAGTTCGTTGTTTTCTGCAAACACAATGGCATACGATATCTAAAACATCAGAGCTCAATTACAATATATGCCAAAATAGCGCCGGAAGTATGAAAATAAGGCAAGAAAAACGTCCATAAAGAGACGCAGACAACATACCGGATGTCATTCAGGATGACGTATAAAGCAAGGGAACGGTCAAACTCACCACGATATAGCGACGTCTTTATGTAAAACAAGAAAACTAATCTGAATGACAGGATAACATGGACCTGATCCCACAACCACACTGACACCCCCAACATGTGTTGAGGTATTGTACATACAATGCAATCAATCGTTTCTAAATCACGGCGTAGAACAGGTGACGCTGTGGGTCAATAGAGCATTACATCAGGTAATAACACCTGGTGGCCGCGCGCTGGTCTCGGATGGGCAATAGCGTACCGCGTCTGTCGGAATGGCTCTAATAAAATACATGCCCAATCTGACCGCCTAAACATGAAGAGATAGTGCTTTATATCACGGTATATGATAACATTCACATAACCAAGCCTCACCGCCCCTCGTGGTGTCCGCAGCACAATGCAGCACCTACGCCAGTCTATCCCGCGCTGCTAGAGATATACGACCCCGCTGTGACCCCCGGACATTTGTTTCTGAGACGACAAATAGATAGTGATGGAAAAAAACACACAAGTAGTTCAAGTACCCATAGTTACAGCGACAAGTTACTGGAATCACGACTGAATATTACATGGAGTTGTTGGTTGTTTTCCAACATGCTCTGGACGAGCAGATATAAGCTGCCTATAACCGGAGGCATGTGCCGTAATGGAGATTGTTAACCATCAAGCTGAAGCGATAACGGGCCAGGGGAACGTCAATCATCAAGCTGGAACATATAACGGGCCAGGGGAACGTCAATCATCAAGCTGGAACATATAACGGGCCAGAGGAACGTCAATCATCAAGCTGGAATAGATAACGGACCAGGGGAACGTCAACCATCTAGCTGGAACAATAACAGGCCAGGGAAACGTCATCCATCTACCTGGAGAAATAACGGACCAAGGGAACGTCAACCATCTAGCTGAAACATATAACGGGAAAAGGGAACGTCAACCATCCAGATGAAGCAATAACGTGCGAGGGGAGCGTCAACTATCTAAGTGCAGCAATAAAGGACCAGGGGAACGTCAACATCCAGCTGGAGCAAAAACGGGCCAAGGGAACATCAACCATCCAACTGAAGCAATAGCGGACCAGGGTTATGTCAACCATCTATAGCTGGAGCAATAACGGGTAAGTACCAAGTGATAAACACCTACCAGCAGTTAGGAGCATTTAACCCCGTGACAAAAGCGTTCAGATGCCACCAGCATAGGTACCAGAACCCCTGTCGCCTGAAATATTACTGCCTTACATAATTGCAGAATATGTAGATGGCAATGCTACATGTATAATACATTGCCTGGGAAATTACAGACAGCGCTGTGACACGGTCATGTTATGGGAAGCTTATAACAAAATGGGGTTGGAAATGTAGTATCATTCCGTGAGACCAGCACCAACCAAACCCCTGGAGTCCCACCTTGTACAGAGCGTGTGTATCATGCATCACATGAGCACCAGGCTCAGACACACAGGGATTTCCATTGGCCTGCTAGCCGCTATCTTCTATGTGTTAATAATAGCCATTCTTCGACCTAACAAAACTATCCGCCCTGACATTTACCACCCAAAAGAGCATTTTACCTGTTTAGACGGTTCACTGTACCCGGAAATTCATTGATCATGAGCACTTCCGTCTGGGGCGAAGAAATCGCGAGCTCTTACTTAGATTGTCCATTCACAGCTCACGATTTCTTGGCCACGGACGAAGGGCAGACGATTAATTAATAATCGTTGTTTCCCTTGGTTTTATGTATACATGGAAGATAGCGGCCGGCAGGCCAATGCAAATCTCTGTGCTCCAACGCTCTTGTTATACAACGCTTGTTGTGTAGGGAGGATGTGACAATACGTGTTCAACGGAAACCGATTGGGGCTAATTAATAATTCACACCTATAACTGGGGTCGCGTAACGCCTGTGTAGACCGGCCATGTGATGTAAAGGGCACGCGCTGACGGGCATATCCCACAGAGGGGGGATCCGTTGGTTTAAATTTCACGAGGAGCCAACGCTGCGGTTGAACGCTTATGAGTCAGTCGATTATCGGTATCAAAGAACACATCATG
The DNA here is from genome assembly GCA_034190875.2 of Urechis unicinctus. Classification (NCBI taxonomy): domain Eukaryota; kingdom Metazoa; phylum Annelida; class Polychaeta; order Xenopneusta; family Urechidae; genus Urechis; species Urechis unicinctus. The sequence continues at coordinate 46,918,567 of CM067356.1, read as the reverse complement.
CATGCAAATGTGCTGATGAATACAGCTTTTGCGTTGTGGTACCTAGGAAGCAAACAGCGAATACCAGCATCGGCATTACATCCATAATACAAGCACACAAATAACCAGAATATTGGAAAAAGGTACAGCATGCAATTGAGACCCATCATGCATCTCTCATTAGTAAAGACATTATATCACTCAAGAGCATCCGCTCTGACATATTTAGGATTCGGAACTTGCATTCTGGGATATGCCATATGTGATGGTAACCTATAGTAGCTACCGTCTCAACCAGCCATCAGCGGCCACGCCTCAATTAACAGTCTACAGGGGACAGTGTGGGACGTCGACACTAACCATTATACCTGGTAAATAATAGTCTGTTCGTGTTAACGCCTAGTACCAGACGTTTTAGAATATTGCTCTTAAATGGTTTGCCATTAACACAGGACAGTGCTGTAAATGCTGCTGATGGTGAGTGAGAGGTTTAGGGGAATTCAATAAGCTCTAGGGGAATTCAATAAGCTCACAAAGGACATTGGGGTGCAGCTGCAAAGAGGAAATTGGAGGCTATATACGTTGAAATTGGTTCTACATATAGCCGATAAAATGCTCTGATCGTTTGTATGGGAGAAATATACCAACAACTGATTCGTGAAAGCTGCTGTCGAACTTAGAACGTAGCCTTGTCCGTAAATAAATTGCGTGTTGCTGATTGAGCCAGAATTAAAGTAACAAAATACAGGAGGAGCTGCAATAAATGCTAAGGGAACAAAACGTAAATATACCACAACAGCTCATACAACCTGAATTACATATTCACATAGGAGTAGATGAATCCTACATATATGCTGAATATAGCAACACTTTTACACAATGCAACTTGTTATTTTCCCCCACCCTACAAATATTTCAAGCTGATGCCAACATGAGATGTTGATCCAGACACAGCTGATTACAGAAGACCTCTGTGAAAATTTTGCAACAAATGGCGCTCTTACAAATTGCTTTACGGTCCCAAAAGGCACTTTTATTTCTATCCATGTGACTTGGTATGTGCATCCTGGTTTGTGCCATTTGTGGGCAATCATTGCATGGCCTCGGCTGCTGATGGGGAGTGTGGGTCTATGTGGTAACCATAGCTGTAGGCTTAATAAAGAGATAGGAAATGGGCAATAACTGCTCGGAGTAAATCACAGGCTGTAATTACACCAACTGGTCAGCAAATCAACCAGTAAACGGAACACGAGACCCCGGGGGTGGGGCACTTAAGTGTATAGAGGTAGTATATATGTGCCGCGCGACGGGGTATGCTTTTTCGGCCTCTCGACTTGTACGACGGGTTTTTGGGCCTCATACTTGTTCGACGGGTATGTTTTTCAGCTTCAATCTGTACGACGGGTTATACATTCGCATAATACCTTGTACGACAGGGTATGCTTTTGGCCATTTTGACCTTGTACGACGGGTACGGGTTTTCGAGGTCCCGCGGCACACCCCTATCCAGAATAAGGCCAAGTGCCCCACCCCCCCGGGCACGAGACACAAAGAAATGGCTATCAGAAGGAAGGTAAGGTATGATTAGAATAACGGCACACCAACTCTCGTGTGTTATATGGTGCCAAGAAAGGTAGATAAGATTGAACTGAGCCGTCTTCTAGGATAATTGAAAATGTAGATGGAAACGATAAAAATGGAAACAATTATCCTAGGGCAAGTCGCCACAAGCCGATTGACCGGACCAGGCCATTCCAGCCTCTCGTCTAGGTGTAATCCGGGCCAAAGTGGTGTTTTAACAGATACAGCCCTCCTAGGGACCGCTCCACTCAATCACTGGATCCCATTGTCCACCGACACGAGTTGCGACCCACGGCAAGCAGGATGTCCCCTATAAGTCCACTCTTACGACATGCAGAAGGATAGAATGGGACCTATTCTTACACCGGACCCACAGGGGGACTGTCCGAAAGAAACTGGTCTTCGGCAGGCAACTGTCAAAGGGATGAGAGGTTAACAGGGCATCAGATAACGACCATCAAAGCATTGGAAAGTGGAGGATAACCGGATGTCCGATGGAAACCATCAAAGGTATGATAACTGGAGGATAACAGGACGTCAGATGGATACCATCAAAGGAATGATAACTGGAGCATAACCGTGTGTCAGATTGATACCAAAGGAATGATAACTGGAGCATAACCGTACGTCAGATGGGAAACTATCAAAGGTATGATAACTGGAGGATAACAGGACGTCAGATGGATACCTATCAAAGGAATGATAAATGGAGGGCAACTGGACGTCAGCTAGCAGCCTTTAATAGAATGGTAGCTGAAGGGTTATATGCAAGCAATAAACGAAAGAAATTTTACATCAATCAGTAATAGTTGCGCATACATAGACAAAATGACGGGAGATCATTTCATCCGCAAGATCAGTTTTGAGACATTAAGCGTACATAGAGTAGGCGACGGAATAATTAGTCTGGTGCAGAACCATCACTTATCAGAGAGAGCTCGCGAAGCAGACAAGGCAGTTGGATGTAGAGGAGACCATTTATGCTCCAGAGGCTTACAATTATTACATAATATGGGAGAATACCGCTATAACAGCGCGATTCTATGAAGGCTGTATGGTTTGATTATCTCATAAATACACTAAAAACTTCCAGGATAACTAATACATATGCGGGATGGGAAGCGAGGGAAAACCAATCATGTCCACGATTATAACCACCCACGCCACGATCATTATTTACGTCATAGTCAACAGCAGTTACAATCAGGCCTGCATTGCCCAGATTGGCTTTGGACATCAACATACATATATATACATCAATATATGACTAGCAATCGCCAACTTATACTTAATACGGACCGATTGGCTCGCACATCCAGTCCTGTGACAAATAATGTCTAATTTATTCAATGACATCAACTCAGTCCTCTATTCTCGATGCAAGCTTCTTTATATATGAAAGTCAAAGCCATAAAAAGGTGATATCTTGAGGTATTAAGGATTGTTTAAGGGAACAATGAGAGTATTCAAATCATATCCTACATCAGCATCATCCCAGGACAATATCAATTATATGTCCTTAAAATCATATTACCGATCAACAGCACACGGCGGCAGCAGTTATGCTCAACTCAGCCTGACGATGCACTTCAAGTTTTATAACTAATCTAAACATTGCCATCACTTGTATACCGGGATCAATAAGTCCCTGGCTAGATAAATGTATGAAATATGCAAATCAAACTCAATGTAGAGGTTGCATCGACAATGCCACTGGGATATTGTCATGATAAACGTGTTAGAGATACGTCATCCTCAGTGTCATTGAAAATCTGCCCCATCACTCTAATTGCGTTATTCAGAGCCTAAAAAAATACCGCCATCCATCAACGACGTGCAACAGGTCAGGTCGACGCCATTATGAAGGAACAAAGTATTATGGAGAACAGATTATTTGAAACAATAGACGCAATGGTTCACCGCAGTTTGAGTAGGCGAGTACATTTTGAGGCATAGTTAGCCGAGCTCATTTAGCTGCTTGTATGACACTTCAAAAGTTAAAGACGCACCTGGTTACAACAATTTGATTTATTCGCAGACCTAACTGTCGTTGAAATAATCCATTATCACTCGGACGCCAACTGTATGTCATAGGTTAATGCCTGCATGTGGCTATTTCGTTTGTTGTTTATATACGTTACATAGCGAGACATCGGTAGAGCAAATTAGCTGCTGTGTAATCTGATTTAACGCGACAACAAATGATGAGCTGGCGTTGCGAAAGCAGTAGTAATGTATTTTCCAGCAGACCCTACCACACGCTCCAGACGAGGATTTGATATTATATGAGCTCCGGCAAATCCCGCCAACCATCAATCAGAGCGCTTGATTATATTGAAGTTCCCTTATCGCTGTGAAACCATAGGAGGCTTATTGAGCTCAACAATATACAATCGGAAAGTACGCTATTGGTGTAATCAAACACAGAAAAAAACACAAACGGCAAAGGATTATAACGACACTACATTAATTCCGTTCTAAACCACATGTAATATGTCAGATGCCAAAATCAAGCTGGTGTTCTGCGAGACAAGTAGCTGATCAATAGGTAAGGTAAGGTCAGTGTAGGGTTTAACGGCACACCAAAACTAATGTGTTATATTGTGCCTACAAAGGTGAATATATAAGATTGACCTGATTAAGCAGCCGCCTTCTAAGATAAATGGATCAAAAGAGGGGGACAAAGAAATGAATGATAATGAAAAAGATAAACAATGCAAATAGTATCATAGAGCAAGTTATCGCAAGCCGATTGACTGGACGAAATCAAGGGAAACACTAAATCGAGGGACCACGTTTTCTGACAGGTAAGTGATAAACCTTACATTCTAAGCGAAATCGATAGATCACTGCCACTATGCAACAAAAAAGTTGAATCAGAAACAGCATCAGGAAGTAATAACAAAAAGAGCAAGCAATTGCAATCAGAGCAACATGACATTAGAATCTAATTACCGGCCCTAGGATAAACCTCACGGACGTTTTATTATCTGCTGAGAAAGCAGCTGACATTACTTTAACCGTTCATGCAATCATGATGTCACAATGAGCGGGCAACTGGCTTATGTTTTGTGGAAAACAAGCATAAGCATTGCCAAAATTAAATTCCATTTTACAAGACGGGTATCTAGCTAAAAAAGAGACACATGACACATTCTATATCGAACGGGAATGGTACAATATATCCAAAACATGTTTCATTTTCAGAGGATCCAGTGTGTCCAATAAACAAGACCATGTACCGAGTTTGGAAGTAGCATTGACGAGACGCTGTGAATCAAATGGTGGTGCAAAATGTGATGGCTGACTGACAACCAACATCAAGCGCGAGTCCCACACACCTCACACAATGATGTAAGCAATAGGTTCACGCCCACATCCTTAGTAGAGGCATGAACAACATATGAGGCTGCTGACATCACCCTCCCCTCCTGAGCCTAGTTGATTGGTGGGCAATTATTGCAAGCTCTCTGACGTTGTCATGAAGTAGCAATAACCTCTCCCAAGAGGTGAGACGCGATCCTCCCTAAAGCAACTCTCTACAGGATCTTTGCACACTGACCACACACCGAGGTTAATGGTTTGATTCGTTCTTTACTCAATTAAAAGAATATAACAACAAGGGCGAGACGAGTTCTCACTCATAATCCAATATTCAGCGAATACAAATGACCGACGACGGTAACAATCATATCATATCGTACAATCATGTAATAGCCAATAACACAACCACATGCTGACAGCGCTAGCATTATTCATCCGACTATTTCAACTGGAAGGGTTCATGGAACTGTGTTCGACCACGCTCAATGGCATGTATACGACGGTCGGACACAAGGCGACTGCTTACTGTAATAAACGGTCAAGACACGCTATTGGAAATCAGATGTGCAGTGTGAGAATGTGGACCAGAGCAATGTCTGTGATACACTTTGCGTACTATAAAATACTCTTCATATGGCAGAACAAAGTATGTTTTGAGTAACGTAGTTACTGACTACACATTTAATAAGCATTAGATCGACATATCCCTGTTTGATTAATCTAGATAGTAAGGTAAGGTAAGTATAGGGTTTAACGGCACACCAACAATAGTGCGTTAAATGGTGCCTACTAAAGTGGGGAAAATACGATTACGAAAGGATAAGAAGTTAAGGTTTCGAAATCAAAATTCAACCTATTAGTAGTTATTGAATTACATGAATTGAATTATATAAAATTAATGAGAATTGTGTGATCTAAAATCTATAAAAAAAAGTCCAATTTCTCTCATTATGCCAACTATCTTGGATTGATTCAGCCTTTCAAACAATTTTAAAAGGGTTTGAACTCTTTAAAATTAGACTGTTAAACTAATTGGCTTTTGCTGATAATACTGAACTGATATCATTGATATGCAGAATAATCTTTACACTGGCAGACTGCGAATTGAAATATCGATGCTTCCTTCCCCATAGTTTAGGACGCGGTCAATGGAATCATACGACAATACGATTATATGGGTCACATGAAGCCAAATGTGATAACATGTACGACGTAGGTGGGCCAAAACATTAGAAGCCTAACCAATACAAAATATCATTATTGAGCCGTAAAGCAATATCGAGAATCCGTCCATGGGGGAGGACACGATCATATAATATTCCTATCATCAGCATGAATATATCAACATCAGAAAATAAATCAATAAAATCATTACCTCAAGAGACCACTCTCTAATGCCCTACTCGTGTAATGTAGAATTAGATGCGGTTATGGACAGCGCCTGCAACAAAACACAGCACACATGAGGAACACAGAGGAAAGCCAACAACAGCAGAAACCACCTCTTGCACTACAATATTAACCGAAAGCGTTTGGCGAATTAGCATTGTGGAAATGTCTTCGTACGTTTAGTCTAGTCTCTTGGTGTTAACATATCTTATAGATAGCTAGTTTGCATTATGTGACAACCAAAAGCAAAGCTAATTCTTTCATATGCAAAGCCAGAAAAATAGAGCAACATACCCACAAAAGAGACCCACAAAAATACAATTACTTATCCTTGAATAAACGTGGGTAGGATACAGAGTTACCACACCCCTGATTCGATCGAAAAACCACAACCACGCGAGGCGGTCTGAATCACTAGTGTTGTTTAATCAATGGGCTTTTAGATCCTTACGAAAGAGCCCGATTACTCAGGACACGTTTGCTGTTGTTCATTTAGGTGAAAGGCTCTAATACAAAGTGTACAAGTCATGGCAGCCACTGTGAGTTAAGTGAATTTCCATATTCTAGGCGTAGATAGAACCTCACATTGATGTGACTCATTATTTATACATCGTTAGTAGAATAAATGAAACGTTAGCGGCACCAATCGTCAGCAGCAAATGTAGTCAGTGAGAGTGAGTGAGAATAGGGTTTAACGGCACACCAACACGTATGTGTTATATGGCGCCTAGAAAGATTAATAGATTAGTTTGACCTGATTAAGCATCCGCCTTCTAAGATAAATGGAAAAAAGAGGGACATACAGGTGGATGATGTTGAAAAAGATAAAAAAGCAAATAGTATCCAAGGGCAAGTCACCACCAGCCGATTGACTGGACCAGGCCATTCCAGCCAATCATCAGCAGAAAATGCAATACAATATCAACCGATTCAAATACATGAATGATATCTGGGTATTCAGCTCGATCACATCATGGCAACACAGCGACAAAACAGTCTCGCGATATTGTTGGGCCACCATCATGGCACATACATGCCATAAGCAGATTAAATCTTTATTAGATTGTCGCCCGTAAATATTGCCTGAACAAACTTCATAGGTGATACTGAATTGAGTCAAACAACGGGGAGTGATGTTAAGATGACTGACAGCGGAAGTCAGAATGAGCATTGGTGGCAATGAGACACTGAGACTTCGTGCTAAAATCGATTTCAGCTTTATGCGGACAACCCAGTAATTGCAATTAGTAGCTAAATTTACAGACTGCTTAATTACAGAAGCTTACCAACAAAATATATTCCCGAGACATTTTTCCTTTCTTTTTATGTTGCCAACCCGTAACGGCTGCCGTCATATAGTGACGTCATAAGTTTTCCCGACACTATGTCAGTGTAACACAAAATGGCGTTACAAAAAACACGTGCTACCGGTAAATTAGATGTACAGCACGTCAATTTGCTCTGAAAATATGGATGGATGCAATGGTATGACGTTAGGATGGCACACCTTAAGTGGCTCGCAAGATTAACATAAAAGATGCATAGTTTTTATTCGTACGTTGCAATCAGCGGTCACCATAAGTAGAGAAAACAGTGTCAACAATTCACCATGCAAGGAGAAATACCACGGGATTTGCCAATATACCTAACTGCTTTAGACCTGAATGCACAATTACTATTTGTGCCCATCCACATATGTTATCGAATCGAGACCCATAAATAGAAAGCACATGTGGTCTACGCATGGTGGATCGCATTATCATAAATCGGGCAACCCACGTGGGCTGTCGTCATTCACGCTCACATTGACAGCACACGAAAAGGTAGCGTGCGTCAGCCTTTACAGCAGACACTCAAGCATGAAAGATGTGCCTATGTCATGCAGAAACTACCGTCTCGGAGACATAAGGAGCTTTATCTCTAACTTTACTCCTTAAAAGGGTCTTTGTTTTTTAAGCACAAGGAACAAAATCAGGATAATGGCGCACCCCTTGAAAACTGACTCTACGAGTTCATGAAATTCATCGTGATTGTTGGTTGACAGGTGCTAAGCCATGTCACGGCGCAAACTGGATAGATCTAATCAATAGGTCAAGCGTTTTCACTTATTAGTAAGCTAAATATAGGGTTTGACACAACACCATCACTTGTGTGTTATATGGTGCCCACAAAGGTGGGGTAAAATACGAAACGATACAAAATATTATATTTCGATTTCTTTCATTAAACTAACAACAACAACAACTGTAAGGTTAAACACGTGAAACTTGGATGACAATATAGTTTTCCATCAGTTACACACAACAACACAAATCGTTATATTGACTACGTATTTCGTGCAGAAATAATCCGATGTGGCTATCATATCATGCAGACAAACTCAGCCCAAATAATTGCACGCGTGTCGTACTTGTGTGAAAATGACAAATTCAGGTCCACATTCGTGTTTGATCTGGGAATACAGGTTGACACAAGACAATTCACCTGACCTTGTGAATGACGCCGGCTACAAAAACCCCCATCCTTTTGCCGCTGGACAAACACCAAGCAAGAAGCAATCTCGTTGGGGAAAGCTCCGGCTTCACTCAAAGTGAACGCAGCATCTCTAGATAACCTACAGCTAAGTACTCAATGGTGGAAGCATATGGAGCAACATCGGGGAAATTACAAGGTATTCCATTCATGTTTCATACGATCGAGATGCCTTTGAAGTAATTGCATTAATATTTGATTGGATAAGACGGTAATGTCACGGACGCGATTGAATAATACAGAGAGTAGACTTTTTAGTCACTCCAAAGCCAGATGTTGCTATAAGCAGATAGGAAGATTCAGATTTCAATATATTTTGTCATCATATACCATGACATATGATTGAGCTGTCGCCCACATCAGAGACGCGCAACATACAGTGGATGGGAGGAATTGATAATCGACAGTTGACAGCTGGTGTCGAAAAGATAAAGTTCCATCAAGTTAAGCGTAATGCTTACAAATGAACAACCAAATGGCCATGGCTAGAACTTAAACTGAAAGCAACCCCAGTTTAAGACCTTTCCTGGGCGGAATGCAAGCAGATTAATTATCATTATTGTAGAAGTTTTTGTACAAAGGATGTTTTGAAATATGTTGGATGGTTGGCATGGAACTATCATTAAGCATGTGAATTATTTATTGGGAAGCAGTGAGGAATCTCTTTACCCTCCATGAATGACGAGTAGAGCTTGGTATTAAATCGCTCATTGAGACCAACAAAATCACAAGACAGCTAACGGTAGTCCTACAGCCGGACCTACAGTAGGCCATATCGTGCTGCACCATAATTAGGCCAAACAAAATGACCAACATACAACCCTCTGAATTTCCCACACGTGATCTTCGCTGGCACGGCGTCGAACAACATGGTATGTCTCTGTTGTCACCAGTTACCTAAACAACATGAATTTGGGGGTTAACTTTGTTAACGATCCACTCGCTTGACATGAAACAAAGCAAAGCTGTGAAACCTGGGTCATACGACTATATCAGCCCGGTTGACGCAGGAGCAAAAGAACGACTTCGCACTCTAGTTTTACCACAGAAATAAAGCATTCATACGCCCTTGACAGGACACATAACAACACACATCTACGAGATTATTTAATTATTTATCTGGAGGAAAGCCTATATGTAGCATAACAGCGAGCAGGAAACAGTCTTGTTCTGTGCAGGATGCTTCTCCTAAGTAGACGTTATTTCTGGATTGCGATGTATAATTCCTAACTCACTTGGAGCAATATGGACCGCTTACATATGAGTGGCCAGCTCCTGTCATTTATCGATACACGAGCAGTTGCTGCAATATTAAAAAGGCAAAATCAGTACAATAAACAAGCCAGTGTGTTAATCAGTGAATGGATCATATCATTATCAGCTTGTCTACACCTTCTTATGCATTACAGCAGAATCAATGAATCTGGCAACAACGGCGCAGAGGTCAGCACTGCATACGACCAATTAGTGTCGGCGATATATTCCAAAAGGACTTGTCTAGCAGACAATACGTTTAGGAAAAGGTTATTGCCTAGCGCGACGTTTTTCTAAAACACGAATTATTCACATCCGTTACTTAGGTTTGGCAAAGGAAGTACAGCTTCAACAAGGAATTACTGTTTCTAAAAACAGAGGCGCAGCCACTTGCAAAATAGGCCAATTGGAGTGTAGACCTAAAAAAACATAACTTGAGTGAAAATGTCACGACATGACAAATAAATCCGAATAATGAGTCACATTTAACAATTGAAACAACACGCAGGCATTAATAGTGTTTTGACTCACTTAGCGATGACGACAATATATAGTTACCATGCCAGGAGCCATCTAGCGAAACACAAAACACTTAGACGGCAGTCATATATGCAGAATGGAAATCAAGGTAGTGCAATATGTAAGAAACAGAGAGTTTGGGGGTGCAATATAATACATTAAGGTTTTTGTTATAATCCTTGGTGACGTCTCTCTTAAAAAAAGGAAGTGGCTAAAGATAGCTAATGTTCAAGTGCACGCGCTTAAGCAATCACCAAGTCTTTTGCCTGTGCAATTCCAATGAATGATTCACTAGGTTACACTACCTAGCCATAATTGCCAGGAAGTTTGTTTTTTGACGCATTTAAGTCTTCGGCAAGATCAAATACACAGAGCGTCTTCATGATTCGGTCAACATTACATTCACGAGTATATTCGTATATAAACTACAGCTTTCTTGTGGCCATGTTTCAACGCATTCACAAAATGGCCGAGCGGGAGAAGACATCGTTGGTCCCACGGCTGTCCTCGTGTGGTAATCAGAATGGACGAAATCACCACACTGACGGAACGGAAACAACGTGCAGTCGGCTAAACTAAAGGGTCAGTGGAAAAGGGCAAAACTAACTTACAATTCACACATTCACAGATATCTACGAATAACACCTCACCTATGTAACTCTAGCTTGCCCCTCCCTGCAATCACCAACCAAGGTAACAATACACAAGCCATGCTGTGACGGAACAGGGATGGACCAGCAGATAAAGCTATCGAACAACCTGGCATATTTTTGTAGCACATGTTATGTAGTGTGCATCACTATGTATCACACATAATGGTCGGTAAACCATGCATGTGTATCTACATTGGCCCTCCGTTAGGGCGAGATACCATTAATCCATTGATCTGCAAACTTCGCATATTGTAAAGAGTCATTCAAACAAGGGGTTATTTTTACACCCCAATAAAGCCCACAGTGTGACGACGAGCTTTGAAAAAAAGAAGAAGTAGCAGTGACGGGTGTGACAAGCTGGATGATACTGCCTCAGACATAATGCAGGATGTAAACCACTGAATACCATTTTCCTTGTTTAGTATACTCATCAAATACAAATATCTTCCATTGATTCTTGAATGGGCTCGTAGAATTCCAGGTACCCGGCCATTGTTCCAACTTCTGAGGGGGAAAAAAGCTGTTCCACACATCTTCCACTGGTCACAACAGGTAACCAAAAGTGGTATGAAAAGACGAAGCAATAAGATGTAGCATTTAAGACTGCAGTCTAACCACTGTAAACTTTGGAAACTCTGGCGAGTCGAGGAGTTTCGAAATAGCTTCGCAGACCTATCCTCATTCTGAAAACCAGCATGCATCAGAACAAGCAACCACACCGTTTTACAGCACAGCGGTTTGCTGATGACTCCGAAGGCCTCCATCTTTATACAGGACTACAAGTTCCATTTTGTGTTTGATTCCCTTGGTAAGTAAGTAAGTATAGGGTTTAACGGCATACCATCACTCATCAGGTCAGAGACGACCGCAAAACGAAGTACGGACCTCGATCGAGGTGCGTACTTCGTTCCCACTATGGCATTGAAGTATGTATGCATAAACATAAATTTCTCAGTTGTTATGCAAATTGTGACCTTGTTTACTGACATATGGTTGGGTAAAAGTCATGGAATCCCAGTTAGTTGTCACAGCCTCGATTTGGGACCATGTTTAGAGTTGCACGTGTTCGTGGAACCTTTCTTACGTAATTTCAATCTGTTGGGCCTCCGCAACGACGCGTCTGTAGAATTTACTTCTATTTGTGTGACATGGTCTTCTGAGTAAACTAATGACGAATTAAGAGTCGTTATAAAACAAGTGTATGCTAGATTGCTTTCACATGGCTAGTGAATATTAAAGTAAGGAGTATGAATGTTTCTGTAGAGCTTACAGAATAAACACTGGTATGCCCCAAAATACAGCAATAATTGATTATACTGACCCTCTCTCGATCTCTGGCTCCCCCCACTGACCCTCTCTCCTCCACAGTCTCCCCTAAGCCTGTCTCACCCAGGCGTTCATGCTTCCACTACCATAGTTTTGAAATTAATCACACATCACAGGTATAATATAAGAAAGCAAATCAGAGACCACTAAAAAGATTCAAAGAATGTTATCAGTGTGCCATTTGCAATGCAGTCTTTAAGGTAAGGTAAGTAAAGGGTTTAACGGCACACCAACACTCATATGTTATATGGTGCCAAGAAAGGTTAATCGATAAGATTGACCTGATTAGGCAGCCCCCTTCTAGGATAAATGAAAATGGAGAGGGAAAAGAAAAAATGGAAACGATTATCCAAGGGTAAGTCGCCACCAGCCGATTGACTGAACCAGGCCATTCCAGCCTCTCGTATAGGTGAAATCCGGGTCAAAGTGGTGTGTTGCAGATATGGCCCACAAATGGACCACACCTCTCAACCAACTGTAACCCATTGTCTATCGACATGAGTCGCAACCCGAGGCCAACAGGTTGCCCCCTATTAGTCGCCTCTATCGACATGAAGGAGGATACAGTGGGCCTATTTCACCCCCGTACCCACAGGGGGAGCAATGCAGTCAATAAAAATGATAACTATTGCTAATGCAGATGGCTGCGCTGTGAAAACATAGTAACATGTGGTTTTTGGGTGGATAGAAGGTGCATTGGGTGGACGGAGTCTGATGTACGTACTTCGTACTGCGGTCAGTCCGCGACCACCTCATGTGTTATGTGGTGCCAAGAAAGGTTAATAGATAAGGTAAGGTCATGAAAGGATAGGGTTTAACGGCATACTAACACTCATGTGTTATATGATGCCAAGAAAGGATAATCACCCCAAATGAAAGGAATGAAAACTGTACTACTTTCCGTGGAGAAAATTGTCAACGTTAACAAGCATTTATCATTCATTTATCTATCCGTACATTTCTTAGTGGATTGAAGTATGGGGAAAGGCTGCCAAGAAATATACTGACTCAGTTTTAAAGTTGCTGCAGAATAACGACAGGGTCTCCTAGACGTACCAGTATTAGCCCAATTTTCAAGATGCTTAATATTATGCAATTATCGAATGTGTATGAATATTGGGTACTCTTATTTATGTTCAAGCACAATTTAGGTATTTTACCAAAGCCATTGTACAAAATGTTTAAAAGAAAGCCTGATACCTACTACGTTACAACTAGACAACAATTTCTACTATATACACGCAAATGTTAATCGCAAATATCTATTAAGAGTATTATGTATCAAGGCCTGGAATTGTGGAAGGGTATCTGCAATACAATTAAACCATGTATGTCGTATTATGCTTTCGAAATAATTTTAAGAACTTACTTACACGTTGTATAAATTGTAAGAATCCATACATCATTAGATGTCTACATCCTTTTGCTTACATGCCTTATATATGATACATCTTATATGTATGTACTTGTTGATGTTGCAAGCAACAAATTATTATCATTATTATAGCTACGTTATCCCGCGAATAGCACTGTAGCCAATACGTGATTGCTTGGACGTACACTACTACGTGAAGTAACACAAACCTCTCATTAGCACGCGAATAACACCTGATTCCTAAAAACATAAGGGGATAATATAATACCATTCTCAAAAATAAAATCAATGCAGTTAGTTTACATACGTGACTATATTTAACCTGAGCATGTGTACCGTACATTATAGTACCCTTCTAAAGCAATAGCAATACTGTCTTGGATATTGTCGAGGTCATAATACATACTTGTCGTTGATGAGGAGCGTTGAGTACGACTAACATCCTATCCGGCTGATGGACTCATTTTTTATCAGGTCACAATAACCTTGTTCCCCTCCAATGGTTAGTGGCGGCTTACTCGTTTTTATCGTGACTTCTATACACTGCTTCATTCAGGTCTAAGGTAAGGTAATGTAACACTAGTGTTTTATATGGTGCTTACTCAGTTGGGGAAAATACGAAATGATAAGACGAAATCAAGGATTAAAACAAACGAAAAAGAATTAAACCCATTAGTAATAATTGAATTATAAGAAATTAATGAGAATTGTATCATCTGAAATCTATAATACAGTCCAATGTTTCCTTTAAAACAATTCTGAAAGGCCAATGCAAGTCTAATAGGGACATATATGTCATGACCCAAATGTCATATTGTCCATTCTTTCGTTTCGTTAACCATGTAATATCGTATCAGGAAATAATTCTAATGAATGAAAAGCTTGTGAAACGGAACATAGGTCGTTAACTTGCTAACATATTATGAGAACGAAGCACACTTATAGCATTCCTTCCAACAAATTAGACAGCATTCTGCCTCTGTGAACAAGTAACATTAATCATGTATTCAGCTTGACACCCTCTTCACAGTCGATAAGTCAGCCAAGGTAACGGCCATGTCAAGGTCAAACCTAGAAGCGGTAGAAATAGGGAATTAGACCCTTTGTCACAAGAAAGGGTGGCCCATTTAAGCGAAAGATTAAGTAGGAGACAAATAACTTGACCGAATTCTGAGGAAAATGTTGATTATATTGGAGAGTTATTCAATGGTGGCTCATTGGCTTCAACATACAGACATATAATTTTCCCAAAAGACATAATCTCAGAGCTTGATTTTGTACGTTTTTAAGTCACTTTTAACACGACGGTCTCGCAGAACCATAAATCAGGGCACGGGACGGTTATGAAGAACAGGAAATCACGAGACAACATATTGTGCAATGAATGGCCTGCATTAGATACGAGGACAAAGCAAACTTCTTGGTCGTTTCATTTCCGGTCATTAATTTGTCGACTTAGGCGAGTGATTATGATGAAAGCATCGGCCATGTTGAGCAATTTGTTTAAGGCAATATCCAGCCATATAGGGTTTTTGGACAACACATATATATCGTACTATAAGATAACGGGAGAAACACCCGATTACCGCTCATAAAAAAAAACGGGTGAAACATGGATCGACAATTGACACTCGCAACTAACGCATATTTGTAACAATCACTGGATACGTAGCTGGGATGTCTGAATAAAGGAATAAGAAAGTAAGTAAGTATAGGGTTTAACGGCACACTAACACTCATGTGTCAATGGTGTCAAGAAATGTTAATAGATAAGATTGACATGATTAAACAGCCGCATTCTATGACAAATGAAAATGGAGATGGAAAAGATAAAAATGGGCACGATTATCCAAGGGCAAGTCACAACCAGCCGATTGACTGGACCAGGCCTTTCCAGCCTCTCGACTAGGCGAAATCCGGCCATAGTAGTGTGTTGCAGATATGGCCCATGCAAGGACCACTCTGCTGCTCAACCATCGGGAACCCATTGCCAACCGACAAGAGTCGCAACCCACGACCAACAAATTGGCACAAAATGGTCACCTTTACAAGCATAATACGAAACGTATAAAATACACTAGTAAGGTAAGTATAGGGTTTAACGGCACACTAACACTCATGTGTATATGGTGCCAAGAAAGGTTAATACATAAGATTGACCTGATTAAGCAGCAGCTATCTAGGATAAATGAAAACGGAGATGAAAAAGATAAAAATGGAAATGATTATCCCAGGGCAAATCAACACCAGCCGTTGACAGGAGCAGACCATTCCAGCCTCTCATCTAGGTGAAATGCGGGCCAAAGTTGTGTGTTGCAGATATGGCCCTCGCAAAGAGCTCCCCACTCAGCAATCTGGATCCCATTGTTCACCGACACGAGTCGCAACCCACGGCCTACAGGTTGCCCCCAATAGTCGCCTCTTACGACATGTAGGAGGATACAGTGGGCCTATTATATCCCCCGAACCCACAGGGGGATTAACTGGCACGGATTTGCTGTTGAGGTCCAAAAAAGAAAAAAATATAACTGTTCAGCCACAGCAACTGATGCCTCTGTTGGCAGACCGATTCCGACTCATCGCATTTGTTTTCACTGATATCAACTTCAGAGGAAAAGAGAGCATTAAGCCAGACCTGCATAGTAACTATCGGTCACTTTGCTCCGCCGAAAATGAAACAACCAACTGGTTGTTTGGCGATGACCTTACCAAACTGGTAAAGGATATAAGTGATGCTCAAAACGTAGGTCATAATCCTCTGCATCAAAAACCGGCAGGTACTTACCACGCGTTTACAACAATATGGACGATATGGGCTCGGACAAAACCTTGCGGGAATTTTACGGGGAAGAGGCCAAGTCAAGTAAAATGTAAAGTCCCCCCACTACAGGACTCAGTTAGTTGTGGGGTTTGATTGGGAATCCAACTTTTATCCTGAACAATTTGTTGCTCCAAAACAAATCAACTTTCAGGCTTCAGAGAAACCTATTATGAATTTTCAAGAACGTTAGCCCATGGGATAATTGAAAAATCCAGACGAATTTCTGTCGAATGTTTTTGGCAGGACAAAAAGGGATGGGTCTTTACGTTGATTCTAAATTTAAAACCCCTGAACAAGCAACTGGATAAAGTACACTTTAAAAAGCAGACATTAAAATCGGCCATTTCATTGATTTCGCCAGGGTGCTACATAGCATCCATTGATTTGAAGGAAGCCTACTACTCGGTTAATGTCAGAAAAGAAGCAAGCAAATACCTGAGATACCAATTCACCTGCCTACCAAATGGCCTATCCCCTGCACCTGCCACAGACTATTGCAAAGTTGCGATTTTGTTTGAATAGACTAACACGACAGCTACTTTGTCCAAGGCTAAAGCTCAAAAAGTGCAGCGACCGTGTCCAAAATAAGTGCTCAGTACGTGAATTGGCTGAGCTAATTGGAACAGGCGTAGCAACAGAACCTGGTGATGAACTTCCCGCATTACATTTTAGACAATTAGAAATCGAGAAAGATAACGCTCTTAAAAGTCGTAAGAGGAAATTATGATGCCCTTATGCTACTTTCACATGATATAAAGAAAGAAATACAGGTGGAATGACAATATATTTTCTTGTGTGAGATATAATTTCATCCCCAATCTCAGAGATACATTTTGTGTGACAGTTCAAACCTGGGATGGGAAGCTGTCCTAGACATAGATAGGACCATGGTACTCTGGTCAACTGATGACAGGGCTCAGCATAAAAACCTTTTGGAATTGAAAGCTTGCCCTTTGGCTCTGCAACACTTCTGTGCTGACGGTCAGCACAAAGGAAAGTATATACAAATGTTTATGGAAAACACAGTTCCTGTAACTTACGTGCAAAAGATGGGGGGGGGGGAGCTTGGACAACCTGGCTAGAGAGATATGGCATTGTGCTCTAATGACAAACAGTTTTGTTCATATTCCTGGTAGAGACAATGCTTAGGCAGATAAGCTGTAAAGGAAGGTAAATGTAGATACCGAATACTCAAGTGTATGTTGTGCAACAAAATTGGAACTCCTAAGTAACACCTTTTCGCACCAAGCGACAACTATCAACTAAAAAAGTATGTCTCTTGAACAAAAGATGCAACAGCCATGGCTATTGGTGCATTTACTCTTAATTGGAGTGACTCATACATTTTTCCGCATTTTTGCTTGCTGTCCACAGTGCTGCAGCAGCTGGAGTGGGACAAGGCAGATGCATTCCTAGTAGCACCATTG
Source organism: Urechis unicinctus (assembly GCA_034190875.2). Classification (NCBI taxonomy): domain Eukaryota; kingdom Metazoa; phylum Annelida; class Polychaeta; order Xenopneusta; family Urechidae; genus Urechis; species Urechis unicinctus. Next base: position 46,900,387 of record CM067356.1, on the reverse strand, counting down.
TGGCAAACCAGAGTGGCTTCCCCAAGCTGCTGGCAATGATATGCCTGTGATTCTGCCAAATCTAAATTCGCTACTCACCAACGGATCGAATCGTCAACCAATGAGAGACCGACTTCGATTGACAGCATGCTGTGTCCGGAAATCAATCGAAAGCAAGGGTATATCAGCAGGGGATCTAGACATCATCATTAGCTCTTGGCGAGAAAAAACTCAAAGCCAGTATAGGACTTACATCAACAAATGGATGTTGCTTTATACTGTGTCAGTTGGGATGTTAAGTGCTTTTTGGCTTACTTAGCTACACTGTCTCCCGTCACATATTTGTCACTGAAATCCTTATCAGTAAAATTTGTGTTTTGCTATCCCTCTTGACTGCACAAAGGGGGCAGTCTATTTATCTTTAAGAACGGAAAGACATTGTGCTCACTAACAATAGAGTTGTGATTGGGTGGAATTATCTCCCTAAAACATCTCGGCCTATACTCCCAATAGACGGTTGTGTATTGTTACAGTGAAGACAGAATATTTAAGCTGAACAAAATATTTTAGAGGGACAGGCCTAAAGTTGATCATTGCCTCGCAGAAACTCCATGCCGGTTTATCAAGAGAAACACTGCTCAGGTGGCTGCAAATGAGGATGCAGAATGCGGGAATAGATGTGGCTAATTTTAAACCGCACAGCATCAAAAGAGCCTTAACTTCGCAAGCCAAGGTCCCTATTGATATCATTTTAAGAAATGCTGGGTGGAAACAACACACATTTCGCAAGTATTACAAAGAAGTCAGTGACAGATAATGACACTGATGGGTTTAATGTTGCCAGTTTTATTTAGTTATCTAACTGGTTTACAGCTCTATTTGAATATTGTTAAGTATGTTATTTGGTTCTTAAGCATTCATTGAAGTTGTGGTGTTGGCATTATGCAACTTGATTCATAAACATTGATCGATATAGTTTAGATAACTGACACTATTGTTGTTGGGATGCATGATCTCTAAACATCCCACGGGATCAAGTGCCCTCCCATCCTCACCCTGATGGTGGTATGCATCCTGACGTCACGCGCGTGCGCGCGGTATCTCATTTGATTCCTCAGTGTTAGATAGCTCAGTAGAATCCTCGTCAAACTTGACCTTACAGGTAAGTCTCGTTTAATGTTTAAATTATATCAGTGTATCTCTACGCTCAACCTGTCGGGTCCAGGCCGCGATATTTTCCAAACTAGCATCGAGATGTCACGCGAGTTGTCTAAATGACTGCACTGAGCATGTTGGGTCAGCATCTCACATCCAGAAAATCGGGACTTTGACCCAGACGAGTAAAATCACATCGTATATGTCTTCCTCGTCGAGTTATACGTCATAAACACAGACGTTATGTATGAGCGTATCCGGGCTAACAGGACCGTTATTTCGGAAAATATTACCAGGCCCAGACATTACATGGAGCTATGGATCTGCGAGAACCAAGACAATCATTAGCTATTTAAATAACTTCAAAGAACACATGGGGTCAAAAATGAAATGCACCAGCCTTTAAAAAACGCATTTGATTATTCATTTAAAAAAGTACTGCTTTGATATGACAGAGAAAATGTTGATTAACTTTAAAGATGCTTCGGAAGAGTAAGTTATCTAGATATCGCAATTCTCGCAGTAATTTAAATATTATTTATTCTAAACTGCTTGTTTAAGAAAGATTGAACCAAACGTGGGGGTGGTATCACCACTACGAGAACAGCGGGCGAATTCAATTACTCCACGAGAATGAACGTGAAAAAACGTGAGTTGCTCTACCATAAACCCAGCTATAGTCGTAAAGCTTAACTCGGTCCGAGTGGACTTGGCCATTACTTAGATGGGATGAGTAGTCCTCAGAGGTAAACCTCTATTTGTTGATGCAGTCGTGCGAGTCATCAACTAATACGGTCGTAATATCTGAATGAGGAAATAGATTTGCAGTGCAGACTTTATGCTTACAGAATATACCACACCAATACAATCGACTGCATTTACGACGAAGAGCTTTGCAGAATACGAAGCAGAATGCACAGCCATATGCAACAGTAAAATCCTCTCATTTTGTGGCATTTCTTTATTCAAGGAACATTGATATTACCCGAAGCAGAAGAGGAAAATCATGTCAAATGTACATCAGCGCGTGCGGTTGATGACTTAGTACGGATCCCCAGCCATTATTGTGGCACCTATAGTGCCACCTTACGGCGTGAGTAGGTCTTATGGATGTCAACCTCGCCTAGACCCTAATTACCACGAGAGCGGATGCAATAGAAATAACACAGTCTGTCATCAGGAAAGTTTAGACCCTGCATGTCTGGCAGGGCACGAATAGAATTACAGACGACTTGTACCTTGTTCGCCAATTACCCGATAGCAACGTGACTGATCAGAGAAGCTTAGTCATTCAGCAAGCCAATTCTCACGTACGAAAATGTATAGTTAACAATGAAGAATTTGTATTCGCACTTACTAAGTGTTTGTGGTTACATGGTTGTCTTTTCTAAACCTTCGAATCAGTAGCATATCCGACTGCTATGCAGAAAAAAAGCCAATTATCGGCTTAATATAAAGAAATGGCGGCTACAAATTAAGGTGACATATAATCACATAAAATAAATGATATAACCACCAGACTCAGTCTGTTAGCGATGGAAAGTAATACCACAGCTACAAATGACGATAATATTTTCTTTACTAGCAATGCAAAGTGATTTCCCGCAAACTCAATATATAACAAGACCAAAGGTTACAGGATGAACTGATTCTGCATATGATACCAACGATAATAAGCATTATCTTTTGATGAATCACACGCAACACAGTTTGGTACATTACGAACCTGGAAATACAGACAGGCGCGCAGATGACGTAGTTGCTACATGCTAACAAGTCAATGAATGGGGTATTCAACGCGGAGGGCTGTGGAGAGCATGAACGGTCAAAGAACAAGCATTTACAAGATATACTGTACAATACTGAACATCAAATCATTGGTCACATTTCCCAATATAAGCAATAATTTGTGAAACTGATTAACACATATTTACTCATCAATACGACCAATAGCCACTTAAGTCACACGCTTGTGATTAGCATTCATTGCTAGCGAGTGACATATCCCTCGTCACCACCAAATGCATCGAAATGGATACAGCACGCGTGTATCAAATAATGGGCAGAATAGCCACCATCGGGTTAACAAGTATGGGGTTTAACGGCACACCAACCCTCATGTGTTATATGGTGTCTACAAAAAAGCACAGATATGTTTGACCTGATTAAGCAGCAGCCTTTTAGGATAAATGCAAAAAAAAAAAGACGGAAAACACATGGATGAGGATAAAAAGATATAAATGCAAACCATAACCATTATCCAAGGGCAAGTCTCCACCAGCCGATTGACTACACCAGGCCATTTCGGCAGATGAGCAAAGATTGTATTCCTCATTGATCAGTTTTCATAACCCGATAGAACATAAATACGATTGTAATCTGTGGTGAACAAAACGGAGATGCTACATGTAGGGCTCGTGACACCAATTCTTCCTTGTCGGACAAATCATGATAACACAACTGGAAATGAAAAACAGCTTCCATAATGAACCTGGGAAAAGACTGCGTGGGCAGCTGAATTGAAGCCTGTTTAGCAAACACTGGAATACCGAATAATAAGTATACGATTGTCAAGTTATTGCGAGAGGGAATTATTTTAGATGAAATTTTGCACAGCTTAACCCGGGAAAGACGCGTGGCATTTATATTATCACGAACGCGTGAAGCCAAGGATGTGTTCAAACATGAAGGTCTCGCCCGACAGGTGGTGTAATTGGTTTTCACAGATGGCACGCGTTCTTGTCTCAAATAGACGAAGGAGCCGGGTGTTTATACCAAGTCCTAACCCGCCATCATTATCATTCACAAGACGCACTGTACGCAAGAACGATACATACTGGTATTTGGTGTGCCGTTAAAACCTATACTTACCTTGGTCTAACAGAGTCAAACAAGGTGCTGTTTTGTCACCTATCTTATTCTGTGTATACATCGACGTACTATTGTCTCAACTCTCTAATAGTGGAATCGGTTGTCATGACGGTCACCGTTTTGCTGGCACACTGCATCCAACAGAAACATTGCAGTATCAAAGGTGTGGAGGTTGTATGTGTTCACCTTTGGTTAATTTCGTTGAAACATTATGTTAAGCTGCGCTTCGAAAGGTGGGATGAATAAAGAGAGATAAGATTTACCTCATTGAGCATCCGCTTTCTAGGACAAATGGGGGGAAAGACACTGATATGCGCTGACTTCTCATTCAAATTACCAGATGTGATAATATCACATAAGAAATTATAGTATACGTTAAAGTAAAGCAATGAAGGTAATCCTAATTTGATGCCTTTGAAAGTGAAGGCAACCCTAATGAAATCAATAACCGACAACTGGTGAAGTCTTTCAGGTTATAATATGTCCAGACATCCCTAAATGTGGGTAAATTATCGAAAAGGGTCTGCAGAGATACATTAACGGCACATAATTGTAAGAAATAGTCAAGCAAGAAACCATTTGAGTTATTCACATTGATAAACAAATGGAAGTCCATTTGCAAAAAGAAACCACAAAATCTGCATACACACAATCTTATCATACCCCAAGTCTCGTAGCACAAGCAAACATTTGGATGTTATTCCAAAAATGTTGATCTCACCGAGACAATTTCCCTGAATCACATGAAACAATTTCGGAAGGCAGATATTAGTTTTCAACTTTATCTATGCCATAGGATATTTCTTTTTTTCCGAGTTCGAGCATAAAAAGCCCAAGTGCATTGAAGCATAAAGACATAAACACGGTTAGCCCCACGCCTTAAAAAGAGATCAAGAATCACGAACGTTAATCCGAAGCGATGAACCGGTACGGGATAATGGATTTCAGACAACATGAGAATTCAAACTCAGCAGATGAGATCGCCCCTCATCATTCTCTGGCAAACCTCGTCGGCAATAAATATAACCTACTCAAACTGCACTCCTTCCCACCCCCATCTACACCGCGGAAGATGCACGTAAGATACAAAAAACTTAACCACTAAGCCAGCGCATAGCATACACAGGAACAGAAGATAATTATTCCTTGTTAATAGACATATCAGGCGCAAACGACAATCGGACATGCAATAACGGCTTCCATAATGGACCTGGGAATAGGCTAACTGCAGTATCAACTCGGCCGATGCCAAACGTAACACGGGAGCGACGGCCGGAAGTGAATGGAAAGGAACGGAAGTGAATGTGAACATGGACAGAAAAGAGGTGGGAACATAAAGCATCGAAATAGGTTGAAGCTTAATCGTCACTCTTTTGCTACCTAAATGGAGGTAGTAAATGGAGGAAATGTCCAAATTTCGGTGACATTTACTGGATAGGGGACAATGCGTACTGCCATAACCAATACGTGACTTGTGGGGAACGCGCATAATGTCATTTGAGTCATGTTAAATACTCAATCCAAATACTCGATCCAACGGCTTTTTATTAATCATACTGTTGAATATTTCATATTTCAACAAATAGTTAACACCCATAGCAACGAATGTATTGCAAAGAATGCCCGTGATAACAATATAAAGTCGGGTATCTGCAGAGAGGTGCTTATGATGGTGAGTGAAAATGACAATGCTGATTGGTCAGTTTCTCAGCGTGGTCGTGCGCTCACAAAAACATCTCGTATCTGATGCAAAATGGGCTGGATTTTAAACGGGAATGCATATGATGAGTACTCAATATTGGCTGAATCACTACACGCATATACACAGACAATAACTGTATTTGTCCCAATCAATAGCCCAAGCGGTAGTCGACGTAGATGCAAACTGAATATAAATATGCAGTGTCATGGGGCCACGCTAAAGTCCCAACATGTCCAGATCAATATTCGCCTACCTTATGCAATTAGGCAAACAGACAGATGCACAGCTTTTATCGACGCAACGATGAAAAGAATATTGATCCAACGACACGCCGTAAAGCATGTGAGAAGCAGATCGGAAGAACATGTTGACGAGCTCCTGACGCACCAAAAATGCCAAGGATTTAAGGGAAGGATTCACATGGCTTGGAAAAACCGCAGACTGAGAAACAGTCGATGGCCCAAAGTACAAACGTCCCATTGAACGCAAGCTCTCATAGAATAATGCCGTGAGTGAGAGATTTTGCTTTTGCTATTTAAGTCCGTGGATATCTTGGTACGGATTTATATTTATGCATAAGCCTCTGATCAAGCTTCAATTAGCATGAAGTAACGAGGGCTCACACATTGAGGAAAGTTCGTCATCCATTAGCTTGGACGAGAACAAAATATTAGGTTCCACATATGAATGATATCAACTCACATATTTAAATCAATTCCAGCTGAGAGTGCTATTCATGATGGTGTTCGTGCACTTGTGCACATAATCAATAAGAGAACCCATCCAGAAATAAAGAATGGAGACTAAAGTCTTCAAATAGACGGCGATTAAATGGCGACAGAGGCTACAACAGGGTGTCGAGTTGTCCAGCTCGCGGCCACACCTCTCTTGCACTCGCTGCGTTTGACTGATATCGTACATTGTTAATCCTTATGCCAGGTTAAAAAGCAGTTATTAATGACGCCTTCTTTGATTCATACTTCTCATTCAATACGTGCAATGTTCTACTGCTTCCATATAGGCAATGCAAGCCAGTAACATCGCATACGTCCAGGAAGCAAATGCGAATATTCACAGAAACACTTCATAGGTCGCCAGGTGGAGCACAGTAACATGGCTCCCACACATCAGATTATAAAAGTCGAGGGGTGATTTGGGAGGCGGCGCTGATACATGATAATCCAAGGTATCTATATTATGCCGCCTATAATGCCATTATCATAACCCGAATGCGGTGGTTAACGACGGCAGTCAGTAATCATACATCTCATTATTTCTTAGCGGCTTCCCAACGCAGAAATTGATAGCAAATGCCCAGGTAGATAAAGCAATAATGGACAATGTGGAGAAAAAACATACCAGATAAGTACGCTGCCCACATTGGCATTTACAGCATGTAAATCAGAACTCCGGCCGATGCTCCAGAGAATGCTGACGCTTCAAAAAAAGTTGGCATGAACTAATGTCTTGCAGACCCCACAAGCCACGCCGAGCATATCAATGATACATTTCAATGTGGAAGGACACATGCTTAATGGCAACAGTGCGGAGACTGCAGGTGCAATTAGTTGAAAAGATCTACTGTATTCAACAAGGCACCTGCATTGATGTATGCCACATGTATTTAAAAGGCGCCCTACGATATCACTTCGATGTCGAAAGCGACGTAAAAAGCATCATTTCATTTATCACTATATAAATATGTGTTATCACCGACATCACATAATGCTTACTGTGGGACAGGACATACTCCTCTCGCGGAAGGAAATTGTGCGAATTGCATTCGGCAACTGAGAACAGCATGTAATTGTGTTCATCAATGGCAGATTCTAGCTGGGAGAGGTCGAGGCACCAAACGGATAAATATATTGCCGTTTCAAACCTTAAACAGCGTTACAAAAACGCCCCAAAAGGCGTTAAAAACACAAATGTTATACCGAGGCGATGAGCCCGCAAAAGGTAATGGATTTCTGACAAAGGGAGAGTGCCAATATCAAAAGTGTGATCGTCCCTAGATATATTTCCGCAAAACTCGTTGGCAATAAATGTCACCTACTCAACATACATTCCCTCGATCCAATATATGAATCAAGCAAGAAGCAAGTAAGATGCATGACACATGGTTGGCCGTCACTGACACAACGTTCACCTGTTGCGCGCAATTGAATGTGTAGTTGCGCGTAACTTAATCAGCTAATCATAGAGCATATATCAATTGCGCGCTATTAATTAATTCAACCAATGTCAGAATTGCGTGCAATTGAATCAACCTATAGGCGAGCAGCTTTGGCTGCCTTTACTTACGCACGATTAATTCAACCAATCAGCGGTCAGGAAACAGTTGCGCGCAACTAAATCAGACAACCACAGCACAGGATTTAAATGCGCGCAAAGGTAATCAGCGAATGACAATAAAGGAATAAGTTGCGCGCGCCAATTACAGTAAAATCACTTGCGCGCAATATATCCAACATATTACGGACATCTTGACTGCCGTCTTTATCTTTTATATGTCTTAATGTCTATCTTATCCGCTATAGAGGCCATCTTTGTATTTTATGTTTTCTTTATTTTATGTCTCACCACGTCATGCTAGGCCATCTTTGTATGTTTTCTTAATTGTCTTATCATGGTAGTCTTTGTCAGATGGAATTATCCTGCAGTAAAAATGCCGATGCGGGTATATTGTAGAGATGTCCCCATCAGCCGAGATGGACCCGACTAGCCATCCCCTACCTAAGCCCACAACATGGCGGATAATCTACAGTCGATCGTCGATGGAGATACATGAATTGGACGAATCCAGCCGTCAGTAATTCGAGCACTGATCTTCTGGTCCTCTCGTCGCCAGCTCTAACGTCCACGCCTTGCTACCAGTCGGTGTCCATATCTCACTCAGATTTCATAACGTTGCCTTTCACCATTGACGGAGACGACCAAATCATCGAGAAGATGGCCAGCTCGCCTAAGTATACGATTACGTCTTTCAATGGTTTATCGAGTGAAGATAGTGAAACATTACTTAGGACTTTTAAGAGCTATTGCACGCTATATCAGCTACGGGGGAGGATAACCACGTCAGGAAAGGGGGTGCATTCCATCTTCATAAACAGGGCCCAGCTAATGAGTCCACACAATAAACTCAGAAGCGTTTAAGGCCCGGTCAGTTTTAAGCAGTCGTGATAACCCAGCTCTACTCGTAAGGATTGATGGTAATGGTAATGGTAAGTATAAGGTTTAACGGCACGTCGACACAGTAGGGTCATATTGTGCCAGGCAAAGATGGGTTAATCTACGACATTAGTGTATTTAAATTGATTTGACTGAATTCAGTTGAAATAATATATCAAAATTAAAATCTGTAGAATAGACCTGTTTGTCTGATATATTCAATGATTGCTGAAGGATTGACTGTGTCAAAGAGTTCTTTTATATCTCACACATTGTAATATCTTTGCCGTATATGGCTAAAATCTGCGCAATTTACTAAAAAGTGTTTTAGTGTAAAAGGTTCATTGCAAGGTATGCATTGTGGCATGGCTTCATTTCTTAGCAGATATACATGCGTTAAGTAAGCATGGCCTATTCTTGCATGAGCCAGTATAACTTCCTTTCTCATATTTTCACGTTTGCTGTGTTCCCATTTCCCTATATTTGGTTGGATGGCAAGAAGTTTGTTGGCGGCACAGCCCTCTCACAATTCTTGCCTACTATTTTTCAATTGTTTGTTTCCCTGAAAACCAAGATCTGTTCGTGGAGATCGATGTGTTCGACCAACTTCACTTGTTGCAAACACGACTGTCGAAGAGTTCCACAGTCTCGTACTGCAAAAGAGCACGTGAATCGGCAAACCAGATCGTGTCATGCTATTTCACATCATACAGGAACTACCGCCACAGCTGGCGTTTTTTGACAGAGCCGGTACTCCTTCGTCAATGGAGGACGCTTTACTGGCCCCCAAAAGATGTGAGGCATTTGGCAACTGACACGCGGCGGTTCCCAACAACCCCACTGTATAACCACGTCAAGACGCCGAACGCATCCGCTGTCGGACGTCAAGAGAGCAAGGATACCCTGAAGGAGGCTAATACCTATAAAGTAACTGTTGTAGGAATTGCAAGAGTGCAAATCAGCACGCAATATGGTAAGAACAAAATCACAGTGTATGTTTTAAAAATGCAAAATCTTGATTTCAAGAACTTGTCAGCCCAGCTGGATTCTACGAAATGAGGCTTCCTAGCAAAACACGTATACCTGCCAATTCTGAAAGTGTTGTATGGGCATGTGTTTCTAAAGCGTTATCTCTTGGCATCCGTGGCGTGTGTGAAGCGAGTTCCGAGTATGTCCTGCTGATCTGATGGACGCTACTGCTGCTGTAACGGTTAATGACCAACACCGTGTATCCGTGAAACTAATTAATCTTTCTGACAAAGACATCAACATAAGGAGGGGACAAGCTATATATAGGCCGGTTAATAACACTGACAGCATCGCCAGGGAAGGCTGTAACAAGAGTACAAGGCGAGTTAATCAACAGGAGAATAGTGCGAAGAGAGCACAGGTAGGTGAAATACCTTTCTTGTTTCATTCTCGAGAATGTCCTGGATGAATTCAAACATTCTTGCCAAACTGACCTCCTCTTTGATAATAACGACATTCTTGCCTTACTGACCTCCTCTTGATAATAACGACATTCTTGCCTTACTGACCTCCTCTTTGATAATAACGACATTCTTGCCTTACTGACCTCCTCTTTGATAATAACGACATTCTTGCCTTACTGACCTCCTCTTTGATAATAACGACATTCTTGCCTTACTGACCTCCTCCTTGATAATAACGACATTCTTGCCTTACTGACCTCCTCTTTGATAATAACGACATTCTTGCCTTACTGACCTCCTCCTTGAAAAAAAGACATTCTTGCCTTACTGACCTCCTCCTTGAAATTAATGACATTCTTGCCTTACTGACCTCACCCCTTCTTTAAAGATAAAAGGTAAGGGAAATTTAACGGCACACCAACACTCAGGTCTAATATGGTGCAATGAAAGGTTAATAGATAAGTTTAACCTGATAAAGCAGCCGCCTACTTGGATATATGAAAATGGAGATGGAAAAGATAAAAATGGAAACGATTATCCTAGGGCAAGTCACCACCAGCCGGTTGACTGAACCAGGCCATTCAAGCCTCTCGTCTAGGCACAACCCGGGCCAGAGTGGTGTGTTGCAGATATGGCCCTAAAAAAACCGTTCCACTCACCCACTTGGATCCCATAGTCCACCGACACGAGTCGCAACCCACGGCCAACAGGTTGCCCCCAATTAGTCGCCTCTTAAGACGTACAGGAGGATACAGTGGGCCTATTCTACCCCCGGACCGACAAGTGGACACAGGGGATAATATATCGTGTAGATGAGAAGGAAGACCTGACCATCACAAGCCGCATTGTTTTGGTATCAAAGAGCAAAGCATCCATCGATGTTCCTCTTGCCTCAAAAGAGGCAAGTCTCTCCATGTTTAGAAGACATTATGCGACATGTGATGCTAAGAATTTAACAATGATATACTTTATTTACAGGAGTTAACTGAAACATTTCCAGATAATGTTAACAATTTCATATCAACTGTTCATCAGTCTAGTGGCTTCTTCCAGATGCTCATTTCCAAAGATTGCAGCCGTTACACAGTCCTCCACTTGTTTTGGCGTTTCAGCGTTTACCTTAGGGACTTAAAACTGCCCAGAGCACATTCCATCGTTTGATGATGGACAAAGTACTCAGTGGATTATCATTAAAACTAGTTCTTTGTAACCATGACGATATCTTTGTATTTTCAGCTGCATTTGACTAACATAGGAACAATCTACAGGCTGTGATTGACCGAATTCGCCAAGCTGGTCTGAAACAAGGCCCCAAGAAATGTTCTTTTGTTCAAGAAAAGTGAATTTATCATGAGATTTCCAGGAATTGTATCAGGCCGCCCTGTGATTGAGTTTAAGCAAGTAATGAGCTTTACCAATTGGTTTAGGAAGTTTACAGCTCAATTCTCCGTTAAATTAACTGTTTGACAGTGGCAATTCATTTTGCTGGGGCAACGAATGGCCTAAGTGCCATTGACAATCTCAAACGTTTCCTTCTGTAGTCTCTAGTGGTAGCTTGCCCTCGTTTTCACCTCCCATTTAGACTTAGTGTAGATACGTCTAGTCATGACATTGGTTATATGTTGTACCAAATTCTTCCCCCACCCCAGTGCAGAAAAGATGCGACAGATAAAGAGAGAGTTCGTGTGGTCAGGTTCGCTTCCAAGGGCTTGTTCAAATGACAAAGATCCTATGGCCCGACTGAGCTCGAACCTTTAAGCAAGGTTAGCTGCGTAATTGATTGCGGACGCACATTTGTTGTAGAATGTGACCATCAAGTCCTAAAACCACTTTTTCAAAAGAAATTGGATAAGGCAATTTAGAAAAGATGCCAGCATCACAAATGGCTGTGTCAGACACACACAGTCATTGTCACCCTAACTCTGACCTTGGTGAAGTCAGTCACAGTCCGGACGATGACGATAAGAACTCTCCATACCCAGATGAAACGACAGGAGACAGGCAGCAGCTCGGATATTATATTCATCATGGTTCTGCATATGAGGCCAGCTCTAAGAATGTACATTTCCTTACTATATTGGCACGGTCAGACATTGACTCTCATCAAATATGCCGTTGTCCTATCGACAATAAGCCTACACCTATCCCTTTGCATGAACCAGAATACGACGCTGACACAGACGATAGTCAGATTGTTCGTGTGCGAAGGAAGAGAAACTCACGGCCGACAAAAATGAGTCCGCCTAACGAACCAACAAGCTTGCACCAGACATGAGATAGCCACGTGGTCGCCATAAACTGTTCAGCGTCAAAGCCAGTCACTAATGAGATTACTTGTGATGCTAATAGCGACTTTTATTATCGTTCCAGTAACTGCTCAGAGCCGCGTGGCTCTATAAACGAAGTTAGTTTTTGTTGTGACCTCCACACGACCTCTGACCCTGACACGGACGTTGACAGCCCCGGTTATGACCATATAAACAGATTCACACTATTCAGTGAATGTGATTGCACTGTGAGAGTATATCCGAGATGCAGTCGGCCGATCCTGCACTAAAGCCATTCATTCAATACTTAAAACACTACAGGCTGTCTGGATCTCAGAGGGCTACGCGGCGATCAATCCTGCGTTCGGCCGACCATGTGATAATGAGGGGTTTGCTTTTCCATTCCAGGATAGCTCACAGTAAGAGGACGCTGAATTTGCAAGTATCAACTGGTTATTCTTGATGAAATAATTCAGACTTTTTTTAAAAGATGTGCCACAAGTGTCAGCAAAACGCCTAAGTCGCCCAGGATGTTTAACCCACTCCCGAGCAAACCGACTCCTCGCATTCTCTGATTGAATGGATGTATTTATGTATATCTTTTGAAATTATGAGAGCAGCAGAGTTTGCCTCGCCAAATGAAATCATACTATGTTGCTTACTTATTTAACACTAAACATAAAATGAAGCTCCTGGATGTGAGGACGGTGTAGCAGAAATTATGGGTGGTGAAGCACCCTTCACCATTTATGCTGAGAAAGTTGCTGTATGCATGACGTATTGCCTAATTATGGGGTTTTTTTTGTATTGCTATTGGCAAATTTCTATGTTTGTAACATTGAGTACCCTACCAAGTAGTATCAACATTTTTGCAAAAGGTTGTGTGGAATTTACCAGGCACTTCGTTTGTTGAGAGCATAAAACCATGTTTGATCTTATGGGTGTTTATTCTCTGGATTAATGTTGCATGTAATGCTGTTGTTTAATTATGGGTTAATGTTGATTGTGGTTTCAGTGATGTAGTTAAATGTATAATGGTGGTTTTAATTTGATGCGGTCTGGAATTTCTGTCACGTTATGTCATGTTTCATGGTCTTACAATATTCAATGACAAAAGTTGAATAGCTGACTTTTTCATTCACAGGCATCTATTTACTTAGTCTTTGAAAGAATGTGTTAAACATTGCTTCAGTTTCTGAATATAAAGTACCCCGGTTAATACACATGTGGCTGTAATTTGGTATGTGGTGAAAGTAAAATGTTTTTTTCTTAATTGAATTGTTAACATGCAACTGCTAACGTTTGGTACCATTTTCATATAATACCTTAAAATAGGACTCAACATGACTCCTATGAATGCTCAGAAAGTAAGGATTGAAAATGACCCTACATTCAGGAGAAACATAAAGGAGTCACCCAAAAGGAGAGGCGCCCAGGGCACCCATTGCAGGACTCGCCTAAAAGGCTACTCCCCTGGTTTTATGCCTTGGTCGTGAAATGTGTTTTTTGCTCACTAAATGCTCGTTTTACATAGTCACGATCAGAAACAACGTGATCAGAAATGTAACGTATGTATGTATGTATGTAACCAACACATGTATGGTATGTATGTATGTATGTATATGTATGTATGTATGTATATATATATATATATATATATATATATATATATATATATATATATATGTATGTATGTATATATCAATTAACATATTTATATGTATATATATGTGTATATATATGTGTGTGTGTCAATATATATATATATATACATGTATATATATGTATATATATGTGTATATATATATGTGTGCGTATATATATACATATATATATATATATATATATATATATATATATATATATATATATATATATATATATATATATATATATATATATATATATATATATATATATATCATTGCGACCTGTATCGCGAACCAAAACATTTCCATGTACATACAAACATAAATATATACAAACGAGACTGACCACGATAACTTGGCAAAGCGATTCGCTAAGTTAACAAGCAATAATGCTAAACAAAATAAACATATTTACCATATACAGTGACTGTGAACAGGCAGGCTGGACAGCAACTACAACAAACACAAAAAACATGTACCAAACGCAAAATAACGTCCCTTTAAACATAAAAATGAAAATACATAGAGGATCAGATTAGCAAAATGAGCGTGATTATAATATTAAAATATTGTTTTCTTTTCTGGAAATGATCTCACTAAGCGTTAGGTGTCTTGATCGTCGCTCGTTTATCGATTCTCGTAGCAATGAATAAATTAGTCATCATGAGCTGTTTGTTGGAGCACCAGCGCGTGCAATACTTTTTGGGGATTAATCACTTTCTAAGCAACAAAGACCGCATTATATTACACACGAGGGCACGTTTGTAGTAAGTAACTCGATCATAAATCTGGCTATTAACGTAAAGTTCAACTCTGTCTGAGTGGGCCTGGTCATTGCTGAGACGGACTGAGTAGACTCCAGAGGGGAACCACTATTCGTTGGAGCACTCGCGCAAGTCATCAACCAATCTAGTAGTAATATTTAGTATGCGAATTTGTAGAATATACTTAACGCAGACAGCATATACTACACCACTTCACTCAGCTATAAAGTTTAACAACGACGACGAGTTTTCAACATATCAGCAAGAATATACAACCTTCTATTTGTAAAATAGTTTCACTTTATACGGTTGCATTATTCACACAAGATTAATACTGCACAGACGGACGCTGAGTACTATAACAGCCGCGTCATAGTGCATCACGTTGTCTTGTACCTAATGATGGATTCAGTCACAGAGTACTGATCCCCAGCCACGTGAGTGGCACATATAACGCCACCTAATGCCGTGAGTAGGTCTTAGACTAGTTAGAGATGTCAACCTCGCCCAGAACCTAATTACCATGGGAGCGGATGCAATAGAAATAAGTGCCAGTTATAGCCTATCAACAGGAGATAACTTCCCGAGAGTTCAGCAGAAAACGAATCTAATTAGGAGTGAATGATGCCACATGTACATATGTAACAATGGAGAATTTGTATTCATATATAAGTAGAACTAAGAAGGATCGTTGGCGGAGACATACGACACTAGCGACAAAGAAGCAATATCGATGTAGGAATGGCATAGAAATACAGACTGGCGCGCAGACGTTGTGATTATATTATAGCAACAGTATATAAATAGGGCATTTTATGTGGAGGGCTGTAGAGAATATCTGATGACTGGCTTTCATACTAGCATATGGAAGTGACTCATATACTATATACATTGCACCAACAGGGTGAATCAATGCACCAGGCTCAATCAATGCATCTAAATGAATGTAGAACACGTGAATAAAATCATGAACAGAGTATGAATAACTACGAGGGTCCGCTGCCGGGAATGGACAGATGGAACCTGGTCGAAGGAGCACCATCATACTTACGAATCACGTAAATCAATCACAAGTAATTGGCTCATGGGAAATAGCAATGCCGTAAGTTGGCTGGCACGTATGGATTAAACCACAGACAGAACATTGAGTATAACAAAGAATGAACGCATTCAAAACAGAGATCGTATGTAAGATACGATGGGTAAAACCCACAGGAACACTCATTGCTGTGAAAGATTATTATTATTTGTTTGTTTGACAATTCACAGGCACACCGCAGGATAATCCAATAGCAGTTTCAATAATAGACATTGGGAATGCACTCAAACCAGTACAACGGCAGTCGATCGGTCAAGCTTGCTGGAAATCTGCTGCACTTAATTGAAACAAACTAGCTGACGCGCTGGTCTGTAGAATAAATAAAGTATGGTTGTAGGTCATATGAAGAGGGAACGTGTTGACATGAAATATTGCACTGCTCAACCCCGGAAAAGGCACGCAACATTTCTCATATTACAAACGCATGAAGCCGAGGATGTGTTAAAACGTGAATGACTCATTCGACAAGTGGCGGGGCAATTCGTACTTTGCGCACGTCATTGTTTCAAGCAGAAAAAGGAGCCGGGCGTTTATACCATGCACGTAAGAATGATACATGCCATGTCACTTAATGACGATGACCAGAAGAGGCCAGGTCCGACCATATAACATTTCTTGGAAGTATTTTTCATCAGTTCTGGTGAGTCACGGAATGCTCTCATAAAAGCCTACTAGCCGTTGTAAACAAGAATTCTCACATATTACACAGACACACATTCCTATTAAATTAAAGGCCTCATACCGCGCAATGGAAATGTAAATTATATCTGCAAAAATGTCACGAAGCAGATGCTTGGAATCAAAATAATCATCGAATTCAAAACATCATTTCATTTAACTAGCATCACAAATCTCCTCTCACGCTAGCCACTCGCCTTCTCATGCCAGGAGCTATTCGATTTGAAACATCATGATGATGGGACTATACCGTATGTGAACGGAAGCTACGGCATACGTGGAAGGAATAAGGAAAGGCAGGAACATATAACCTTGACCTGGGTCGAAGCAAAACTGCCGCTTTACGCTTTAGTAAATGGCTAAGTAGGTTATTTCGGGAACATTTTCCCTGTCAGCTTCCTGCAAAAAGGACAGCTTGTGGGGACATACACATGGCGATAGGCAGATAGCGTGGGTGAGTCGCATGTTATTATCTCACGTCCAATGTAGAGGGGACAAGTTTCCTAAACGAAAATGCAAATGATGGCAGATGCATAATGGGATTGTCTGGCCCGAGAAGTGAACGGTCATTAGTGACTGCATGACTTCATGCATATTTGATAAGCGCTTATTGTATTTGTCCCAATCAATTAGACTAACTAGACATATATGGAAGCATGTGTGGTAGTGAATAAAGGGTGCAGTGTTTGGGGTTCCCAAAGGTCTCAACATGCCCAGATAAATAATTACCAACCCGATATAATTCGACATGGACATAGATGCACAGCTTCTTAAGACGCGATCACCATTTGCAAGACCCTTTATCCAACCAGCTACTATGCACGAGTAAAGCTGTTAGGAATTCCAAGCTACCAGCCTCTGACGCCCAAAATACAACCTGACAAGGATACATGGAAAGGATTATCATGGCGTAAAAACCGCCAACTGAGGAATAGTGAATGAGTAAGTAAATACATTCTTCCATTTAACACATGGCCTTGTGGAAAGTCAGAATGAAAAACATATGTGAGATATTTTCGCACTCCAGTTAATCGCATGGGCGTATTTTGTTCAGACAATGCTTCAATTTACTAGCAGTAACAGAAGATCATGCATTGATGAAATATCCTACGATCTCAATGTTGGTGTCACAAGCAGGCACACGACATGGCAAGATTGGACGCACTTAATGTGAGTTTGCACAGCAACACTTCTTAGGACCGCCACTTGGTATCATTCAACCTGTACTAGTACCACATATTTGCATTCACCAGTGACTAAGTTGTCTCATATTCTGCCAATTTTCGTGTTGCTCTTCCTCAAGTTTCATTCACTTCAGCATAAATTCCTTTCATCATTGGACGAACTATCACAGGTTTCGAAAGCACTCGCAAAAAAATCACGGCCTTCATCCATCACTCAGTGAGAGACGAATCCAGATAAGCACAGAGAGCAGTCACAAACACCAAGTTATCTATCAATTTATGCCGCCAAGCCAATGACATCAACCAACTGTCACCAATCGCAGACCTCAGTATTTCTCAGCAGGTTCTAAAACAAAGGAATTGATGGCAAATGTCGAGGTAGATAACGCGATAATGGGCAACGCAGCATGGTTACATAGCAGATAAAGCGAGCTGCCCACATGGGTCTTGACAACGCATACATCAAACATCTAGCCGACGCACTGCAGATTTTAGATGCTCGAAAAACAGTTGGAAATAAACGATGTCCTGCAGATCCGGCAATCTGATAAATCAAAATGGACTGCAATACCACTAATATGCTGATGATACTCTGATCTGTCTTACATATACTCATACGCAAGAATATGTGGATGATTCACAGGCTGAATTAGAAATATGCGCCCGACAGATAAGATCATCGACGGCAAACTATTTTCTAAAACTGAATTAAGATACAACTGAGATTCTCGGTACAAATGTCAGCCGTCGTTTGGTCCAGTTTAAATTGGCAAGATAACTGTATCTACATCAGAAACAGCCAGAAATCAAGATGATTGAGTGAGTGAGTATAGGGTTTAACGGCACACCAACACTCATGTGTTATATGGTGCCGAGAAAGGTAAATTGATAAGATTGACCTGATTGAACAGCCGCCTTCAAGGATAAATGTAAATGGAGATGGAAAAGATAAAAAAAATGGACACGATTATCCCCTAGCAAGTCACCACCAGCCGATTGACGGAACAAGGCCATTCGCGTCTCTCGTCTAGATGAAATCCGGTTCAGAGTAGTGTGCTGCAGATATGGCCATGCGTGCGTGCGTGCGTGCGTGCGTGCGTGCATGCATGTATGCATGTATGTATGTATGCATGCATGTATGTATATATGTATGTATGTATGTATGTATGTATGTATGTATGTATGTATGTATGTATGTATGTATGTATGTATGTATGTATGTATGTATGCATGCATGCATGCATGTATGCATGCATGCATGCATGCATGCATGCATGTATGTATGTATGTATGTATGTATGTATGTATGTATGTATGTATGTATGTATGCATGCATGCATGCATGTATGTATGTATGTATGTATGTATGTATGTATGTATGTATGTATGTATGTATGTATGTATGTATGTATGTATGTATGCATGCATGCATGCATGTATCTATGTATCTATGTATGTACGTATGCACAGGGATTTGCATTGGCCTGCCGGCCGCTATCTTCTATGTATACATAAACCCAAGGGGGACAACGATTTCGCCACCCGCTCACCAAAAATCTCGCTTAAACCATCTTAACTCCCGTTTACTGGCCTGTCGCGCCTCACATCCATTGAGAACATGTTTTTCTACCTAACAAAACCATCCGCCACGACATTTGCCACCCGAAAGGTTACTTTTTTCGAGTTCAAACGCTATTTTAGCCGTTCAGGCCAATTCCAGTAGCCGGAAATTCATCGATCATCTGGCCGTCGTCCGGGGAAAAGCAATCGCGAGCTCTAAATCAGTGCGCCACCCCGCTTTTACTCACTTTTCCCTCTACCTGTTCCCCCTCGCGCACACGCGCACATTTGAAAAGTTCATAAAATCGGTATATCCTGTTTATCCTTTGGCGACAATTTGCAGGAAGAGAAAGCTGACTTTGTTTCTCTTTTCTCACACAGGCCGAGCATGAAATAATGAAAGCGCGAATTGAACTTCGTACACCTCTTTCGCACACGAGCAACATGATCACTAAAAGACCGGATCAAAAACCTGTTGCTATTGACGACGAGCTGTACCACGCTTTTCATTTTCTAAGAGCTAGCAAATTTCAACTCTGTTTTGTATCTAGCAGTGCAGCGGGGTGGGTGCTCAGACTGTTATTCTGTTACTGCAGAACACAACATCGCTCAGGGGTGGTTTATCTATACTGAAACATTATGCATTTAACGCGACGACTATTTTGATCTCCAGGCTAGATTTCCCTCGAAATTAATTTCCCTCGATGTTAATCGTGTAGCCTTGGCCTAAAAACCTTGCTTATACCATATCTACAAAATGAGTCACATTTGCAATATTAAGGCCCATATTCTCAACCACGCGTGAAAATTTATTTTCTTCTGCATGCATGTTAATGGTAAATTCACCAATGTGCTGGCTTCACAAGTGTTGTGGCTTCATCAATATAGTGGCTTCACCAGTGTTATGGCTTCATCAATATTGTGGCTTCAATATTGTGGCTTCAATACTATGGTTTCACCAATGTTGTGGCTTCACCAATATTGTGGCTTCATCAATATTGTGGCTTCACCAATATTGGCTGGCTTCACCCAATACTATGGCTTCACCAATGTTATGGCTTCACAAATGTTGTGGCTTCACTTTTGTATTATATCCCGTTTAGATATATCAATCACTGGGGCTTAAAAATATATTTTATGTCTAAGTGTCATTGTTGTTAAAACCATCAGAATGACAAAACTGACTGAAACATTGAGTATTATCTGTATTTGTTGTGTGTGAGTATGGCTCCATCAGTCTGGTTGAGTAAAAGTATTATATCAAAGTTTCTGTTTACCCAGTATGACTGTTTACCTCCACCTGGTCCTGATTGATGGTCCTGCAGTTATAATGTATGCACCTGTGTATGGTGTCACATTGGTGTACACTTAATCTGCTTTGTATTTATCTGCAATTCATATCACCTCCTCATCACCAGCCCATCGTGACACTGACATGTAGTTCTTGTCACCAGCCCATTGTGACACTGACCTGGGGATCTTATCACCACCCCATTGTGACACTGACCTGGGGTTCTTATCACCAGCCCATCGTGACACTGACCTGGGGTTCTTATCACCAACCCATCGTGACACTGACCTGGGGTTCTTATCACCAGCCCATCGTGACACTGACCTGGGGTTCTTTTCACCAGCCCATCGTGACACTGACCTGGAGTTCTTATCACCAGCCCATCGTGACACTGACCTGGGGTTCTTTCCACCAGCCCATCGTGACACTGACCTGGGGTTCTTATCGTCAAAGGCAGATTGTTGTATGTCTGCAAGGAGATTTCGGGTCATAAAACGACCAAGTGCATTGCAGCATATACACTAAACAACTCACACCCAGCAGAGCATCTAGAGATGAACCCCAATACGGATCATTGATTTCAGACACTGCGAGTGGCAATGCGAATATCAAAACTGAGATCACTACCTAACATTTTCCAGCAAACCTTGTGGGCAATTAACATCGCCATCTTAATGCGAACTACCTATGAATGCTCAGAAAGTAAGGATTGAAAATGACCCTTCATTCAGGAGAAACATAAAGGAGTCACCCAAAAGGAGAGGCGCCCTGGGCCCCATTGCAGGACTCGCCTAAAAGGCTACTCCCCTGGTTTTATGCCTTGGTCGTGAAATGTGTTCTTTGCTCACTAAATGCTCGTTTTACATAGTCACGATCAGAAACAACGTGGTTAACCAACACATATGTATGTATGTATGTATGTATGTATGTATGTATGTATGTATGTATGTATGTATGTATGTATGTATGTATGTATGTGTGTGTGTGTGTGTGTGTGTGTGTGTGTGTGTGTGTGTGTGTGTGTGTGTGTGTGTGTGTGTGTGTAGTGTATGTATGTATGTATGTATGTATGTATGTATGTATGTATGTATGTATGTATGTATGTATAAATACAAATATATATATATATATATATATATATATGTATATATCAATTAACATCTTTATATGTATATACATATGTATATATATATGTATATATATATGTGTGCGTATATACATATATATATATATATATGTATATATATATATATATATATATATATATATATATATATATATATATATATATATATATATATATATATATATATATATATATATCATTGCGACCTGTATCGCGAACCAAAACATTTCCATATACATACAAACATAAATATATAAACGAGACTGACCACGATAACTTGGCAAAGCGATTCGCTAAGTTAACAAGCAATAATGCTAAACAAAATAAACATATTTACCATATACAGTGACTGTGAACAGGCAGGCTGGACAGCAACTACAACAAACACAAAAAAACATCTACCAAACGCAAAATAACGTCCCTTTAAACATAAAAATGAAAATACATAGAGGATCAGATCGGCAAAATGAGCGTGATTATAATATTAAAATATTGTTTTCTTTTCTGGAAATGATCTCACTAAGCGTTAGGTGTCTTGATCGTCGCTCGTTTATCGATTCTCGTAGCAATGAATAAATTAGTCATCATGAGCTGTTTGTTAGAGCACCAGCGCGTGCAATACTTTTTGGGGATTAATCACTTTCTAAGCAACAAAGACCGCATTATATTACACACGAAGGGCACGTTGGTAGTAAGTAACTCGATCATAAATCTGGCTATTACCGTAAAGTTCAACTCTGTCTGAGTGGGCCTGGTCATTGCTGAGACGGATTGAGTAGACTCCAGAGGGGAACCACTATTCGATGGAGCACTCGCGCAAGTCATCAACCAATCTAGTAGTAATATTTAGTATGCGAATTTGTAGAATGCACTCAACGCAGACAGCATATACTACACCACTTCACTCAGCTATAACGTTTAACAACGACGACGAGTTTTCAGCATATCAGCAAGAATATACAACCTTCTATTTGTAAAATAGTTTCACTTTATGCGGTTGCATTATTCACACAAGATTACTACTGCACAGACGGACGGAGAGTACTATAACAGCCGCGTCATAGTGCATCACGTTGTCTTGTACCTGATGATGGATTCAGTCACAGAGTACTGATCCCCAGCCACGTGAGAGGCACATATAACGCCACCTAATGCCGTGAGTAGGTCTTAGACTAGTTAGAGATGTCAACCTCGCCCAGAACCTAATTACCATGAGAGCGGATGCAATAGAAATAAGTGCCAGTTATAGCCTACCATCAGGAGATAACTTCCCGAGAGTTCAGCAGAAAACGAATCTAATTAGGAGTGAATGATGCCACGTGTGAATAGGTAACAATGGAGAATTTGTATTCATATATAAGTAGAACTAAGAAGGATCGTTGGCGGAGACATAAGACACTAGCAACAAAGAAGCAATATCGATGTAGGAATGGCATAGAAATACAGACTGGCGCGCAGACGTTGTGATTATATTATAGCAACAGTATATAAATTGGGCATTTTATGTGGAGGGCTGTAGAGAATAGCTGATGACTGGCTTTCATACAAGCATATGGAAGTGACTCATATACTATATACATTGCACAAACAGGGTGAATCAATGCACCAGGCTCAATCAATGCATCTAAATGAATGTAGAACACGTGAATAAAATCATGAACAGAGTAACTACGAGGGTCCGCTGCCGGGAATGGACAGATGGAACCTGGTCGAAAGAGCACCATCATACTTACGAATCACGTAAACAATCACAAGAAATTGGCTCATGGGAAATAGCAATGCCGTAAGTTGGCTGGCACGTATGGATTAAACCACAGACAGAACATTGAGTATAACAAAGAATGAACGCATTCAAAACAGAGATCGTATGTAAAACCCACAGGAACACTCATTGCTGTGAAAGATTACTATTATTTGTTTGTTTGACAATTCACAGACATACCGCAGGATAATCCAATAGCAGTTTCAATAATAGACATTGGGAATGCACTCAAACCAGTACAACGGCAGTCGATCGGTCAAGCTTGCTGGACATCTGCTGCACTTAATTGAAACAAACTAGCTGATGCGCTGGTCTGTAGAATAAATAAAGTATGGTTGTAGGTCATATGAAGAGGGAATGTGTTGACATGAAATATTGCACTGCTCAACCCCGGAAAAGGCACGCAACATTTCTCATATCACAAACGCATGAAACCGAGGATGTGTTAAAACGTTAATGACTCATTCGACAAGAGGCGGGGCAATTCGTACTTTGCGCACGTCATTGTTTCAAGCAGAAAAATGAGCCAAGCCATGCACGTAAGAATGATACATGCCATGTCACTTAATGACGATGACCAGAAGAGGCCAGGTTCGGCAATATAACATTTCTTGGAAGTATTTTTCATCAGTTCTGGTGAGTCACGGAATGCTCTCATAAAAGCCAATTAGCCGTTGCAAACACGAATTCTCACATGCTCACATAGACTCACATTCCTATTAAATTAAAGGCCTCATACCGCGCAATGGAAATGTAAATTATATCTGCAAAAATGTCACGAAGCAGATGCTTGGAATCAAAATAATCATCGAATTCAAAACATCATTTCATTTAACTAGCATCACAAATCTCCTCTCACGCTAGCCACTCGCCTTCTCATGCCAGGAGCTATTCGATTTGAAACATCATGATGATGGGACTATACCGTATGTGAACGGAAGCTACGGCATACGTGGAAGGAATAAGGAAAGGCAGGAACATATAACCTTGACCTGGGTCGAAGCAAAACTGCCGCTTTACGCTTTAGTAAATGGCTAAGTAGGTTATTTCGGGAACATTTTCCCTGTCAGCTTCCTGCAAAAAGGACAGCTTGTGGGGACATACACATGGCGATAGGCAGATAGCGTGGGTGAGTCGCATGTTATTATCTCACGTCCAATGTAGAGGGGACAAGTTTCCTAAACGAAAATGCAAATGATGGCAGATGCATAATGGGATGGGATTTCTGGCCCGAGAAGTGAACGGTCATTAGTGACTGCATGACTTCATGCATATTTGATAAGCGCTTATTGTATTTGTCCCAATCAATTAGACTAACTAGACATATATGGAAGCATGTGTGGTAGTGAATAAAGGGTGCAGTGTTTGGGGTTCCCAAAGGTCTCAACATGCCCAGATAAATAATTACCAACCCGATATAATTCGACATGGACATAGATGCACAGCTTCTTAAGACGCGATCACCATTTGCAAGACCCTTTATCCAACCAGCTACTATGCACGAGTAAAGCTGTTAGGAATTCCAAGCTACCAGCCTCTGACGCCCAAAATACAACCTGACAAGGATACATGGAAAGGATTATCATGGCGTAAAAACCGCCAACTGAGGAATAGTGAATGAGTAAGTAAATACATTCTTCCATTTAACACATGGCCTTGTGGAAAGTCAGAATGAAAACATATGTGAGATATTTTCGCACTCCAGTTAATCGCATGGGCGTATTTTGTTCAGACAATGCTTCAATTTACTAGCAGTAACAGAAGATCATGCATTGATGAAATATCCTACGATCTCAATGTTGTTGTCACAAGCAGGCACACGACATGGCAAGATTGGACGCACTTAATGTGAGTTTGCACAGCAACACTTCTTAGGACCGCCACTTGGTATCATTCAACCTGTACTAGTACCACACATTTGCATTCACCAGTGACTAAGTTGTCTCATATTCTGCCAATTTTCGTGTTGCTCTTCCTCAAGTTTCATTCACTTCAACATAAATTCCTTTCATCATTGGACGAACTATCACAGGTTTCGAAAGCACTAGCAAACAAATCACGGCCTTCATCCATCACTCAGTGAGAGACGAATCCAGATAAGCACAGAGAGCAGTCAGTCACAAACACCACCAGTTATCTATCAATTTATGCCGCCAAGCCAATGACATCAACCAACTGTCACCAATCGCAGACCTCAGTATTTCTCAGCAGGTTCTAAAACAAAGGAATTGATGGCAAATGTCGAGGTAGATAACGCGATAATGGGCAACGCAGCATGGTTACATAGCAGATAAAGCGAGCTGCCCACATGGGTCTTGACAACGCATACATCAAACATCTAGCCGACGCACTGCAGATTTTAGATGCTCGAAAAACAGTTGGAAATAAACGATGTCCTGCAGATCCGGCAATCTGATAAATCAAAATGGACTGCAATACCACTAATATGCTGATGATACTCTGATCTGTCTTACATATACTCATACGCAAGAATATGTGGATGATTCACAGGCTGAATTAGAAATATGCGCCCGACAGATAAGATCATCGACGGCAAACTATTTTCTAAAACTGAATTAAGATACAACTGAGATTCTCGGTACAAATGTCAGCCGTCGTTTGGTCCAGTTTAAATTGGCAAGATAACTGTATCTACATCAGAAACAGCCAGAAATCAAGATGATTGAGTGAGTGAGTATAGGGTTTAACGGCACACCAACACTCATGTGTTATATGGTGCCGAGAAAGGTAAATTGATAAGATTGACCTGATTGAACAGCCGCCTTCAAGGATAAATGTAAATGGAGATGGAAAAGATAAAAATGGACACGATTATCCCCTAGCAAGTCACCACCAGCCGATTGACGGAACAAGGCCATTCGCGTCTCTCGTCTAGATGAAATCCGGTTCAGAGTAGTGTGCTGCAGATATGGCCATGCGTGCGTGCGTGCGTGCGTGCGTGCATGCATGCATGTATGCATGTATGTATGTATGTATGCATGTTTGTATGTATGTATGTATGTATGTATGTATGTATGTATGTATGTATGTATGTATGTATGTATGTATGTATGTATGTATGTATGTATGTATGTATGTATGTATGTATGTATGTATGTATGTATGCATGCATGCATGTATGTATGTATGTATGCATGCATGTATGCATGTATGTATGTATGTATGTATGCATGCATGCATGTATGTATGTATGTATGTATGTATGTATGTATGGGCTGTTTGAATGCATGCATGTCCGCCCGTATGACGGTGATGTATGTATGTATGTATGTATGTATGTATGTCCTGCTGTATGTATTTTCATGTATGTATTTGTTTATGCAGAGAGACAGTAACTATGTATCTATGTATGTACGTATGCACAGGGATTTGCATTGGCCTGCCGGCCGCTATCTTCTATGTATACACACAAACCCAAGGGGGACAACGATTTCGCCACCCGCTCACCAAAATCTCGCTTATAAAAAGATCTTAACTCCCGTTTTTGAGTACTGGCCTGTCGCGCCTCACATCCATTGAGAACATGTTTTTCTACCTAACAAAACCATCCGCCACGACATTTGCCACCCGAAAGGTTACTTTTTTCGAGTTCAAACGCTATTTTAACGGGGGGGGGGGGGGGTTCAGGCCAATTCCAGTAGCCGGAAATTTCATCGATCCATCTTGCCGTCGTCCCAGGGAAAAGCAATCGCGAGCTCTAAATCAGTGCGCCACCCCGCTTTTACTCACTTTTCCCTCTACCTGTTCCCCCTCGCGCACACGCGCACATTTGAAAAGTTCATAAAATCGGTATATCCTGTTTATCCTTTGGCGACAATTTGCAGGAAGAGAAAGCTGACTTTGTTTCTCTTTTCTCACACAGGCCGAGCATGAAATAATGAAAGCGCGAATTGAACTTCGTACACCTCTTTCGCACACGAGCAACATGATCACTAAAAGACCGGATCAAAAACCTGTTGCTATTGACGACGAGCTGTACCACGCTTCTCTTTTTCTAAGAGCTAGCAAATTTCAACTCTGTTTTGTATCTAGCAGTGCAGCGGGGGGGGTGGGGGGTCATTTCTTACAAAATAGCATTTCGTGCTCAGACTGTTATTCTGTTACTGCAGAACACAACATCGCTCAGGGGTGGTTTATCTATACTGAAACATTATGCATTTAACGCGACGACTATTTTGATCTCCAGGCTAGATTTCCCTCGAAATTAATTTCCCTCGATGTTAATCGTGTAGCCTTGGCCTAAAAACCTTGCTTATACCATATCTACAAAATGAGTCACATTTGCAATATTAAGGCCCATATTCTCAACCACGCGTGAAAATTTTATTTTCTTCTGCATGCATGTTAATGGTAAATTCACCAATGTGCTGGCTTCACAAGTGTTGTGGCTTCATCAATATAGTGGCTTCACCAGTGTTATGGCTTCATCAATATTGTGGCTTCACCAATACTATGGTTTCACCAATGTTGTGGCTTCACCAACATTGTGGCTTCATCAATATTGTGGCTTCACCAATACTATGGCTTCACCAATGTTATGGCTTCACAAATGTTGTGGCTTCACTTTTGTATTATATCCCGTTTAGATATATCAATCACTGGGCTTAAAAATATATTTTATGTCTAAGTGTCATTGTTGTTAAAACCATCAGAATGACAAAACTGACTGAAACATTGAGTATTATCTGTATTTGTTGTGTGTGAATATGGCTCCATCAGTCTGGTTGAGTAAAAGTATTATATCAAAGTTTCTGTTTACCCAGTATGACTGTTTACCTCCACCTGGTCCTGATTGATGGTCCTGCAGTTATAATGTATGCACCTGTGTATGGTGTCACATTGGTGTACACTTAATCTGCTTTGTATTTATCTGCAATTCATATCACCCCATCCTCATCACCAGCCCCCATCGTGACACTGACATGTAGTTCTTGTCACCAGCCCATTGTGACACTGACCTGGGGTTCTTATCACCACCCCATTGTGACACTGACCTGGGGTTCTTATCACCAGCCCATCGTGACACTGACCTGGGGTTCTTATCACCAGCCCATCGTGACACTGACCTGGGGTTCTTATCACCAGCCCATCGTGACACTGACCTGGGGTTCTTTTCACCAGCCCATCGTGACACTGACCTGGAGTTCTTATCACCAGCCCATCGTGACACTGACCTGGGGTTCTTTCCACCAGCCCATCGTGACACTGCCTGGGGTTCTTATCGTCAAAGGCAGATTGTTGTATGTCTGCAAGGAGATTTCGGGTCATAAAACGACCAAGTGCATTGCAGCATATACACTAAACAACTCACGCCCAGCAGAGCATCTAGAGATGAACCCAATACAGATATTTGATTTCAGACACTGCGAGTGGCAATGCGAATATCAAAACTGAGATCACTACCTAACATTTTCCAGCAAACCTTGTGGGCAATTAACATCGCCATCTTAATGCGAACTACCTCGCATCACCGTGCATCAAACAATACACAGGACAAATCCACCGCTCCACGCCCGCCCTCTGTGGGTTGGGGCAGCAATACCCTGTGGACGATTATCGCGCGGAGAATAATTTGATGCACATGGGTTGAATCTGCTTTGGGCAGATGCCTGTTTATCCGTGCAAACAGGACTAACCCACCCCCAGCCCAATACACTCATGATGGGCAAGACGCGAGATCACAATTCAAAAGTAAATTACTCTATTTGTCATGCCAGGTGTGATTTATCCGTGTTTGAAGCGTTGAACTTGACACGACAGCCAAGCGCTAAAAAGTAATGTATTTAACTCGATCAGCAATTCCGATAAAATGGTTGGGTTTCGGGAGCTTGCTGAGATGGGGTCCTGAACAAGTACCGACAACTACAATTACCGGTGACGAATGCCAATGCGTGTGATATTGGCTCTGTATGAGTTTCTCAGCATCAACAGTCCCGGTGGGACACCAGTAGTAGTCACACCCTATAAGTGGCACATGTGACTGACTGCAAAGGCGAACCCATCATTTATCAGATCCTACGACAGTGTGGGGCTTCATACACAATTCCATTCAGACAAACAACAGATACTGCATCTCTTGCATATATATGATATATATATATATATATATATATATATATATATATATATATATATATATATATATATATATATATATAATTATATAGATATATATATATATATAGATATATATATAGATATATATAGATATATATATATGTATATAGATATATATATATATATCTCTATATATATATGTCTATCTATGTATATCTCTCTATATATCTATATCTCTATATATCTATATATCTATATATATCTCTATCTCTCTATATATATATCTCTATATATCTATATATATATATATATATATATATATATATATATATATCTATATAGTTTGAAATGGTCTAATGTCAGACGGGGCCTAATCTCTTCAGTAGCATCAATGCTAATAGCTCTTATCTCCACAGACACGGTAAGCAGACGTTTATATCATGATCTGATAACTCGTCATTTCCATCCATAGGACACTCTACGCAACAACGATACATACAAAGCCACTTCTAGACGAGGAACAGCAGAGACCAGTTTTTGAAACATTTCTTGGGTGTATTTGATATATATCCCGTTGGGACACGAATTAACTTCAACTTTTTCTGATTAGAATAAAATCTAAACAGCTGTATTCGGTCGTAACATTTGAATGAGATAGCGGTCTTGCTGCATCACGCTGTTAGCTGGATGATCTAATGAAGAGATTAAGCCAGAGCTCTGATCCCCAGCCCGGAGTCCCTTATAACGGCAGCGAAGTGAGCACGTGTTATGATATCTATCTCGTCCAGACTATAATTGCCTTGAGGGCGGATGATGGAAAAATAATGACAAACTCAGATATAGCCTGCCGTTAGGAGAAAACAGATCTGTCGAGTCCGACGGAGGACGAATTTAATTATAAATGACTGATGCCATATGTGGGTTAATGATTCGAATGCTACGTGGGTGATTCAAGGAAAAGGACCATTTTTACCCAAGGAAATGTCGACTGATGATTATGAAAAATGACTATTCTTATATTAAAGAGACTATTCAGCCCCATATTTGTAAAGAGATTGTCTAGCATGTTGCTTGGCAACCGCACCTTGGAAACCAAAAAATTTAAGTTGCCACGCGGCGCTGCGGTCTCAGAATAGATCCCTACTTCGGCTGTCGCCATATATGTTGACGGAAATTACCCTTCCTGCTTGCCGGTCTAATTTGTGCGCAATGATGCCCACAACTTAAATGATTGTAGATTTTATGAAATCTACATTTTGTAACCAAAGTGGAAGTATACACATCGATAACGAGGTTGTTATAGCTAGGGCGCGTAATGATTTACAGCTAACATTCGTGTGGTTCATGGTTTTGGGAGGCACCGTGATTGGTGGAACGAAACAACTAAATAAAACAGATTTACACAATACATCATGGATATTTCCAGTCAAATAATAATTTTGAAAATTTATCCACTTTGCGGCACAAATTAAAATATGCCATTATCTATGTCTGCGTTAAACATCATTATGTATTAACAAATTGATCCCAGAGTACCCGACATGGGGCTGAGCAACCGCTTGTGGCGACACTGTTGTCTAAACCTTCGAATCACTGTTTCAATCTACTGCCACCACGACTGCTGTACCAGATAAAAGCCTATGAACCGCTTGATAAAAAGTCAGTAAGGATGTGATTAATGAGTGTAACGGCCCACTAAAACTAATGTGATGCATGCCGCCATGAAAGATGGGACGTATATGAAGAGATAAGATTGACCTGGTAGAGCAGGCGCCTTCTAGGGTAAAATGGAAAAAATAGGGAAAATCACGTAGATGATATATAACAGTGACTAGTAGTCGCATTCAACAAGCGATATATCTTCCAACACATATCTCGGCATAAGTCTGTTATTGGTGGGGGAAAAATAAGTTTGTAAGCGCGCCCAACAGCGCAACTATAAAGGTAAAATCCACCGACATGATAAAGGTCAAATCCGCCGACAGGATAAAAGTCAAATCCGCCGACACGATAAAGGTCATATCCACCGACACGATAATGGTCAAATCCACCTACACGATAAAGGTCAAATCCACTGACACGATAAAGGTC
The DNA here is from genome assembly GCA_034190875.2 of Urechis unicinctus. Classification (NCBI taxonomy): domain Eukaryota; kingdom Metazoa; phylum Annelida; class Polychaeta; order Xenopneusta; family Urechidae; genus Urechis; species Urechis unicinctus. Next base: position 46,868,527 of record CM067356.1, on the reverse strand, counting down.
AAATCCACCGACACGATAATGGTCAAATCCACCGCACGATGAAGGTCAAATACACGACACGATAAAGGTCAAATCCACCGACACCAGTCAACGGCAAACAATCCCCCGCGCGACATATGGTCAAGCATCCACCCCCGGACACGATAAAGGTCAAATCCACCGACACGATAAAAATAGTCAAATCCACCGACACTAGTCTTAAAAATGCCGGCAAACACATTTTCCCTTTCCTGTTGGTCGCTTTGGGATGTGCGCTTTGGGATGTGCGCTGGTGTCATTCGAGCCATGTGAATATTCAATACCATCCCAACAGACCCGGCGTACCGCACATACGATCCAAACAAACCCGGCGTACCATACAAACCATCCCAACAGACCTGGCGTACAACAGACCATCCCAACAGACCTGGCGTTCCACACGGACCATCCAACAGACATGGCGTACCGCACACTTCAATTCCATGCAATGCGAGTTGGAGGCATACACTGCCTTAGCCCTACAAGACGTATGAGTAGACGTCTTACTTTCTCTTAAACCGACGCAATGTAAAAAAATTTAGATCGATTCAGACAACTACCAAACACCAAACACACCCAAGTGATGGAGTTTTAGAATGCAATGATGTTCACGGACAATTTTATCCCTTTGTGGCTGGGGATTTCATCCATGGTAATTAGTTAATAGTTCGATCAATTTGGAAGCGGTAGAAAGTCCGAAACGCAGCACCACGTTTGTTAACAAGTTCAAGCCCACGTACATCGCGCATGCTCAGAATAACGTGACCCCGGGGTGGAAACTAACTTTTTCAGCTACCGCGGTACATGGAAAAAGTAACAGGCCCGGCCATAAACCTACCGGCCCAAAAAATGTGTAAGGACTTTCTGCTCCCTGAATGCCAAATTTATTCAAACAAAAACTCATATACAGAACATAAATGCCTATGCAGAAAAAAACCCAAAAAACCCTGAAATCTAAAAAAAAAAAATGACAGGTGGTCACATTATTAAAAAAAAAACTGTTCATACAAAAAGCTAAATAAACAAATCACAAATTAGAGGTCCTTTAGCTCCTCTCTTGGCGAGTTCTTGGAGCCTTTCAAGAGCGACGCACACAATGGAAGTGTCATCTTCCTCACCATCACTCTCCTCATCAGTTTCTCCTTTCCCCTATATGAACATGACTCGCTTCTTTCTAGGGCCACCTTAACTCAATGGCCCATGATGAGTCATAGCTAACAATGTCTGGTGATTGAAGTATTATTATCATGTGGTCATTTTGGGTGGTTGTATCGAGGCTGGAGCACCACCCACTCTTGATAAACCCCATTGAGCTGAATCAACGGTCCACATTCTGCAGTAGAGGCAGGGAGAGTTAGGAGAAGATCCACCAAGAGGAACAGATTCACACATTCTTCACCGTACTCTCTGCTCATGTGGAGCCAGCTTTTCATGGCCCTGTGAACGCTTATGTTCTTTGATGCTTTCGAGCTTGAAATTTCCAGTGCCCTTGTAATAATGACCTTTTTAAAGTGGCTCTTTGGTTGTGAGTGCTCTGCATTGTTTACAATGCATTAATTTGTCTTCATGGTCGAATACCAGTCACTCCCTTAATTTCCCCAAATCGTCTTGCATCCACTTCTCGTTGAACTTTCTTGTCCTGTGATCTCTTTCGTAGGTTCTTGCTGTTTCCTTCTGTTCCTCACAGACAAGCGCAAGATTGACAGTTGACGCCCCAACATAGCTGACATGTTAAGCTGAGTAGAATATGAGGTAGCCGAGAACGGACCGGTGTGACGATGTTCATAAGCTTAACGGTGACGCACGTCGCAAGGCTCGAATGGTTTTATTCACTACGGAACAGATAACAACTCTCTTACACCCAACTTACAGTGTCGTCCTACGAGTTGTAATAAATTTGTATCACTAATGTTTAATCTTTTGGTGACGTTCACGAGTAATTGGCTGGTTGATACTAAAAGCAAATAGCGCTAACAATGCGAGATTGGCGTGATCATTCTTTCGTAGTCGCACGCTGACCAATGATTGGCTGTCTGTTACAATTTAATTAATTATTCATGAGGTTAATTGCGGACGCCAGGCTGCCGCTTGCTGCAGCCATCCTCAAACGGTGGCAGAATACAAGAAAATCCTGAGGCGAGGTTTTGCCATGGGAAAAATTGACTCGCCAACCGGACGACGGAATTGGGTACCGCCACACGCCCGAGCCTGAGTTCACTCGCCAATGGCGGCCGGGCGAGTGCTAATTTCCACCCCTGCGTGACCCATCAACGACTAATGCTAAGCCCGGGGTGGGGTGGGGGGGATTTACTTAAGTGTATAGAGGTAGTATAAATGTGCAGCGCGAAGGGGTATGATTTTTTCGGCCTCTCGACTTGTACGACGGGTTATGCATTCGCTTAATACCTTGTACGACGGGGTATACTTTTTGCCATTCTCAACTTGTACAACGGGTACGGGTTTTCGAGGTCCCGCGGCACACACCTATCCGAGTTAATGCCAAGTGCCCCCCGGGATGCTAAGGCAATGAGGCGACGGGAAATCCCGCGACGCAATATTTTCCAAAATGGCGGCAATCGTATCGCTATTTTACAGAAATGACATATCGATGGCATTTCTTGAAGAATAGCGCCGAATGAGTTAAGTTTTTTGGTGCGTAGGGTCGTTTTGTTGTACAGGCACTTGATATATGTTATTTTCTAGAGGCGTAGGGCAGCACTTTAACCCAAACGCGTTTCCTGCGACGCGCGGGAAATGATCGTATCAGAACGGTATATATTTATATTACCGTTCGACCGGAGCTAACACTGCCTAAGTACACAGCAGCATAACTACAGCGACCCACGACCTAAAAAGGCGCCATGAAACACAAACGTAAATCTGACGCGATGAGCCCGCGCAGGGAAATGGATTTCGGACAATGCGAGAATGCTAATTCACAAGATGAGATCACCTCGTATCATTCTCTGGCCAACCTCGTCGGCAATAAATGTAGCCTACACAAACTACACTCCCTCCCACCGCCATCATGTATCACGTAAGAAGCAATTAACAACCACGACACTCACCCACTTAACGCCCACGAACTGCGGGTTGGCGTAAGACATACACAGGAATAGCCTGTAGCAGGATATTGTGTAGAGAATAAATAATGACAGCACGTGGGTTAGAACCGGAAATTTACAGTTTACGTCTACTGAAAACGCCGACTGCGCCAGTGACGTCACAACAACAGCCATGCAAGCGAAGATGGTGGGAAATTTAGAAAAAAATGCCCTGAAACGATAATATTGCGAAACATCAAAAGGACAAGTGACTTAAGCAATACGTACCGAAAAGGGTTCCTTGTCCGTACCCGCCCCCCCCCCCCTCACCCATACACACATAAGCGGGGAAAGTAAAGCTAAGGACGCGGACTCGGTGAGGAAAACGACGCCATTCGATGTAGTGGATATACTCATAGTCTCAGTGGAGAAGGATATTACTTGCATGTATTTATTACATATGACACCAACACTAAAAATGTGCGGGGCTCCCGTACGCAGCAGTATTACATCAATGCAAAGCGAGGAGCCGGGGCATGCTTTTCGGTTCGATAAAGCAGAATGATCACACAAATTGAACGGGTGTGATTTAGTCGTGTTAGAACATTTTCAGTCCGCAGGTTGACTCAGCGCCCAATAAGCGAGGCGTCTAAAACTCGGTCAGCAAGGAATCCTATTGGGCGAGTCACTTCCGGCGATTAATCTAGTCTGAGACCATCAAGCAGTAACGAGAAGTGGTCGGTGTTAGGGGACGGACGTCAATCAGTGGCGACCATCAACCACTTACCAGCTTGCCTGCGCGGAGAGGCTTGTGATATTGGCTGCGTATGGAGTGTTGTAGGGTTAAGTGTGCTACGGGAAACCTGGGCCTCCCCGCCGGCGACATGACACTAATGAAGTCTGTCATTGCTCCATGTCGGCTCAAACGAGTGACCATTATCGAAAGTAGCTTCACCCCAACCCCACCCCCCACGTCACCCCCATATGTCACACATGTGACTGATCGCGAATTCATCCCCATCGTTCAAATGGCGGATTACTTCTTATGACCGAGTGGGGCTTGATAACCAATCCCATTCTGCCTATCACCACCAGCAACACCTATCTCAATGTGATAATAACGGAGACGGACGATGTCAACCCCAGCTAACCCGCGCTACAACAGGTGCTTACAGTGTACATAATCATTAGTGGGCACATTAAAACTGTGATAACTGTGTTCAGGGATATGAGCACCAGTTGGTACCCATTTACATAGCAGACACCGGTTAGTGCCAGTGAAATTAGCAGCATTCAATTTGTTTCATCCCTGCGTCAGTGCTGTGAAGCATCAGTCAACAAAGCCACCTCGCCTTATTGTAGGGACAAGCATCGCTGAGATGATTTGATTTCCCCCTCTGTTTGACATCATTGCCAGATTCAATTTGCGAAGCCCTCAAAATGACATGTGCCTGTGGTTAGCCGCGCTCTGCCTGATTGTGAGTTAGTGGGGAGTCCGTGGGATGGCGGTGTTGAGGGGAACCTTCGTGTCTCTCTGCCTCTACAGTCTGATGGTCATCTAGAAGCCAGGCTTTTAGGCCTTGATGAAGAGAGGTCTATAACGGCTAGTGGAATGGCACGCACAGTGAATTGCAGCATGCAATATGGATGAGTGTGTGTGTGTGTGTGTGGGGGGGGGGGGGGGGTTGGAGGTTTATAACTCGAATTGCGCACTACCCCCCCCCCCCCCCCCCCAACATATATACCCTCAGTGTACTAAAACCCATTTGTGGTGACAGGGGCAGATCTTTCAAATAGTGCATATGACCTCATCAATGAAAGGGAGGAATAAATTGGCTTCGTGGACAAGTTGCATGTAACAACACATGACACCCCATGTTATTGGTTTGTATATGAGTCTTTTATCAGAGTTTATATTGCCATACTTGTTCTTTGGGACTGCCTTGTCAGCAGAAATTCATCCACCCTGCCCAGTGCACTGTTGCCGAAGAAATGAATACTGGTTGTTGTATTGTTCAAGTCAATTGACAAAGAGTGAAACAATCACTAAGAGATGTACATCTATTCAAAATCTCTTTAAACAAACACATATTTTGAATAAAGTTAAAAAGCACATCAGATCCTGGAATCGCTTAAAACAACACAGCCACGTCTTAATACGACCCTAGCACATGGCTGCTGTTAGTTGACGTTTCACATAAATGTATATTAGAAACAACAGGGAAGTGGCATTTTGAGACTGGAGTGCATGTGGCTTATAGAATATTGTGTACTTCCACACAGAAATGGAGGAAGGAAATTCATTTTGGAGTCATTCCACAGAAACTGTTTTGGCAGAGTTTGAGTTCTCTATAACCAGTGATATACTAATTCACTCAGCAAAGGAGGAGTTGTTTAATATGATAACGTTTGTGTGTTGGGTTAAACTAGGGCTCAGTCCTTTTTCATCTGATAATGAACACTTCTCAAGAAGTACCTTATCAAGAAATCATCGCTTCCATATTGCCATATCTATCTATTATGACGTTTGTAAACCACACTGCATTATCACTTCGACACCATTAACCCACCTCCACATACACACCCAAAAATTTGTTTTGTCCCAGCTATGCTAAATTTGCTTGAGGGCACCCCTGCAACGTGTCTCAGTGACCAAACATCTAACATTATTTGCATTTTGCCATGAATATATACCTTTAAAGCATCCATAATACAATTGTTTCCAGCTTTTTGATCCTTAAACAATTTACAGGTGAGTGGGATGGTTGGTTGTCACGGCACTTTCATGTCAATAATATCTGATATGTCAACTTTTATATTTTGCAAACATAGCTATGATCCGCTATGTTTGGAATTTAAGTCTCAGACAAAATCTAAGTGTGGAATGGCCCATTTTAAAGATGGAGAATTTAACTGCATGGAGCCTGACCATGAAAGAGGTGGGAAAAAAAGATTCTCCAATGGGAGTTAGGCTCATGGAACATATAGGAACACTGACCTTAGGATATATGCACACATGCGAATGACTTTGAATTGGAGAAGAGACGGATAAAGCATACTGCAACCGTAAATAATTAATAGCTCAAGAGCAAGGCTAGATGAGGTAAGGGAAGAATAGGGTTTTAAGGTACAGCAACACAAATGTGTTACAAGGTGCCTTCAAAGACAGGTACAACATTACATAGAAACCAACAAAATTATGACTATGAAATGTTGAAATTAAACCGAAATGTTACCGCAGAAAATTTAATGATTTGAAATTGATTTATATTTGTAATTCAATTTCAAGTAACACCAATGACCAGAGATAACTAACCAGCTAAAGCTTGATTGCAGCTAACATTAAAATCAAAACCTTATATCATTTTTTGACATGTTCAATTTCACTAATAAATGCAAGAATCTTAGATGGATCAACTCCACCCAAGTTCTGACATATATCAGCCTCTTCTCCACGAATATGTTTATCATATTGGGTACTTCGGCAAGGTACGCATTTTCTGCTTAGCTCATCCCTCCATAGAAAACCAAGAGGTGCTCAGGTATGACCTATCCGAGAACAAGCGAGTACAACTTCATGTGAAACTGGGGGTGGGGGATTACTATATCCTAAAACAATACATCCCTTCCACAGTTTTTGATGAGGAATGAAATAGGTATCACTGTCTCGAGAGATTAATTTCTTATTCCATTAAGAGCACCTCAAGGGGCATGTTTATAAATGATACAGTTCTTTTGTGACTGATTAGGACACCATAATAACCCCATGTAATGTTCCACAACACTAGCCTAATCACATCCCATAAAGTAGCCCATATACCAGTACCACAACCCCCATCCACCTGAGCGTTGCATATTTTTTTAACGGCTTTAAATCGGACTCTTCTTGCAAATAACTGAGCCATTTTAGTGATAAGCAACAACTGGATAACAACACACATGCACACAACAGGAAATTCCAAATCTAGCATGACCGCACAACCCACACTTATATGCTATCAAACCCCATTGATCTATTCATTAATAACAATAAAGAGAGAACACACTCAAGAGACTGGAATCAAGTTCAGTAGGAGTACTGTATGAAACATCATATTAGATTTAGAATGCACTCACACTGAAGTCCAATGACATGCATGTCTCAAGATATATTTGGGATTTATTAATGACATCAACAAATGAAATATATTCGTTTCCGCCGCATTAATTTGACTACACATCTACGAGCTATTGCCATCTTGCTTAGGCACCTAATAAAAAATAAATAAAGACTAATTTACAGCGGCGCGAATAAACTCAGTGGTCACGTTTAATCGTTCCATTATCGCCCAGAAAAACATTGTACTATGAATTTTATTCCTCTGCTCACCTCTGTGGGAAAGGACGTTTTTCTGTGCCGATAATCAACGTATTAATTGGCAACTTGAAGATTTATTTTGGAAATCCAATTCCTGTGAGGAGACCTTGCAAACAGTTGGCAGTTATTCTCACTTCGCAAAGAGACCAGATGGTATCATTATGATTACACGTCACATCAAATTATCGGCCGGATGGTAAATCATAATGTTTCTTGAACCAATTCTTCCGTCAAGTGCTCCTTTGGGAACCCAACCAAGACGCAACCATTATGATGCAAATACATTATGACAAGGGCCTGCTCTCTGTGGACCCCATTTCACTTTGACCAATAACAGTTATACTGCTCATAGCACCAGCCACCACGACGGAGTACAAGATTAAAATTAGGTGTAAGCTTTATTTTTGGACGAATTGTCCTAGGTATGGTCCTATTTCAAGGTTTTATCTTCTAAACAATTTAAGCAATATTGCGCTACGTCCATTTTGCACTACGAATGGATTTCACGAAAAAGCCTTAGATCAAACATTGTGTAATGTTCTGCGGTTTGGATGTAAAACGATTACAAAAGTATCCGTTCGAGTAATGGGGTAAAGAAAACTATAAACTATAATTGATTGTAGATTGCGATTCCATCATCAATAATCACACAATGCTCGCATTAATGAAATAATGACTAATATAAGTGGTACGTATGCTTAGGTCGTGTTATGCGGCAAGTTGGATCTTTACCAGCTGATATCCGAGAACATTAAGCTGCGTATGGACTGCGTAGGAATAAGGACATGCTCTTGGTCGTAAGATATATAGCACCATCACTGTCTTTTGAACTCAGTCTCAGATCGATGTATCCTTTCCGTCGTTAGAAATTGATTTCCTGACGAGCCGATGCCTATTTTAGCGATAACAACATCTTCTTCCATTAATCAATCGGAATTAAACTGCATTGCTCATTCAAGTCTTGTATTTGATAAAGCAGTTTTACACAAATTTCAACCTCTGATAAAAGGTCGTGCATATTTTCTTCCTTGAAAGCCCACTATGGTTAATCCTAACTCGTGTAATTTGTACTTGATTTATACTTCAGTAATGTGGTTGATAAAAAGATACTTGATTGTCGAATGTTTTGTGCTGTGGTTGACATGTCCTTTCTTAAACATTGAATATCCAGCATGGAATATATCAATGACATTTATTGAATAAATAGCAAAGATGTTTGATTGATTTCACAGCGAATGAACATCACATAGAATCGGCCCTTGTCGAAGAATTGAAGAAGTAATGACTTTCAAGTGTAGGCGGTCCTAAAAATACAGGATTGAAGCGATCAATGAGAGCTTGAGCTTGCTCGTCGATGTCGACGTAGCGATGGTGGCTTTTTCTGGCTTCTTCAATAAAGAAATTGGAAACAAATTGACTGAGCTGAACCCCAGTGAGGGACCGGTTATTGTGTGCGTCGATATTCCAGTAGTAATTGTTGGTTTCCGGGTGCCACTGAACGCCATAAAACGGATACACTTTTGACTCCATGGTGGATATAAATTCCACCCCATCCCGAGCTACGTTAGTGGAAATCTCCCGATAAAAGGTGCTCAGACGTTTATTAAAAGTGTCCTTTGTCAAGCAATATTTGTGATCATTGTACGTGATGGGGTACGTTTCCATAATACCGGCTATATTCTGTGGTAAATCCTCGAATATTTTGCTTTCTGAGTAAGGAACAGAGAAGTTAATGCTGAGAGGGAAGTCGCTGGCATCGCACTTCTGAAGCACGTCTGACCCAGAGAATAATGCACTCAACATTTGAAAGCCCATGCAGATTCCTAGTATAGGAAAATGATCTCCTTTCGTGTTGGCATCCAGGGCTAGCTTGTAGAGGATTCGCGCGACGTGGGCGTATTGTGACGTTGTCAGACTGCCAGAACCCCCGGGAAGAACAAGTCCATTAATCTGAGTAAAGAGGCGATGGTAGTATTCGTCTGGCTGTTTTATCTTCACAGGTACGACCAACCCACCTTTAACATGCACAGAATATACAGATATACAGATACCTGATTAACGTTGACTTTTAGAAGAGGTACAAGTTAGGGAGCGTGCATTTGTAACAGCTTGGGCGAATCGTGTAATCAGGAAACTAAGGGGTGGAAATCATCTTGATACCCCGTCCTGAATTATAATAAAAAAAAATAATTGCCCACCGAGATAAAATTCTGCAGATCCAACACTCTCCACCCCATCCTCCTGCGCCGAGGTCATGTCAACAAGTACAGAAAGCGAGGATACGAGCAGCAAACTCGCCACGGAGATCGCCCCAACGCCACACCCTACATCCCCCACCCCCCAATCTTACTCAGTGTGGGTAAGCTCTTTGTCTTATTGAAATAACTCCTTCTGTTGATCACGCTTTATTTGATGCGGACCTTCAAAAAGCTTCGACCCAGCCAAATAAACAATGTTCTTTCCCATAACATACCAATCGAAGGTGCAGGTGGAGTATGTGGGGAGAGTTAGGGCGGGAGGTCTGCCAGTGGGTTGGTGTGAGCATTTTCAAATTGTGTGTATTGAAAGTGGCTTAGATGTCAGTTAAAATTACTTCTCAAATGAATTACCAAAGAGCTGAGAGTCACGCTTTCATTCGTCACCAACCTGCTTGTTGAATCCATTTGACGTACGTGGCGCTCATCACGATGTCACCATACTCGCTAGGCGGCGCCACTCGACGTGACTTCAAGTCACCCACGACGTCTGGTGTTTCTTGCGTAAGAACACCAACCACGGGCCAGGTTTTCAGATCCAAACAGCTCACCACAGATGTCGAGATCATTAGCAAGGGTACCAACCTCGATACCCTTAGACCACCGAAGACCATGGCTACTGCGAATATTCTCTTGGACTTCTTTAGAATCCCGTCAAATGGCAATCGAAGTGAAAGGAGAAGCAGGTCAAAAGTCATATGACTAACTGCGGTGGGGTTACTTGATATGATTGAATGATTTTATGGTGGGGTAATTTCGGGTCGATGACAGCTTGTTGGCGATGATAACATGTCAACTGCTTGACATAGTAAGGTATAATATACTAATGGTATCATCCGCACGATAGCGTCCCCAATGTCCTACCACGGTGGCCACACTGTAAACGACCTCGCGAAAACTACACCCAAACATTCCGCGCCTCATTCATAACCCACCCCGAAGTATCAAACATCAACAACTTGTAACCCCAACCACCACCCAAAAAAATAATGTCGCGTTCCGGAATTGCAACAGACGACATATATGAACCAGGAAGTGTAGCGCTTGTCGAAGGCGTCATGTGACCGTAGGCTAGTCATAACAAAATTTCCACCTCTGGTGACGATCGTGTTCCGCACCACCCTCATGAAAAGGTGGGGCGTTTCGAGAGTTCTATGACGCATCCTGGGAGTTAAGTCGAAAATCAAAACATCTATTTCTTTATTTGACCATTCCCAGCCGATTCATATCATCATATTCATGGGGAGCAGGTTTCATGACGCGCCTACACCAGCTGAGCACACGCTTCATAATCTTCATAAAATCTGGCGGTTTTCAATGCTGGGAACTCGGCCGGTTAAATCTTATATTTAAATTAACAACATCCTTTAGGATTCTCTCAGGGACGATAATATTTTGGTAATTAATCGGCCTCTTTTCGAAAGGCGTACTTGTGTTCCAGCTAAATACCATGTGTAGAATGATAGCAAGTTGGGCTGCTTGGCAGGTGGTTAACACTGATGAGTGGATACCCCCGCCGCAGCATTACTGCAAATCAAAGACACCTCCGCTCCACAAATCTTCAACGCCCATGAATCAAACATCATGACAGCCAAGTTCACATTGTCATTTGTTTTTCTTATTATGATCATAACGTTTATCTATGCCCGATGATGCAGTGGACACTGTAAAGCGCGCCTGTTATATAACCTGGAGGCGTTGCAGATCATCGCTATTATGTCCTTTGGATGGATTATAATATTCCTTTTTACCGGCGGTGCCTTTGTTGAGGTGTACTTACACGGCAACTCCGTCAAAAACGCGAGCCCTGCGGATCAACGGCAGCGCCGTAACAATCATAACGCACGTAACATTTGACATTAACGACTCACCAGGTGGTGCCCTATTCGATTTCGAACATTTGCAATTGAATCGACCAGGGCGTGTATGTCGTGCTGGCTCGGCATTGGAATTCGACCTGCCTTTGTGAATTTCTCATAAAATGCAGCTGTTTTGTGCTATAGAACCTCAAAGAGGCTGCGTGCGCTGTGATGCTTGTATTCTAAAGACCATTACGAGGCATTTAAGTATCTACCATGCTATGTGGATTCTTTGGGTGCAATGATCTAAAAGACATGAATGCCAGCGTAAAGATTAGGATAGTTTTTTCATCACCCATGTAGGATGCATAGATAAACCGAGACCACTAAAGATCTCGTTTGGCACTGCGTCAATTCATTGTGGTCCTGAAATTATGCAACCGATTCCGGATGATTACCTGAATTTCAGTTGAAACAGCCCAAGACAATGTATTAGCGCTGTGTCATCATGTGAATCCCTTGACGCTGATGGTATGGGTTGGTGTTATGGCTAAAGATGACATGTAATATCCTATATATCCCCACCGTGTTCACACTTCCTCTCCCTCTACCCCCTGCTTCATACGATTCTTATTCTTAATTAAACTTAGCCTGAGAGACGTCACCAACGACCCAACAGAATATGATGACGTCAATTTGGAGTTAAAAATAACCTAGGCTTACTGCTGTCTGACTTAATCGTCCAACAAGTTGTTTTCTGTCCGTTATTGACTACGATGGCTAAGTAAACATATGGCAACTTTTGACTATTTCGCCATGGAAATATATTTCTGTCAATTAAATGGCGGTTATGCAGTAATGACCTCTGAACATAACATTTGCATTTAATATCAAGGAAGTATCCGCTTCTATGGCTTTTGTGCCATTCAGACCAGCGGATTTTTTTATCGGCCCAGTGGTTTCGTAATCGGGCCAGTTCATTCTTAATCGGTCAGCGCAATTCGCAAAATATATAATGTAAATCTCCCCTTAGCAATCGAAATTGGATTCACGTGGTTCACACGTGCTCGATCGCAAGGGCCACCTAGTGGAGAAGGTTTTGTCAATAGACACTGCACGGTGCTCCTTCAATTATTAATCTCTACACCATACGCGTCGGTGCGAGTCGATGGGCATCATTGGTTTTTCTCTTCACGAAGAGTCAGTCGTGCGCCTGTAAATGTTGAGCATCAATGTTCATGTGCTTTGCCACTACCAACACATGCACCCACCACCTCTCAATCCCTCCCAAAAGTTTCGGATGTAGATTTAAAACTTTTCGTCCACTAGGGACGTTAAAACTACACCAATTTAGACAAATGAAGTTCACTCCTTTTCATTCGTACCAGATTAATTGTTGTCCAATTTACAAAAATCTTTAGAATCCTTTTAAGACGATGTTCCCAACAGGTCCGTTTCAAAATTGAATAGTCCCAGAGTAGCAAGTACAGCCCTTTTGAGGTTAACATTCCATACCCGTTAATTACATGGACCCGTTTGATTTCCAATTAAAGCTCTTGACCCCAATCACCCCATTAGCCAATCACAGCTCACCACATCAAGCCACCCCTATTTTCATTATGAATACGGCAGCATCAGACTCAAGACATAAGATAGCATACGGAAAGATACATATAGAAGATTCATACGGAGAGACACACACACAAAATATACTAAACAACAGGTCTCGTCTTCAGCTGAGACAAATATAGCCCAATAGAACTCCTAATTGGAACTCGGGTATTATCTACGAGGACACCAACCCTCAGATACCTACAATAACGTCGGCGGCCTAAGAATAATCGTCTCTCGTCTCTCACCACCATCCCCGACACAACTACAGTAACCCCCAGTTATAACATTAGTGATCTACCGATGACCCTTGAGAGACTACTCAACTGGACTACCTCTTCTTTTTCTTCTTCTTCTTCTTCTTTTTCTTCTTCTTCTTCTTCTTCTTCTTCTCTTCTTCTTCTTCTTCTTCTTCTTCTTCTTCTTCTTCTGGAGTCTTCTTCTTCTTCTTCTTCCTCTTCTTCTTCTTCTTCTTCTTCTTCTTCTTCTTCTTCTTCTTCTTCTTCCTCTTCTTCTTCTTCTTCTTCTTCTTCTTCTTCTCTCTTCTTCTTCTTCTTCTTCTTCTCTTCTTCATATTCTTCATCTTCTTCTTCTTCTTTCTCTTCTTCTTCTTCACTTCATCTTCATCTTCTTCTTCTTCTTTCCTTTCTTCTTCTTCTTCTTCTTCCTCTTCTTCCTCTTCTTCATCTTCGTCCCCATCATTGCAGACACCATATGAAACATCAGTGTCTGTGTGCCGTTTAATTGTATACTTATCACTATCATCATCTCAGATTCTATTCAGCATTCAGAGAGTGCCCATGTCCTGGTGCGAAATCGTGATGATGAGGAAATGACGGCTGCGCTTAACAAACAAATAGATTATCTTATGTTTTTTATTTAGATTTGACTCTCCTGTTTGTCATATACAGGACGCCAATAATAACACCCAGTGGAAAGCTGACCTGCCATGGTACCAAACACATCATGCGTTTGAGGGATATATGCTTCATTGAAAACGATAAGTTCACAATCAATGGACTGCCTAATTACTGTCATGCGAGGCAGTCTTTGGTGAGATACATAACCATCTTACGCGGGCTCTTTCGTCAGACGGCGATATACCCGCGACGAAACGACCTGACTGGCTGCGCATGTGCACCCTTAGTGTCTCGGATTAACGTTTCTTACGGCAGCCGCATCAGTTTAGGAGTGTCTGAAGTCGGGTAGCGTTATCCAACCGTCCTCAGCTGCTGTGGCTGACACAAGTCCCGCCCACTCATTATCTCACATGGCAGCTGTAGGATAGCCCGATGAGGGTCGTTAGGCGGGGTTAGTGACGCAAACCAGTCACTTCAACGACAGCACCTCCACGACCTTGGTTCATCCCCTCCATCATCTGTAAAGCATCCATGGTGTCAGCACCAGCTTCCGGAAACACTGGTGACATCTTAACGGTTATATAACAACTTATAGCTTATGTTAATTACACGATGTTCTCCCTGAATATGACTTCTCCCCGGTGTCATCTCGTGTGTATTCACTAAGTTTACCATTTGAGGTCACTGGTAGAATGGTAGGGTAGAAGTCGAATGGAACCTGACAAGCCATCAGCAAACCAATAGGGTTCATTTCGTCGTCACTCTGGAAGCAATCGATAGCCGTCACTCGGGTCGCGGCGCTGTCATTCACTCTGGTTTCCAGCAGTGGGGTTTCGTCGCCTCCATTAGTTGCTGCCTTTTACTCTTCGGCCTGTATACCATTAGGGTCTATGTTCCTCTCAGTGACGTAGAAGCCAGCCTCCGAGCCACGTGGAAGCAGCTCTGGTGTAATGACAAGATGGTGATGCTGTGACTTGGCGAAGATGGTGATCTGTGTTTGACTGCACGGCAGTTACGTCATACGAGACAAGGTGGTCAATAGCGACTACCATAACAGACGCTGTTGGGTACTAGACAGGGAGGTTCCGGTCGTACCGGTAATCAGTCTTTGACGGTGTTTTGCATAAGCTGTGAGTGTCCGGAGACAGATAATTGGACTATCGTCGTTTCCTCGTGGAATTCGTTCACATGTCATAAAGGGGGAAGAGGGTTGACACAGTAGGAGCGCATAGCCGTGATTCTAAGCTGCTGCTCTACCTCACGTCACAGCAGCAGCAGCAGCAGCAGCATCTTCTGCAGCAGCTGGCTTATCGCTATAACTGGCTGTATAGTCTGATAGCCACAGCTTGTGCGCACGGTTCAAAGCTAGCAAGCTTCGCAAGTGATTTACACGCAAGATCATCGCCGTCTTTATCGTAACGGACTTGAAGATAAGGTTTTGATCAGCTACGGTAGGCCGTGATAAACAGAGTTTGAGGAGTGTGTGGAGAGAGCGGCGTCGGGTACAGCGATCCATTAACACCGTACAGCGAATTTACGACGGGAAACTTAACAATTGGCGTACTTTATTGAAAGAAACAAGACGACCTCGTATTTTCCATCTCTTGGTTAATCGCGCAATTGGTTAGAAACATGGCGTACGTAGTACCTGCATTTACGATAGCCGCGGCCTCGAAACCTGAGGGCATTTACCAAAGAGTTGAAGACGTTGTAAACAGTACGCCAGCGACGGAGCAAGATGCTGCCACCAAGGTAGGCCGCTACGCCATCCACTATTTGGACGTATACGCCCTGCCTTTGATCGCGCTCGTGGGCTTAGTAGGGAATCTGGTGAGCTTCACAGTGTTTGTGGGGACCTATATGAGGCGATTGTCGTCTAGCATCTATCTAGCCGCTCTGTGTATTGCCGATACCGGCTTCCTGCTCTGTGTCTTAGTATCCTGGGCCATGAACACAGGCCTGGATCTTTACCATCAGAATGGATGGTGTCAAACGTTTATATTTTTGACTTACGTCAGCACTTTTTTGTCCGTATGGTATGTGGTGAGCTTTACAGTGGAGCGCTACATTGCTGTACATCTTCCTTTGCGCCGCCAAGAGCTGTGCACGACGCAACGGGCCAAGAAAGTCGTCATCGCCTTAGCTATTTTCTCTTGTGCTATTTATAGCTTCTCTGCTTGGATGTCGGGCGTCAGTGACTACGGCAAGCCGGTGTGTGGGCCTTTACCTGAGTACGCCGCCACCGTCCAGATCATCAACAATGTCGATACCTTCATTACTCTCATCTTTCCTTTCCTGGCTATCCTCGTCATGAATTTGAAGATAGCCACGAAAGTTGCCAAGTTCTACCGTGAGCGCCGAGAGTCGGCCCGTCTGCATTTGCGACATTGTAAAGAGTCGCACGCTAATATCAACAGCACTGTGCCCACGCAATCCCTGATGCACAGCCACTGCGCCAGTATCGGTCCTTCGCGCCTGGCGCAGGTGCCCAAAAATAAAACCCTGCATACACGAACCCAGGTTCGCATCACCAAACTCCTGCTGATTGTATCCACTATATTCCTGGCCCTGAATCTCCCCCGTCACACGCTGCGAATGTATTCGTTCATCATGACCGTTCTCGATCCGGACTTCAGACCGTCGACTTATAATTTACTGTGGCACAAATTCTTTCATTTTCTATACTACGTGAATTTTTCTGTCAATCTATTCCTATATACGGTTGTTGGGAAAAACTTTCGTCGAGCGTTCAAATGGTTGATACGACGGGTGAAATACGGATGTTCGCAGTGTGTTTCTAAGACAGCGGAGGGTATTGTTGACCGGCAAGTACATTTCCAAGCGCCTGGAGAGGAGCAGGGGGCCAGAATACGTTTCGGCCCTATGGCGTACAAAGCGGCGCGTACAAGTGCATTGTATCTATAAATGACTCCTATTTATGGGACAGAAAATTTGCGATCATTACAAATGAGTATATTTGTCATTGAATTGTTTTTTGCTAGATGTAAATTGAACTATGTCCACGTTGCTCAATATGATTAACAGAGATAATTGTGAAATATATTTTAGAGGAAAACCCGTTGTTTAAAGCCAGCACATGGAGACATCTACAGGTGATGTCTACTGCAGTTGATGCCACGTGTTTACTTCATAATGTGGGCCAATAAAGGTATTATGAAAAGGGCGTCCGCTGTGCCGTCCCATACTTTCATATATATATATATATATATATATATATATATATATATAGATAGATATATATAGATATATAGATAGATATATATATATATATATATATCTATATATATATATATATATATATATATATATATCATATATATATATATATATATATATATATATATATATATATATATATATATATATATATATATATATCTATATATATATATATATATATATATATATATATATATATATATATATATATATATATATATATATATATATATATATATATTAGCATGCGCGCTACCCTTGATCTCTCTTCTTTGTCACAAAATGTGTAGAATCACCGCCCTGCAAACACGCCATAGACGGCCGCCTTATTAGGACAGTAAT
This sequence comes from Urechis unicinctus, assembly GCA_034190875.2. Taxonomy (NCBI): domain Eukaryota; kingdom Metazoa; phylum Annelida; class Polychaeta; order Xenopneusta; family Urechidae; genus Urechis; species Urechis unicinctus. The sequence continues at coordinate 46,851,001 of CM067356.1, read as the reverse complement.
AGCGTATCAACTCGATGTAGACAGTACATTTGACTGGTGTCAAAGCAAGACAAATGCAAGCATTGTGAAGGTCCAGCCGAGACAGGCACATGTATGGATCAATACCCAAACGGACTTAATTAGCCTCATTAATCAAACCCTTATACGCCTACCACTGCTTTGTGGTGTTAATTGTTTCTTCACGCTCGTCCCTAATCCTTGTTATTTATATTCTCAACAAATAAAGGCTTTTGGATGAAAGGTTATGATGTCGGAATACTGGTAATTACCATCCGATGATGATGGCTCCGAGTGCATTGTTATAGGTGGGCGTAAAAGCATATCCCCATCCACAAACTTGCGTGATTGCTCCAATCAGCCATTGTGATATACAAAACAACAGTGCATCAATACAGCCTCATGTTTCTGCATAAACCAAGGTACATGCGCATTGTTTGGGGCATACAGGTAATGCGTCGCTTTATCTGATAGAATGACCCGTGTAATAATTCGTGTTGTTCAATCAACCCTTCTCTGAGATACGAACAGATGCATATGCCGAAACCTTGTGGCTTATTGTAACGAAGTCTTTATAGATGCAGGAAACGACGACGACTTGTTAGAACATAAACAATTAATATATACATTGAGATATTCTCACTTAATAGAAATACCCATGACCTCATTGTTTAAAGAATCACCAATAAATGAAAATGGAATAGCTGATGGAAAACCCAGTCTAGTGTGGGCTGAATGCTGGCCACATGTATTAATGACAGCTTACGATGTAATCTGTCAGTTATATGGCAATTTACATACATGCAAACATCGAAGACGAGGTGCAAAAAGGAGCAATTAGCTACGGAAAATCGATTCATGTAAATATATCAAGCGTTTGTTGATGTTAAGGCTCTATAACTCATACTATATTGAAACCAGAGTAAATAGAGTGGAATTTTAGCGCAGTGTTTAATCGACCCTGGCAAACTATAACTACAGTGAATGATAACATTGGTGCCTGTTGATTTGAATGAGTGATTGATGAACGAGAATAAAACATTTAATTCATCAATAGTGCGATCGTAACGGGAAAATCAATCAATGTTTTAGGAAGTGGTGTCAGTGACATATATTATCTGACGACTATAGCCGAATCGTTATCCGTTTGCTAATGGGTGGTTAGGGTGTTCGCAATGTTCCCTTCGTGCTGTACACAGGAAATTGCTTAATCATTATCTGGCAACAAAAGAGGCGTCGTGACGTAATGTCAAATGAGTCATTTTTTATTTGGGGATATGAAGGGCTATTTACGTTCGGTGATCTATAGCTTGTATCTTATAGCCTGTTGTATATCCCGCCTATAAGACGCTCTTTGGGTAATACTACGCTATTCATGTGGGTTTCATTCGTAGACATTATGTTGAAGATTGCCTGACGTCATGCAAAAAAATCTCCCTATTTTGTTCAAAAAGCTCGCGGCTTTGAAACATCGTATCAGTGACAATGATCATTGCCATGGGATTGGTTTGTTGCCATCAGACATAAAATCAAAGTGATGAGTCAAAATCAATTATGCATCCATATGGATTCTTTATATGGAATAATTAATATCAACGAAAAGGAATTGATACCCGAGATCCAATGCCTGTTTTTGATCAAAATTCAAAAAGTAACGCCCGCGGTTGGAAACATCATTTGTCACTTAATGCGGTTCCGGAGCCTTGCTCAGTGACAAAAGATCATTGATTATCTGTAATAAGCTGAGTCCCAATAGCTGAGCTTGTTGGCTCTCTTAGGCATAAAATCAAAGTTATGTATCAGAGTCAGTTGAACCTAAATCCTGAAAACGCATGCATCCATATGGATTCTTTGGCAATTGAAGCGAATAACTCTAATTTGAAACACGGTCTTTGTTTTAATAAAGACGTTGATATGAATGTATTGGACATGAGAAATTATTATCAAACGATATAAAATGTCAGAAGTGCGTTGGAAGCCATAAACCGGTAAATAAGGATTGACAACTCATCAGCTGCAAAGGCAGATTTCAGAGATAACCAGACATACCTTTTTACTACTTGATCGCAGTGGGGCCGTCATCTCTAGCATACCAATGCAGGCAATATCTGGCAGGTAAAATCACTGAAGATGTGGCAAATTGTCCCAGTCTGAGGACTAAATTAACTTGACTTGTATGATCAGCAGATACGATCAGTATCAAAGATTTCCTTCTTACGCGGCAAAGCTAACGTCCACGAATAGACCAATAGTCAATATCGACTAGAGGATAAACATACACTCTCGTTATTGCTTCACAGCAATAGACTGTCATTTCAAATGTTCGCGATAGCCAGCAGTATCATCGAACTCTTTGCCATAAGAGTTGTCTTATTGTTAGGGTTATTTGCGAACCCTTTTATTGGGATGAGATACATTCCACTCGGGGACAATTCGAAGGCAAAACGACTGGTGATTTCGCCAGGGGGTTCTTGGACAAACCGAGTTGATAAATAGTGAGGCGATTGTTGTGTTTCTCACGGATATTAACAAGGTAATGGATCAGTTGAACGTTTTCTTATTTCGTTTGTGGATAAATCATTCTTCGGAATAAACGCAGTTCAATTATCACAGCACATCAACGGAACACATAATTCATTAGAGAATATATTGTTGCTGCATTACTGATCCATATTTTTACTATGTGCTGAAATCCGTAAGATAATCACGTGGTAGGGTAAAGAAAAACGTTATTGCTATGGTGCATATCCCTGTGTGTACTTATGCAAGGCAGCCAGTGAGTACGGATATCAAATAAGTTGTTTCCCGTCGCCAGTAACTTAGCCCGCGTTCAGATGTTCCCGTCCAACAGATATTTATAAGGCTGCCGTATTTCACATATCAATGGCAACACGGGTTTTTTTTTGCGGAAGTCTCCACTAGCCCCGCTCCACCGGTTTGTGACCGTTGCGACGAACAAGCGAGTAATGTGACTGAAGCATGCCTTCATTCTCAAACTCACAGTGCATAATATTTGCATCTTGTTACTCAACTGGAAGCAAAACCGTTTTCCATGCAACATTTGATTTGAAAGGATTTGACTGGTCATACAACTGTTAATTATCACCGACGAGAACGCTTCCATTTGCCTGAAAATATATGGAATTCTCCGAAATTGAGAATTCTTTTTTCATTTTTACTGGTCTGATTTCCTATATTCCGATGAATCATACAATGCGTGTACATTACCAGCTTAAGCCGCCATGAGGTTGCAATAGCATATGCGAGTATCACTAATTGACAGTGATACACAAAAAAATCTTCAGTTTGTGTCCTTAATTGTAATATGAACATGTACAAATTTTACATATGCATTTCTATTTTCGAGCAGCGAGCTTGGAAATTCATGATTTTTATCGGTCTAATGCTTGCGTGTAATATATGATGCGTGATGTATGTTCAAAAAAGACATCGGCCGATTGATTATTACGCAACGTAGACTGTCGATTATACAGATGTCACAGCAACCCAAATGCAAGCCTCGTGAAGGTCTAGAAAAGACGTGGACAGACCTTACAGACAAAACAGCTGAAAGATATCATGGTTTTCTAATTGAGACGCTGATAATTACAATCCTTATTTCCCTAACGCTCCTCTGTGGTGTTCATTGTATTGACGCTCTACTTTCACCGCCATGCCAATTTCACCATCAACATATAAAGTCTTTTGGATCACAGTTAATGCTGTCTAACTATTATCCTTTGTCATTCGTTGATGACGGGTCCGTTATGAAAAGGCGTAAAATCACATCCACCCCGAGATATTTGCGTGATTTTTCCATGTTGCTATGCAATAAAATCGTGCGTCAATCTACCCTAATGTTTCTACATATATCAAAATGTATGAGCGTGGTTTGGGGCATAAATGTTGTCCGTCATTTTATCTGATGGCACGACAGCCATTCTCTGAAAATCCGAAGTCTTGTGGTGTCGTGATAGTTTAAGAAAACACAGGCACTTGGTATAACATATACAATAGATAGGTGTATATTACAAAATGCGCATGAACTGATACGTTAAAGTATCACTTATATATGAAAATTGAATAGGTGACACGAAACCAACAAGTTTTAAGGTGAAAGTCGTGTCTGTGCTGGAATATTTCTGATATATAATACAATTGGTGGCATATATTGATCACATGTATGGATGTCATCGTGCTGTTTAGTCTGTTACTTACACGGCATTTAACAAACATATTAACATCGAAGACGAGGAGAAAAAAGGAATAATTAGCTACGGGAAATGGATTCATGTAACTACCACGAGCGGTTGGAGAAGTTGCTGCTTTATAAATCATGCTGTATCAAAACCAGTGTTTAACGAGCACGGGTGCAATAACATAAAATAAATGTTAAGGCAATGTTAGGCAGCCATATAGCATTTGATTAATATTATTAAAACATTTCATCATAACATCTCACATGAGGGCATCATTGTTCATGCCATCTACCTCAACGGTAACGATGTAGTTGAATCAAAGAGTTGATACCTGATATTGTCTGCCATGATCTGTCGTGCATAATTGCTCATGCTTAAATAAATCATAATGCAATAAATGGTGAGCATAACCAAACCATTAGTGTCGTAGTACAATGACATTTTAAACGCCATAATGACTGCTGTTACATTTGTCGGGAGGAGAATATATAAAAGCCTTACAAATGCATCCTATTACCAGTAAACTAATGCACATCAAGGCCATCGTGGTGCCATTAGCGACATTTAGCTGAGAAACCTACCCGGGAGGGGAAATGTGTCCTGGTTTTTAATTACATCGTAGATTGATAGTTCATTGTGCTGAGCCTAGTGTATTACCATCATTTTAGCAGAGTTGCTATTGCAGTACACAAATAACTCGCGTTCATACATCAATTGCAATAGTGCCAAGTGCATTAAATTGTGAACAAAACCCATAACATCTGATCAGAAATAAAAATTTCAGCTTGATGTGATAAAAAGTGAAAGTTAAGAAACAAGGCCAATCAAACCTTTAAGCTCACTTCTGATGATCAAAGCCAATGACACTCTCATCAGGGTTTCTAAGCAACATGAAAATATTGTAAATGCACAGAATCCCCCGCAAAGTTATCAGTGTTGAAATGGTAAAACCGCATGTGTTTTGTAACCCAATACATGTTGTATTCTCTAAATATTTCTCGATGCTAATCAAAAGTCAACATACGCGTTGGAATCGTGTGAAACACTACGGTCACTACATACAGGTGCTCGTAATGGTCATCAATTGTGAAAGCTAATTAACCTAACCAATCAAATCTATTGCCATTCTTCTGAAAGCCAACTGGCAAGGCAAATCAAACCTAAGAGCACTTTCTTGAAAGCTTTTACTTAATATGGGAACATGGAAATATGTGAGTCCTGAATCAAGTCCTCGATGTCTTGTAGCACGAGTGATGCCACTACTCGACTTATCATCACCGATGTCGCGATATGTCAACTCAGCTAATAAAAGGTACAGTCATGGAATATACTGATGTCACTACATATATAACTTAGCATTTGTCCAACATGACTCATAATTCACTTTGGAATATTACGTGGTAAAAGATCCTTTACTTCGGATAATCATATTCCTTGAACAATGCTATATGCTGCTATGTAGGTAATACTATGCTGCACCTTGTGTAAAAAGAGGGTAACAGTCAGATTAACGTATGATAATAAGCAAGCGTGGAGCTGAATGGAAACTCCGATATGAGGACACACAAATGCGCATTCCGTCTAGTTGAATCAGTGAGTTTCAGTTCTTATTGCAATTGATCCACATTTTTGCTGTGCGTTATAATTTCTCGATACACTGTTGCTCACTCTCATCGAAAAACAACCGTGCAAATACACAACCATGCAAGTACACAACCATGCAAGTACACAAACATGCAAGTACACCACCATGCAATTACATGATATATGGTTGTGCATCACATTGCGAAAACATTCATTATTTGATGTATAATCAAACGTGTATTAACCTTGGAAAGTAGACGAATACATATATGGCATCAGCAAAGTAGCTCTCATATGCACTGCAATTTCGCAGATTATCAAGTAGCCATATGACATGGGAATGCATTTGAATGCGGTTGAAGTAAAGATCACCATATACAACAACTCTGCTTTCTTGTGGTGTCATACCCAAACCTTATGTCGACATAGTATATAGGTAACTTAAAACATGAAAAAGGAAACACTACAAGCATATGGGAGGAAAAAGCCATTTGCAAATGTTGTGCCATTGTAAGCGCTTAGAATGAGCACTGAGTCTACAGCGTCATGACAATCTGGTCATAAATGTGATTGAATGTGACGGAAACGTGCTAAAACCTTGCTAGGCTAAAGCAATGTGATTAGGCATATTCTTGTGACATTTATCATGCTTTCACAATGTAGCATTGCTTTTGATACAGCGATTGATATTCTCAATGTTATAGTTGTGATTCTCAAAAATACTGCAACATGCATGCAAAAGTTTGAGTAATGTCGATAATGCATCATGGAAATTTTACTAAACACTCTTTGATATTGTGTTACGATCAGTTACCTAGTGTTGTGGGATTCGCGACTTCCCAAGTTTCTGTTTAGTGTCTATAAATCTCTGTTTAAGGCGAATGAATTCACGTCATGCTGATTCGTGTTAAAATAATATCTAAGCGCTTAGTCTCATTGATGTACAAAACATAATTGACCATATGGCAGCAAGGGCATTATATTTATATGAGAGTGGTTTGCCCTAACTATAACACAATGAGCTCATTTATCCGCCAGGAGCGGCTGACAATTGAAAACGACCGTCCAGGGAGTTACGTTGTTAACTGTAAACGCAGCACATAACCGTGTATGTAACAGGTTAATGATTAATTCAGCCAATTTAGTGCGCATGTATATATATATATATATATATATATATATATATATATATATATATATATATATATATATATATATATATATATATATATATATATATATATATATATATATATATATATATATATATCTATATATATATATATATATATATATATATATATATATATATATCTATATATATATATATATATATATGTGTGTGTGTGTGTGTGTGTGTGTGTGTGTGTGTGTGTGTGTGGACGACGAGCGACTGACAATGAAAAACGACCGTCCAGGGACGTACGTTGTTAATTGTAAACGTGTGTGTGTGTGTGTGTGTGTACATTGCTTGGACTACACTCGTGTCTTCGTAAATAATTTGTAACATGTGTTTTTTTTATATCATTGTATTCTCCGTGGCAGTGGAGTTTTATAATCGTAAGTGTTCATTGTGACATCACTCTCGCCACCAGTCCTTGTTATTTCTAATATAAACATATAATGGCTTTTGAATTATATCTTATGATATCCACACCTACGAACTTACACGAATGCTCGGTACGAATAACAGGCTTACACGACGTTATTTAAGTATTCATGTTATTGATTCGGCCGTCCTCTGATATACAAAAGGAAAAATTTGGCGAATCTCTGCGGTTAATCGTATTGTAGTTGGGTGTCATGCTCGTAGAATAACACACACCACATGTAACTACCAATGCTCAGTCAATGGAGAAGAAGATAAAAAGACAATTAATAAATGAAATTGGAGTAGTCGAGGGAAAATCAACAAGTTTAATATGGACAAAACGCTCCAACTTACCAAGAATAGATGATGTCATACACAGTGGAAGCTTTGAAACAAGACAATCCAACCTCAAAACATTCTTCTGAAAGCCAGCTAGCAAGGCACTTGGAGGCTTTCTATGTAATACGGGAATATTGTAAATGTGTCCTGAAGCATTTTGGTGTCTTGTTGCACGGTTGTGTTTACCATCTCTTTCATCTCTGTCAACGCAACGAATTGAAGGTACGCGGCAGAAATACAAGGGAGTAATGTGACATACAGCAGTCTCTGCATTGGCCGGTTATTAACAGACTATGATAGATAGTCAACCTGTTATCTGTAGCATATATGAACCTGTGCTAATTGGCGATCAGAATGTTCATAATGTTCCACTCGCGCTGTTTTCAGGAAATTGCTGATCCACTTCTTGACGGAAAAAGAAAACGTGTTGACACAGTATCACATGAAGCAGAATATATAGAAAATGTTATATAGTGGAAGCTGATTGCTTTAGATAATCGTACGGCTTGTATCTTATAGTATGATGCATAATCCGCCTATAAAACTTTCGTTTTGCAATAGTACACTATTTTATGTGGTTAATATTCACACATATTACGTTGAAGATTCCCTGTCGACAAGCGTTTCCAAATTGATCGAAATGGGCGGCTTCATTACATGTAATTAAAGGGTAACAGTGGTCTGTGGATGTTGCTGGATGTCCATAGGTCCGTAACCGAAAATGATTGGGTTATGCGAATATGCATTTGACAAATATATCATGCAATGTTTTGTATGACTTATTATGGGTTGTATTGATCTAAATATAGCACAACCGATGAAAGAAACCCAGCAAAGTGTGTTTTGAATTAGACAATTGAATCGCAATGAGCAATACCCCACTTCTTATATCTGAAAATACATGCGTTAAGATAGTCTTTGATTTCTCCCGGTTTCCTTGATTTGTATCGATTTCGTACATAGATTAGGCACAATCATCACGCTCTGTTTCTGATACTTTTCTTTGCTATCTGGTCAACAGTCACGTGTAGCATGAAATATGAGCAAAAGTATGTTTGGACACCCATACTAGAAGTGTGACTCACGAATAAGGTCATTACATAAATCATTAGGATTATTGGTAATCAAATGGAAGACAGCGACCACGTTACTTACCCTGCCCTCCTTTTCACCATGAGGTTATAAAAGCATCACCGATTAACAATAAAATTGATAAATCTTCATGTTATGCACTTATTAATTTTTTTAAATATATATGTACTTTACATGTTTTACATATGCTTTCCTATTGTAAAGCCGCAATCAAACTCTGGTTACGTTTATTTATTTTGCATTCACATGGATGCGCCAATAAATCATACCTTACGTAATCCTTCAGCACATCCATAACATTGACCGATCAGGTTCGAGTGAAGCATAACAGGCCCCTATCTGGTCGCTCTGTTTAGATGGGACATTAATGATGCTTATCGATATACCAGTATTGAATGAGGTAGGAATATGGCAGCGGCTATTGCTGTTAGGTAAGAACTCCTACCTTCACAAACTATATATTCTAGGTTTGCATGCAATCCGATTGATCGCAGAAGGTCACGGTACCTCAATACTTATCGTTATTGCACAATTAAGGTTTCGTAATTATGAAACAGAAATGACGCTTTTAGGTATGATTTCATGGCCACTGTGGGATATTCATGTATCAATCAGAGACAAATGCACATGAGAATATTTGCGTATGATTATTAGACAACCTAGACTGTACAGATGTCAAAGTAAGAGGAATGCCAGCCTAGCAACGACATAAGCACATCACACTACAGTCTAAACATGTACAGACTCTACTACTCTCCTGTTAAAACAGGGGAAGATATCATCGCTATCCAATCAAAATCTTCTAACCCTTATACTTCTACTGATCCATTGACAACAAAGAGATGTGTTAGACGTAGATGTATTGTATAAACAACCCAAAAGGGGAACAATGCCACGATAAGGATTTGAAATCACCCATCAGAAATTATGTTTGGGACTCAGCGAAACAACCTGGGGGAAGCCTAACTGTAGGCAATAAATAGGTATTCAAGGTCAAGGTCGATGCAGATGGTTTTATGGAGCGATACAAGACCCACGTAGTCGCTCAAGGATACTGTCATAGCCATGGACAGGACAATGCTGAAACGTTCATTCCCAGCATGGGAACTGAATCAGTTTGAACAGTGATAACTCTTGCTGCAAGAAACAAACTGAAGCTGCACCAGATGGATACTACCACAGCCTCTCTAAATAGTAAGCCGAGGCGTACATGGAACCATCAGTAGGATTTGTGAAGACAGGGGAGAGATATCTGGTATGTAGATTGAAAACAAAATATATCTATGGATTAAAACAATCCACACGCGACTGGAACACTGCACTGGACGCAATAGAAGAGAAAAGTCTGCAGTGGCAGTTGACGTTGATGACGTGCTGCTGGCTGCTGAATGTGAATAGGATCTGGTTAAGATCAAAAAGACCATCACATCTAGAATCGACGAAAAGGACTTTGGCATTGTCTCATTATTTCTGGGTTTAAAATGTAGACAGAAAAGGACCAAACCTGTGTTGATCCCTGAGGACATAAATGTGAAACTTGCGACAACTCTTCGTTGATCATAAACTGTATTAGTCGGCGCTAGGCAGTTTGTTCTACATCTTCTTATGGACAAGAACAGTCAAACATCATGCTGTTGACTGTGTAACACGGGCCTGTACAAAACCAGCAAAGGACCACTGGACCGCTCTCAAGAGAATTGTTTGGTAATTGAAGGGCACTCAAAAACTTGGAGAGAAATGCACCGTCAGACACTGTGGTGCGGAATGGGCTTGTGCGATTTGACACCGGAAGTCTGCATCAGGATATGTGTTAAATTTCAGTGGTGCGCCTGTGAATTGGAGAAATAAGAAAGAGATTGCGTCTCTCTATCTACTGCTGTAGCGGAGTATGAGGCACAAGCGAGTGCTGCTTAAGAGGCACTCTAGTTGCGCCAGTTAATCAGAGACTTGGGAACTTGGGATGTGGTCGAAAGCAGGTCACAATTATCAATGAGGATAACCAGGTCGTCGTGGTGATTCAATGGACCATCAAATACAGTAATTCGAATGACATGTTAGCAGCCCTTCTTACTAAGACATTACAATATATTGCATATTATGAGAAGGGGTAATGCAAATGGACAAAAATCATTTGCTGAGTAATCCCACCAACCATTAGCTTGCATGACCCACATTCCGATAATCTTACCCACATGTTCCAGTATGCCCTCGCGTGTCTTTTTGCACTTGTCAAAGAAATGTCAGCCATATATATTTCAGACACACACATAATGCTGGTCCAATAGTAAACATTAATCACGCTAAGTGGAATTTACATGCATCTGAATACCTGTTGATGATTGAATTGACCAGCTGGTGCTTTAAATCTGGAAACGCTTTCTGTAACCGCACAGCTGATAATATAAGTCAATGACTGATAAATCACAATGACGAAAAACGCCCCCCCCCCCCCAAAAAAAATATGAAGACAACTGTTCAATTGGCAACATTTGTTTATGCTACTGCCCACTCTCTCTCTCTCTCTCTCTCTCTCTCTCTCTCTCTCTCTCTCAACCCATACGGAAGACATAAGTGGTGTATCGTTATTACCTGGGGAAACAGAAGTACATATGTCGCCCATGATTAGCAAATTACTGTACTAAGCGTCAAATATCACAACAACTCTCCGGACCTGTCCATGCTGCACCACTGCATATTTATAGACAATTGGCGCAAATAAGCCCTA
>CM067356.1:46811974-46829474 GCA_034190875.2 Urechis unicinctus | reverse complement strand
TGACAACAAAGAGATGCGTTAGACCCAAAAATGGAACAATACCACGATAAGGATTTGAAATCACTCATCAGAAATGATGTTTGGGACTCAGCGAAACAACCTGGGACAAGACCAGACAAACATCATGCTGTTAATTGTGTAACACGGGCCTGTAGAAAACCAGCAAAGGACCACTGGACCGCACTCAAGAGAATTGTTTGGTAATTGAAGGGCACTCGAAAACTTGGACTGAAATGCACCGTCGGACACTGAGGTGCGGAATGGGCTTGTGCGATTTGACACCGGAAGTCTGCATCAGGATATGTGTTAAATTTGAGTGGTGCGCCTGAGAATTGGAGAAATAAGAAAGAGATTGCGTCTCTCTATCTACTGCTGTGGCGGAGTATGAGGCACAAGCGAGTTCTGCTTAAGAGGCACTCTAGTTGCGCCAGTTAATCAGAGACTTGGGAACTTGGGATGTGGTCGAAAGCAGGTCACAATTATCAATGAGGATAACCAGGTCGTCGTGGTGATTCAATGGCTGATAATATAAGTCAATGACTGATAAATCACAATGACGAAAAAGCGCCCCCCACCAAAAAACACATGTAGACTCAACTTTGCAATTGGCAACATTTGTTTATGCTACTGCTCTCTTTCTCTCTCTCTCTCTCTCTCTCTCTCTCTCTCTCTCTCTCTCTCTCTCTCTCTCTCTCTCTCTCTCTCTCTCTCTCTCTCTCTCTCTCTCTCTCTCTCTCTCTCTCTCTATATATATATATATATATATATATATATATATATATATATATATATATATAGTCAATGACTGACTATATATAATACGACTGCAATCAACCACAGAAACACTAATATAAGATATCAACGCGCATCCCACAAGAATACCATACGAAAGACATAAGTGGTGTATCGTTATTACATGGGCACAACAGAACGTACGTATGTCGCCTATGAATAGCAAGTTACTGTACTAAGAGTCAAATATCACAACAACTCTCCGGACCTGTCCATGCTGCACCACTGCATATTTATAGACAATTGGCGCAAATAAGCCCTAGTCCTCCGTACAGTGTATATTTATAGTTAATGAGTTGGAATAAACATATATTCATTCATTCAATAAAAACAGCACACAGCATGTTCGGCGTTATGTTATTGCGGCAGCCGCTGATATTAATGAGGTGCGATAAAAATATTTATTGTTCGGCGCCAACCTGTCACGGGTTACTGTTGATTTATAACGCGACCTCTGTCATTATAATGGTGTATCAAAATTGGCTGCGTGAGTGTCATGTTGACACATGGTATTTTATTAATATTTTTTAATTTCCGGACGACATCGTGTCATCTAAAACCAACTCTTGTTCTTGGTTATTTCAACGCTAAATAGAAATAAAATAATAACTGTATCACGAACTATGGTAGACTCGGGCTCAACGTATGATCTGGTGTTTTTTCCTTTTAGAATAACCCCAAAATCTTGTGACTGTTTAAACTATCTTATCATTACTCGTAAGCATGCCCTCACCCCAACCCGAGCTTTGTTGTAGTACCGGGAGCATGGACCTATAACTAAATGCCTCCAGATTACCCCATTAGCTTTGTTGTAGTACCGGGAGCATTTAACTAAAAACTATCTAATTCACAGATCTAGTAGCAACAGCATCCGCTGCTTCCAGTGAATGAAACTATCTAATGAGTACACTATAAAGCAGTTTGTAGTAGTTGCATAAATGTAGTACGGACCAGTATGTGAGGCCAGAAATATGTGTACAAGGATATAAATGCAGTTTGTATGTAGTTGCATAAGCATGTATGACTTTAAGCTCTTATGTATGTATGCATGCATGTGTGTATGCATGTATGCAAGCATGTATGTATGTATGTATTGATGTGTATATATGTATGTATGTATTATATATATGTATGTATATATATGCATGTATGTATGTGTGTTGTGTATGCGATGTATGTATGTATGTATGTATGTATGTATGTATGTATGTATGTATGTAAATGTATGTATGTATGTATGTATGGTATGTATGTATGTATGTATGCATGCATGCATGTATGCATGTATGTATGTATGTATGTATGTATGTATGTATGTATGTATGTATGTATGTATGTATGTATGTATGTATGTATGTATGTATGTATGTATGTATGTGTATACTGTATGTATGTATGTATGTATGTAGTATGTATGTATGTATGTATATGTATGTATGTATGTATGTATGTATGTATGTATGTATGTATGTATGTATGTATGTATGTATGTATGTATGTATGTATGTATGTATGTATGTATGTATGTAGTATGTATGTATGTATGTATGTATGTATGTATGTATGTATGTATGTATGTATGTATGTATGTATGTATGTATGTATGTATGTATGTATGTATGTATGTATGTATGTATGTATGTATGTATGTATGTATGTATGTATGTATGTATGTATGTATGTATGTATGTATGTATGTATGTATGTATGTATGTATGTATGTATGTATGTATGTATGTATGTATGTATGTATGTATGTATGTATATGTATGTATGTATGTATGTATGTATGTATGTAGTCTGTATGTATGTATGTATGTATGTATGTATGTATGTATGTATGTATGTATGTATGTATGTGTGTCTGTATGTATGTATGTATGTATGTATGTATGTATGTGTATGTATGTGTATGTATGTATGTATGTATGTATGTATGTATGTATGTATGTATGTATGTATGTATGTATGTATGTATGTATATGTATGTATGTATGTATGTATGTATGTATGTATGTATGTATGTATGTATGTATGTATGTATGTATGTATGTATGTATGTATGTATGTATGTATGTATGTATGTATGTATGTATGTATGCTGTAATATATGCATAGATATTATATATATATATATATATATATATATGTATATATATATATATATATTATATATATATATATATATATATATATATATATATATATATATATATATATATATATATATATATATATATATATATATATATATATACATTTATCAATTGCTTACGTCCTCTATCTTTCTCAACAAATGACATGGCAGTCGTCTGTGCGTAAGGCAATGATGCTAATGATTATTATAATTCCCAGCGCAATTATTCTTGAGTGATTTAAGGACAGCGAACGTATTTTTAGCTTCCGGAAATGGCAAAGCCATCAAGCTACAGTTCGGACCACCATTTTGTGGACGAAGAGGTAACAAAAGGGTCAACAGAAAGCGCCACTGTCACCTAGCGTGCCTTATAGAAATTGTAATGGATATTGCGTCCCAGCTAGGGTGTCATCTATATTTCAGGTCGTCTCAAAGCACTTAACGTGCATTCACAGAAGTTTGCAGCGTCTATCATATACTTTTAAATTTCCAACTTTGACATCACATTATTCTGCTCCGTGTCTGTCAGTTCATTGAACCATAATTGGATTTGATAAATCGTCGTCATTTGAATAAACCTAGTTATACAGACTCGTATCCCATATGCGTAAGTATAATGCGAAGTGAGTCAGCTGATTTAAAAATATATGGCCGTCCTGCAGTACTCTCGAATTGTTTGAACCAAAAATATAGTAACATTCAATTCAGTAGAGTGACGCATTGAGAACGTTATAAGCAATTGCAGTAGTCCACTAAGTCGTCTTCGCTCATATGTGATGTGAGTGATGATGCTCAGCCTTTCTCGTGCCGGGTTCACTCCATGTGCACACATACACACACATACACACACAGACACGCACACACACACACACACAAACACACACACACACACACACACACACACACACAACACACACACACACACACACACACACACACACACATATATATATATATATATATATATATATATATATATATATATATATATATATATATATATATATATATATATATATATATATATATATATATATATATATATATATATATATATATATATATATATATATATATATATATATATATATATATATATATACAGATATATATAGATATCATGCCAATGTCACCATCAACATATACAGGCTTTTGGATCAAAGTTAATGCTGTATTAGCCTTTGTCATTCGGTGATGACGGCTACGTTATGAACAGGCGTAAAATCATATCCACACCGAGAGATTAGCGTGATTTGTCTAAACAACCATGGTGCTATACAATAAAATAGTGCGTCAATGTACCTTAATGTTTCTACATATACAAAGTGTATGAGCGTGGTTTTGGGCATAAATGTTGTTCGTCGTTGTATCTGACAGGAGGAACGTCTTTCTGTGAGATTCGAAACGAGGCATAATCTGAAGCGTCGCTGTGTCGTGTTAGTTAAAAAAAACACACCCGAAGGCACTTGGTACAACATATACAATAGCTAGGTGTATATTACAAAATGATCATGAACTGATACATTAAAGCATCACTTATATATGAAAATTGAATAGCTGACACGAAACCAACAAGTTCTAAGGTGAAAGTCTTGTCTGTGCTGGAGATATTTCTGATATATAATACAATTGGTGCCATATATTGATCACATGTATGGATGTCATCGTGCTGTTTAGTCTGTTACTTACACGGCATTTAACATACATATTAACATCGAAGACGAGGAACAAAACGGAATAATTAGCTACGGGAAATGGATTCATGTAACTACTACGAGCGGTTGGTGAAGTTACGTCTTTATGAATCATGCTATATCGAAAATAGCTTTTAACGAGTGGATTTTCCGAACAGGTTCGATTATATAGAATAAATGTTAAGGCAAGGTTAGGCAGTCATATAGGGACATGTAGTATTTGATTAATATCATAAAAACATTTCATCATAACATTCGAATTTGTTTCATTTTGCTTATCATTAAACCGAGTGTATGTCGTGAGTAAAAATATGCCATAAATAGTTTCATTACAATGGCAATGTGTCGTCTTTTGAATACAATTATTATTTGTTGTAGCTGTTGCTATCTAGATTCATATCAAAATGACGCACACATCGCGTTCTCATATTAGATACATTATGAAGACCCCCCAGTATAATACACGTTTGGTAAGCACATTGTTGAGACACATCATCAAACATGTGCACATTGAAAAACTATTTACTGATGCTTTCCACATTGAGTGATTATCCTGGTGCGTGTTAAGAAACAAGGCCAATCAAACCTTTGAACTCACTTATGATGATCAAAGCCAATGGCACTCTCATCAGGGTTTCTAAGCAACATAAAAATATTGTAAATGCACAGAATCCTACTTCATGTTGTCACCAGCAGAGTAGCTCTTATATGCACTGCAGTTTCGCAGATTTATATGATTACTTATATGACTTGGGAATTACATTTGAATGCGGTTGAAGTAAAGATCACCATATACAACAACTCTGCTTTCTTGTGGTGTCATACCCAAACCTTATGTCGACATAGTATATAGGTAGTTTAAAACATGAAAAAGGAAACACTTCAAGCATATGGGAGGAAAAAGCCATTTGCAAATGTTGTGCCATAGTAAGCGCTTAGAATGAGCACCACAGCGTCATGATAATCTGGTCATAAATGTGATTGAATGTGACGGAAACGTGCTAAAACTTTGCTAGGCTAAAGCAATGTGACTAAATGATTAGATATGCTCTTGTGACATTTGTCATGCTTTCATTCTCAATGTAGCATAAACACTCTCTGATATTGTGTTATAATCGGTTACTTAGTGTCGTGGGATTCGTGACTTCCCCAGTTTCTGTTTAGTGTCTTTGAATCTCTGTTTAAAGCATATGAAATCGCGTCATGCTGCTTCGTGTTAAATTGATATCTAAGCACTTAGTTTCATTGATGCACAAAGCATAATTGACTATGTGGCAGCAAGGGCATTTTATATTTATATGAAAGTGTTTTGCCCTAACTATAACACAATGAGCTTGTTCTTCCGCAAAAGCGGCTGCCATTGAAAACGACTTTCCGGGGACTTACGGTGTTAATTGTAAACGCGGGATATAACTGTGTATGTAAGAGGTTTATGATTAATTCAACCTAATTTAGTGCGTATGTATGCATATACATATACACACACACATATATATGTACATTACTTGGACTACACTCACGTCCACGTAAATAATTTGTAACATGCTGCTGATGGACTCCATCTTGTTCACTAAGGCACTATATAAGTGACTGAACCTAGAATATAGGTACTTTTGAATGTCACGTATTCAGAATGGCGCATAAGTTACTCATTCATGAGGTGTTTTTTTTAGACTTATATCATTGTATTCTCCGTGGCAGTGGAGTTTCATTATCGTAAGTGTTCATTGTGTCATCACTCTCGCAACCAGTCCTTGCTATTTATAACATAAACATATAATGGTTTTCAATTATATCTTATGATATCCACTCCTACAAACTTGCACGAATGCTCGGACCGGCTAACCGGCTTACACGATCTTATTTAAGTATTAATCTTATTAATTCGGCCCTCCTCTGAGATGCAAAAGGAAAAATTTGGCGAATCTCTGCGGCTAATCGTATTGTAGTTGGGTGTCATGCTCGTAGAGTAACACACACCACATGCAACTACCAATGCTCAGTGAATGGAGAAGTAGATAAAAGGACAATTAATAAATGAAATTGGAGTAGTGGAGGGAAAATCATCAAGTTTAATATTGACAAAACGCTCCATCTTACCAAGAATAGATGATGTCATACACAGAGGTTTGAAACAAGACAATCCAACCTCATAACAATCTTCTGAAAGCCAGCTTGCAAGGCAAATCAAACCTAATAGCACTGTCTTGGGGGCTTTCTATGCAATACGGGAATATTGTAAATGTGACCTGAAGCAATTCGGTGTCTTGTTGCACGGTTGTATTCACCATCTCTTTCGCGATCTGTCAACGCAACGAATTGAAGTTACGCGGCAGAAATACAAGGAAGTGATGTGACATACAGCAGTCTCTGCATTGGTTCGGTTATTAACAGACTATGATAGATAGTCAACCTGTTATCTGTAGCATATATGAACCTGTGCTAATTGGCGATCAGAATATTCATAATGTTCCACTCGCGCTGTACACAGGAAATTGCTGATCCACTCCTTGACGGAAAAAGCAAACGTGTTGACACAGTATCACATGAAGCAGAATATATAGAAAATGTTATATAGTGGAAGCTGATTGCTTTAGATAATCGTACGGCTTGTATCTTATAGTATGATGCATAATCCGCTTATAAAATTTTCGTTTTGCAATAGTACACAATTTTATGTGGGTTATATTCACAAATATCATGTTGAAGATTCCCTGTCGACAAGCGTATCCAAATTGTTGGAAACGGGCGGCTTCATTACATGTAATTAAAGGGTAACAGTGGTCTGCGGATGTAGCTGGATGTCCATGATAATCGAACATGTTTGGGTTATGCGAATATGCATGTGACAAATATATCATGCAATGTTTTGTAAGACTTATTATGGGTTGCATTGATCTAAATATAGCACAGCCGATGAAAGAAACCCAGCAAAGTGTGTTCAGCATAGACAATTAAATCGCCATGAGCAATACCCCAATTCCTATATCCGAAAGTACATGCGTTAAGATAGTCTTTGATTTCTCCCTGTTTCCCTGGTTTGTATCGATTTCTTACATAGATTAGGCACAATCATCACGCTCTGTTTCTGATACTTTTCTTTGCTATCTGTTCAACAGTCACGTGCAACATAAAATATCAGCAAAAGTATGTTTGAACACCCATAGAAGTGTGACTCACGAATAAGGTCACTAGATAAATCATTAGTATTATTGGTAATAAAATGGAAGACAGCGACCACCTTACCTGCCCTCCTTTTCACCAAATTGTCTGTGTGTTGTGTTTGTATAGGATATCTAAGCGATACAACCAGTGTAATTATTTTGTGTCAAGATGAAAAAATGAACTAATCTTTTTTGCGAGTGTGTCACATATGAGAATGTTGATGGTCTTTACCAGAGGCAGTTACATGTGCCCTACCTTCCCTACCACTTGCTTCGTAACAATGACAACCCAGAAGGAGATTGATTAATTATTATGACCGGGGGGTTCCAATGACTGAGCTATCTTGAATCCGCACAAATGATAAATATGGTTGGTATATGATAATATATAGAAGTTTTACAAATGATTGAAAAGCTTAACTCAATATGAAGACCCAAGTACATGCCGCTAGTTGTAAACATAGACGTTAATATTAATTTATTGGTTGTGGGAAATCTGGGTAGTGGGTTACTGGTAAGTAAGAAATTTGTTTCGTATTCTTTGGGTTACTTTAGAAATGTCACTCTTTGCTCACACGGTCTCTCTTCGTGTATGCTGATGAATCATACAATGCGTGTACATTACCAGCATGAGCCGCCATGAGGTTATAAAAGCATCACCGATTAACAATAAAATTGATAAATCTTCATGTTATGCACTTATTAATTTTTTTAAATATATATGTACTTGTTTTACATATGCTTTCCAATTGTAAAGCCGCAATCAAACTCTGGTTACGTCCATTCATTTTGCATTCACATGGATGCGCCAATAAATCATACCGTACGTAATCCTTCAGCAAATCCATAACATTGATCGATCAGGTTCGAGTGAAGCATAACAGGCCCCTATCTGGTCACTCTGTTTAAATGGGACATTAATGATGCTTATCGATTTACCAGTATTGAATGGGGTAGGAATATAGCAGCGGCTATTGCTGTTAGGTAAGAACACCTACCTTCACAAACTATATATTCTAGGTTTGCATGCAATCCGATTGATCGCAGAAGGTCACGGTCCCACAATACTTATCGTTATTGCACAATTAAGGTTTCTTAATTATGAAACAGAAATGACGCTTTAAGGTATGATTTCATGGCCACTGTGGGATATTCATGTATCAATCAGAGACAAATGCACACGAGAATATTTGCGTATGATTATTAGACAACCTAGACGGTACAGATGTCAAAGTAAGCGGAATGCCAGCCTAGCAACGACATAAGCACATCACTCTACAGTCTAAACATGTACAGACTCTACTACTCTCCTGTTAAAACAGGGGAAGATATCATCGCTATCCAATCAAAATCTTCTAACCCTTATACTTCTACTAATCCATTGACAACAAAGAGATGCGTTAGACGTAGATGTATTGTATAAACAACCCAAAAGGGGAACAATACCACGATAAGGATTTGAAATCACTCATCAGAAATGATGTTTGGGACTCAGCGAAACAACCTGGGGAAGCCTAACTGTAGGCAATAAATAGGTATTCAAGGTCAAGGTCGATGCAGATGGTTTTATGGAGCGATACAAGACCCACGTAGTCGCTCAAGGATACTGTCATAGCCATGGACAGGACAATGCTGAAACGTTCATTCCCAACATGGGAACTGAATCAGTTTGAACAGTGATAACTCTTGCTGCAAGAAACAAACTGAAGCTGCACCAGATGGATACTACCACAGCCTCTCTAAATAGTAAGCCGAGGCGTACATGGAACCATCAGTAGGATTTGTGAAGACAGGGGAGAGATATCTGGTATGTAGATTGAAAACAAAATATATCTATGGATTAAAACAATCCACACGCGACTGGAACACTGCACTGGACGCAATAGAGGAGAAAAGTCTGCTGTGGCAGTTGACGTTGATGACGTGCTGCTGGCTGCTGAATGTGAATAGGATCTGGTTAAGATCAAAAAGACCATCACATCTAGAATCGACGTAACGGACTTTGGCATTGTCTCATTATTTCTGGGTTTAAAATGTAGACAGAAAAGGACCAAACCTGTGTTGATCCCCGAGGACATCAATGTGAAACTCGCGACAACTCTTCGTTGATCATAAACTGTATTAGTCGGCGCTAGGCAGTTTGTTCTACATCTTCTTATGGACAAGACCAGACAAACATCATGCTGTTGATTGTGTAACACGGGCCTGTACAAAATCAGCAAAGGACCACTGGACCGCACTCAAGAGAATTGTTTGGTAATTGAAGGGCACTCGAGAACTTGGACTGAAATACACCGTCGGACACTGAGGTGCGGAATGGGCTTGTGCGATTTGACACCGGAAGTCTGCATCGGGATATGTGTTAAATTTGAGTGGTGCGCCTGTGAATTGGAGAAATAAGAAAGAGATTGCGTCTCTCTATCTACTGCTGTGGCGGAGTATGAGGCACAAGCGAGTGCTGCTTAAGAGACACTCTAGTTGCGCCAGTTAATCAGATACTTGGTAACTTGGGTGTGGTCGAAAGCATGTCACAATTATCAATGAGGATAACCAGGTCGTCGTGGTGATTCAATGGGCCATCAAATACAGTAATTCGAATGACATGTTAGCAGCCCTTCTGCCGCAGGGGCTACCCCGTGTGCACTTTAAGATACTTCGACTGATTATGTGTAAATGTACTTAATAAGACATAACAATATATTGCATATTATGAAAAGGGGTTATGCAAATGGACAAAAATCATTAGCTGAGTAACCCCACCAACCATTAGCTTGCATGACCCACATTCCGATAATCTAACCCACATGTTCCAGTATTCACTCGCGTGTCTTTTTGCACTTGTCAAAGAAATGTCAGCCATTTTTGGTCACTAACAGATGTAACCGTTAACAATAACCCAGCAATATCTATATCTCAGACACAAACATAATGCTGGTCCAGTAGTAAACATTAATCACGCTAAGTGGAATTTACATGCATCTACCTGTTGATGAATTGAATTGACCAGCTGGTGCTTTAAATCTGGAAAAGCTTTCTGTAATCGCACAGCTGATAATATAAGTCAATGAATGATAAATCACAATGACGAAAAGCAAATAAAAAACATATGAAAACTAAACAGTTCAATTGACAACATTTGTTTATACTACTGCTCTCTCTCTCTCTCACCCTCTCTCCTCCTCTCTCTCTCTCTCTCTCTCTCTCTCTCTCTCTCGCTCTCTCTCTCTCTCTCTCTCTCTCTCTCTCTCTCTCTCTCTATATATATATATATATATATATATATATATATATATATATATATATATATATATATATATATATATATATATATATATATATATATATATATATATATATATATTATATATATGTGAACTGCCCGTGAACTGTATTTAATTCTCACCCGGCAATGCCGTCAAAACTATCGCTTATATATGTTTATTTCGTTTACAATGTAATTGAAATCGTGCTTAAATCCGCGTGGGCTTTTTTGATTGTGGGTAACTTAACTTGCATCCGCGATCTCGATGTCATTCTTTAATGGGACTGTTTCTCTCGATTAATATATCTGCGGTCATGTTATGCTTACATCAGGAATATGTATGTTAAATAGTACTTAACATAAAGATGCAGCTTATAGGATTATTGATTGAATGCGACAGTGCACTGCATTCAACCATTGTAACACTGATGTTGGATATCAACGCACATCAAAAAAATCATACCATACGGAAGACATAATTGGTGTATCCTTATTACCTGGGCAAAACATAATGCACATATGTCGCCCATAATTAGCAAATTACAGTACTAAGCGTCAAATGTCACAACAACTTTCCGGACCTGTCCATACTGCACCACTGGATATTTACAGACAATTGACGCAGTACAGTGTATATTTGTAGGTGATTAGTTGGAATAAACATATATTAATTCATTAAATCAAAACAGCACACAACATGTTCGGGCTTTATGATCAAACACGTTATTGCGGCAGCCGCTGATATAAATGAGGTGCAATAAAAATATTTATAGTTCGGTGCAAACCTGTCATGGGTTACTGTTGATTTATATCCTGTGTCATCAACATGGGGTATGAAAATTAGCTGCGTGAGTGTCATGTTGACACATAGTATTTCATTGATATTTGTTAATTTCCGGACTATGTCGTGTGATCTAAAACCAACTCTTGTCCCTGAACATTTGGTTATTTCAAAGCTAAATAGAAATACAATAATAACTGTATCGAGAACTATGGTAGACTCGGGCTCAGCATATGTTCTGGTATTTTTTTCCTTTTAGAATAACCCCAATATTTTATGACAGTACGTTACAATTAACTACCTTATCATTACTCGTAAGCATGCCCTCAACCCTATAAGTAAATGCCTCTTGAGAGGCATGGACTAGTTAGCAACAGTATCCCTCCGTGCTTCCGTGAGTGAAACTATCTAATGGAGTAACTATCAAGAAGCCGCGAGGTGAGGCCAAAGGATCGGTTATAGGGCCAGAAATGGTACAAGGATATGAAGCAGTTTGTAGCATTTGCATAAATATACTTTATGACTTTAAGCTCTGCTTTAACCTGGCAATGCCGGCTTGTTCGGAAACAAATCACAACGAATAACTGCAGCAGAGTAAATAAACCACATACCGCAACGCGCTTGGTTGGGCTGATAACTAACGTGAGGTTAAGACGCACAAAGGAATGTATGTATGTATGTATGTATGTATGTATGTATGTATGTATGTATGTATGTATGTATGTATGTATGTATGTATGTATGTATGTATGTATGTATGTATGTATGTATGTATGTATGTATGTATGTATGTATGTATGTATGTATGTATGTATGTATGTATGTATGTATGTATGTATGTATGTATGTATGTATGTATGTATGTATGTATGTATGTATGTATGTATGTATGTATGTATGTATGTATGTATGTATTGTGGTGACGTACGTCACCGCTGTGGTCCAATGGCTTTAACGTGACGGCGTTGCATTAAAAGCGTATGACACCTCTGAGGAGCTTGGCCCTTAACGTGTCAGCGCTAGTAACACACGTCCCCCGGAACCGCCCTGGCCTTTTAGGCGGCAAAGAAATGTACAAGTGACTGGGCACTTGTACGGTCACTTGTAGCCAACCCGCCAAGAAGCAGAGAACTAGCCAGCTAGATAACAACGAAGAAGCTAGTAAAGGAACAGTGGAAGCAGCCAAGTAGAAGACACAGCAAGTAGCCAACCGCCCTACGACAGCTAAAGGTAAGCGGGCTTAGGAAATCACTATATTGGTGTCAGAAGTGATCGTATCTACGTCTGGTTTTTTAACCGTTTGTGGCCCTGACTTTTTAATTAGACGCTTTTGCGCAGGTAATATTAGTGCGCCTTTTGACACCTGGTGGTTTCTTGGCCTTGCTGCCTTACGCCTTACTTTAGTCAAGCTTGATTTGTGAATGCTATTTAAGTTGACTATTACGTAAGTGCCGTGGTTGTTTGTAGGGTTACGGTTGCTTGTCGTTTGCCTTGCTGTGTTCATTGCGTGGTAGTGTTTTCGTGAAGGGCGGATTTCTATCAGCGTAACCGTTTTGATTGAGTTTCTCTGTTGTCGAGCTCTTGATGTTGGCCTCCTGTGATGTGTCCTTCCCGCGCGCGGCCCCTAACGCCCCTATCTCTATCAATTATGCCCCGGCTAATATGCTTTGTTTAATACCGGGGGTGGGGGCTAAACTGGCCGCGGCTATTGTTGTGATCAGGGAAGAACAGGGCAATTTCACGGAGGTGTCTTTGAGGGCTTTGCTTCGGGGGAGCCTGTCATCGGCGGCGCTCGCGTTGGTGGATTTCACGCCAAACCCCGCGCTGGGCGGCGCGGGACGTAACGATACACAGAGAGTGCCACCGCAAAACAGCAAGGCATGGGATAAGGGTTTTGGCGGCGGGATACAAGCACTCGGTGCTTCAGGCGGTTCGCGGGATGCGGGATTGCATGCGCCAGGTTGGACGGGTATGCGGAAGCGGGGTTCCACGATGGAACTAACCCCGAGTGTCGGCGGTATCCAGGTCGGGGAGGAGTGGAGGAGTTGGCCGCGTGTGCCGTCTACGCCTGCCCCCATTCCTCGGCGGGTCGCGGGCCTGGAGTTGGACTTGGGGTCTTCCGGCCTTGCAGGTGTCGACGCAGTCTCGCCTCCCTCCCAGTCGGGGGATGTCGGGGCTTGCGGCGACGCCTTGCTACATGGGGTCGGAGACTTCCGGGGGTACTACCGCCGTGACGTGCCTGCGGATGGGGGCGACGGGCGTTATGCCGCGGCCCTGCCCCGCATTCCTCCCGGTTTTGAGGGACAGAAAGCACCCCGTCCACCTGGCGCTGCTGTTCTTGGTACCCCTTATCGCCATCCTGTAGCCAGCCCTAGGGGAATGTGGGGTAAAGTAGTTCCCCCCCGTAGGCTGCTCCCAACCCCGCCGGTGAACCGACCATGGGATGCCTGTTCTGTAGGGACTATCAGGTCTCCAAGGAGACGGTTGCCTGTCGCACCTCCGTCAGTACCATTTGTCGGGAGTGCGAGGGGTAACCCTGATCTCCATTATACTGAGCATCCCGGGTCGAGTTTCCTGGCGCCCGGTGGGTATGAGCGGCCTCGGGTTGCCGGGAACGCCTCGGGCCACTTTGAACAGTTGCCGCGTCCGGTAACTGCGACCCCTTACCCTACATACGGCGCCGCTCCTGTTGCTGACCACCGGAATAACCAAGGTCCCTATGACAGCAGGGGATGGGACCCCGCCAAGGCCCTCCCTAGGGGCCTTTCATTTGATGGAGTCCGGGGGTGGAAGATTTTCCGGCAGCGATTTGAGCGATATGCATTCGCTCGCGGCTGGTCTGAGGATCAGAAGAGCGAATGCCTATGCTGGGCTATGGTGGGAAAGGCGGCAGCGGTCCACTCCGCCATCATAGGGGATGATCTGGGTGTTCCCTTTGGTGTCGTGATGGATGAACTTGAGCACCGCTTTGGGTCTGGGGACTTGTACGAGGTCGCCCAGGCCAAGTTCAACCAGGCCACGCAGGCACCAGGGGAGGACCTTATGGAGTGGAGTGACAGAATCAGAAGTCTGTCACTCGAGGCATTGTCTGGCCTGCCCGACAATTACAGGGTGTGGCAGACGGTGTCTCGCTTTCTGCCAGGGGCTGCAGGATCGAGATGCGGCGCACCACACCCTCTTGCGGCACCCGCAAACCCTCCGTGAAGCAATAGACCTGGTAAAGGACTTCCAACAACAATACCAGGCATGCTACGGAAAGCAGTCCCGGAGGCGGGGAAGGGAAGGGGAGGGGGTACCCCCAAGGGTTTCAGCAGTAACTGGCCCTGGTGAGGTGGAGAGCCTCGCGCGCCTGATGAGTCAGCTGCAGCGTGAGGTCCTGACCCTGACTAGGGCCATGCAAAAGCTGAAAGATCAGGGGTCACCCAAAGCCACTCAGAGTCCCTCCCGTTATAAATCTCCCAAAAGAGAAGCTGGGCCCTGTTTCCGTTGTGGGAAACAGGGGCACTTTAAGAGGGAATGCCCAATGGCCCGGGAAGGGAGTCCCAGAACTCCTCAGGGAACAAAGTCGGGAAACGCCCAGGGGTCGGGCCAAGGGGCAGGTCGCCGATCCCCTCAACACTAGCGCCTCCGGTCTGTGTGGGTTGTGGGGCTGTAGGGGGTTGTGGTGATGCTGTAAAAGGTAGAGCCTGGGGTAAGGTTCTGGCGGGTAAGGGGCCTAGGATACAGGTTCATGGCGACCTGTGTACTTCCGCCGATGCACCAATGCCACCTCCGGTTCCTCCCCAGAATGTCAGCACTGCCGGTGAAGGTAGTGCGGCACGAAAGGGACAAGGGCTGAGAGAGCGAGCAAAAGGTAGCTCATCTGGCGCCACAGGAATGTCCATGGCACCTCGTATACCCCCTCTTACCCAAGTTAATCAAGCAAATTCGGCTCCTCAATCCATTGCTTCACCATAATCGAGACCATTGGACAACTACAGGGGGCCTCGCGATGCACAACGGGTTGAGGGACCGGTGACGGAGTTGGCCAGTAGCAGCGTAATCGATGAGGTGCCTGGTGAAAGCCCTTGTGATGTTGATGCAGAGAATCAGGTGGATCACTATCCATTTTGGGAGATAACCCTCAGCCTAGACTCACATCCGATTCAGAGAAGAAACTCATCACCCGTCTCCAGATGCGGATATCATTGATAGTAGTGATGAGGATGAAGAGGTGCAAGTGGATGCTGCTGCAGCTGAAGAAGACTCTGATTTTTCCCAAGATGACGCAGGAAATAGTGATGAAGTGAGCCTGCATCATTCAACCTCACGAGTGATAGCAAGTCTTCTACGGACAGTGATCAATATGAAGCAGAGTTAATGGGCCCAATGTCTCCCATGGATGAAGAGGGGATGCATTTGAGTGGAGATGGAATGAAGTCCAGAGACGGAAAAACATGGCCTGATGATGGTGTATTGTCTGATGGTGAGATCAAAGAGGGAACCCAGTGTGATAATGAGATCCATGAGGTGCCCAATGAAAGAATATTGGTGGGCCAACTCCTATCCGCGTCTCGGTTTACCCTGCTAGTGCAGATTGTTGGTATGACTGTAGATGCCGTTGTCGATACCGCTGCAGAAGTCACAATTATGTCTGACCGTGTTTTCCGCCAGCTAGGTCAACAGCCTCGGAAGGTCAGGGATAGTAGGCTACTGACTGCTGGTAGAGAAACGGCTATGTCCGGGTTCGTTG
The DNA here is from genome assembly GCA_034190875.2 of Urechis unicinctus. Taxonomy (NCBI): domain Eukaryota; kingdom Metazoa; phylum Annelida; class Polychaeta; order Xenopneusta; family Urechidae; genus Urechis; species Urechis unicinctus. Next base: position 46,812,912 of record CM067356.1, on the reverse strand, counting down.
TGGGATCGGTGGAGTTGAATGTGAGCCATAACTGCATCCCAAGTGTTACTCTGATTTCAGGATGGCAACTCATGGTAAGAGTGGTATTGCGGCCAGGGTAATGAAGGAGGGTCTAATACCTGCTAGGTCCCTGGTGGAGCAATTGATGATGTGCCCCAAAACAACGGGGGCACAGCGGGTTGAAGCATTTATCCACCAGGTGACTAAAGCGAAAGCGAGAAAAGACCAGCAGTGGTTGCGGTTGGCAGCTAAGACAGCGCTGTCCCTGCAGCTCCAGAGCCGAGAGTGGATACACCGCAATGTATTCCCTATCGGTCTGCCTAGCAGGGGGCGTGTCCAAGCTCCGTTGCCAGCCGGACCAAGCAAGGACTACAGGCTCGCTTTAGACCCGTCCTTGCCGCATGTTTCGGCTAACGATGGCGCCAGTGACCCTGAGCGAACGTTGCAGGCGTCCTCAGGGCGGCCTGTAGCCAGCTCAGGGAGGGGCATGGGCAGCAGCCACCCTGACTCAGCAGGGCCAGGCTTAGTGCCCATGTTTGGGGCCTCTGGAAAAGGGTCATCCCTTGTTATGGGTGGCACTAGAGCAGAGGCTTCGACGTCTTCAATGGAGCTGGAACGTACAGGGGAATGCTCAGATTCCGAACCTGTATCCATCCTGGGTCAGTTGTTGGGAAGGGGGGAGGATTTCAATCTTCCAAGCTCTCCCCTTAGTAACCCAACCCCTGCCACTGGTTTGGGGCCTTCGGGTCATCCACATAGGCAAGTGGAATGTATCGAAGGCCCAGGTGTCGCTGATGATTTGGCTGGTCCCGATGTAAGACCCCCTTCCAAGTCCAGACGGGCAGGTAAGAAAGCCCGAAGGGGAAGGAAGGCAAAGGCAGGTGATCGAAAACAGCCGGCTGCGCAGGCAACTGCAGCGCCAGCGCTGATAATCACCT
>CM067356.1:46779474-46804474 GCA_034190875.2 Urechis unicinctus | reverse complement strand
TATATACTGTTAAATCTGGTAAATTGGCATAAATAATCAATTCATATTTGTTTATATCGTCGCGCGTAACAATGATTGTGGGATGGGAAACTTCTTGGGCATCAACATTAAACCTTTATATATTTGCAAACACGGTAACATAACATTTTGCGTGGCATTCTAAATACACGCTTCATATAACATTATCCTCACTACTACTTCATTTTAACATTAGATATTGGTACCAAGTCAGTTAGTTTATATACCAACTACTTCTTTTTATCATTGCAAAGCCAGAAATGTCTTTATTCTATATATGAATGCCAGAATACTTAAATCGCCATTAAAATGTCACGTTCAATTCAGCTCCAAAAAGTTTAATGGACCACGTTTTTTAATATTGTACATTTTGCTTTCAGGCTATTTGTACTGGATAAGCATTTGCAACCTTGTGCAACACTTTATATAATCATTATCTTTTCGATATATTCATGCTTTTTATTCTACCAGACGACCTCAGGTAAGTACATTCTTACCTAACCAGTTTTTTTCGGCGACAAATTCCTTTGCTGGATCACAGTGCACAAATTGCCTGCATAAGCGAGTCTATGATATTTCAACGAAGCAAGCAATGTGGCCCATGTGGTTCAACATTTTACAATTCCGTTGCCTAATTTTGCACTATATCTCATACATATTTAATAGAATATGTGGAAAGGTTAAGGTCATTTGTCAGTCATTGTTAATTGTATTACTGACTCAAAAATAAAAATCTGGGCTGTTATTTAAGACAATTCGGGCACAATATATGATTTCAGAAGGTGGCTAATTATTATAGTATAAGATGTATTATGTTCAATTCCTTCAAGCAAACAGGGCAGCGATATGGTTGTTTTGTAAACACGTACTGTCGCTCAAGCGTTCTTCCAATAATTTGTTATTGCAGGAATCGATTCTGAGAAAATAGACGTATTATTTATCATCGCCTAAATTAGGTAAACACCCTAGCTGTACCATAAATACTAAGACACATTTAAATCCTGGCTCTATATGGATGAAGTCTTACACCATGTTTATCATAACGCACAGCTCAAAGGTGATTAGCATAGTAAGTGAGATACACAAGCTCAGAACGCCCCCGATGCCAAGCAAGTCACCATCGAAGCAAATTCGTTCAAATGATACGAATAAGGATATGAATAAAAAGGGTCTTTAAAAGTGCTTTAAGTGTGAGCAGTGTGTCATATCGTTGTGCTCCACCAGACGGAAAGAGGAATGACGAACGATGTTTTAAGTGTGCGGGAGTTGGTCATGAGGCTAGGAATAGTGATGAGCTCAGCCGTTGCCATAACAACAAGTCAATCGCAAAATCAAACAGCGGCATGCCGTGAAATTGTTCCATCAAAGGAGACAATAAATATGACAACATCTGAGGAGATTGACATCAAAGGCGACAAGTGGAAAGTACATGCCGTGCATGATCGCGTGTTTTCTTAACAAGGAGGAAAGAATCATGCCCGTAACCTAGGAAAAGTAGGAAATTTTACAGTGGATACTCTTCGCGATACTGGCTGCAGTGATGGCATTGTAAGGAAGGATTTTGTGAAAAGAGATCAGTATACAGGCTCGCTAGTCGCAATTAAGTTTGCCGACGGAACTGTAAAGAGAGTTACAGATGCCAATGACGAAGTGGATACTCCCTGCTTATGTATAGGCAGTGTGTTTGCGAGGTGCAGTGAATGGACTGATTATTGATAATGTACCTGGTGCAAGATCGGCTGATGATCCCAACACGCTATGGCACGAAGAACGTGCGGTAATAACAAGAGTTCTTTCACAAAAGTCTCAACGAGTGAACCCTCTTGTAGTGATGAATGCGTCTTTGAACTTAGGGAACGACTGGAGAAGACATTACAGTTTGCAAAAGAACTCCAGAAATCTCAGAACTGCCACAAACACTATTATGACAGAAAGATTAGACCGAGAGCACTTGAAATTGGTACAAATGTAAATTTGCAGTATCGTTAAATCTGTCAACTGATATCAGCGATCATTTGGAATGAAGTGCTAGATATATATGCATAGTACAAACGCATATTGTTATTGGTTTTTTTTTAACCAAATTCAGTCAATCTTAGAAGCTGTGACACTGCCCTACTATAGTTTTCAAGGTCGTTGTCTCAAAAATGTATATTTTGTTAAGAGAAATGACTTTTCTACCATAAATCTTCATCAATATTGTTTCGATTTGAAAAAAAAGTTTTACATTCCCAGGAAGCTCAGAATCTTGGTAAACTTTCATACGTGCATGTTATGAATCATGCTTAGTTTTCCAAATAGCGGCATGATGGAATTTGGACAAAACAGCTGAATAGGCTTGAACATTTCGATTGCTTTTACAATCGTTACTATATGTCCTATCGTCATCAAATTAGGGTGGTAACTTCATTATAACATTTGTGACCAACAAGCTGCGCCAGGTCAAAGTCTGCTGATATTCTCATTTGAGGTGGCTCTGTGATGGGGAGCTGATTATGGCAAGCTGCGGAAATCCTGACATTTAATTTAACTAAAATAAGTAGGGTAATCGGACTTGTTGTTAGAAGACATACCATCGTCACTTGCCGGGGAAGGTTTGCTTTCTGACAATGAGCGCATCCTCTCCTGACAGATCGAAGCTTTGGTATGTACAGTCTTTAATAGATCTATATTCAATTAGGTCTGGTACGATTTGTCGAGCCATATTTCGTATCGCTTGAACAAGCAAAGCGGTATGTTAAGTCTAGACGTCAGATATATTTGCTTGGCATCATGTGACAACGCGACACGTATTTCTAATAAATTTCAGCATGTTAAAATGAATATACCTGTGGCCTAACAAGCATGTTAACAAATATAAACAAATTGCATGGCTATGGGCTGTGAATTATGGACCGGGGCTATGCCAAACCGTCCATAATCCACGTAAGCCATGTGATACGAGCTATTGTCGTACAATGGTAGCTCACATGGCTTTATATCCGATATGCCTGTGTCAAATACAAACACACTGCGGTCTCATTTTGTATGGAAGTATACATCTATCTTACAGTCGCCACATCAAAGATGGGAATAAGTTTTTCTTATATTAAAACCAACATGTGCTTGAACTACAACTCTTTAGTGAACATGGGCAAATAAGACAAGCTTACCCTTGACACGTGTATCTCTAAGCTGCAAAATATTTTCTGCCTTGGCTGCGATCGGACCGTAGATAGCCAGCCGTACCTCAAGACATATGTTACTACGCTTTATTTCATGCCAGACTTTAAATTGACGAAATGACAGTAAAACAACAGCAAAATATTCTCCCAAGGAAACATTTACCGGCAAGCGCATAGGAAAATATATACCTTGACTATTTCCGTATGTCTTCCGCGTCATTATTTGGGTACTATGTGTATACTTATACCGTATAAACCGACCTATCTTCCAACTTGGCTATATTTGGATTCAGGCGCTCGAGCAAATATGGCGGAATTTCATTCATTCATATTGGCGTTGGTAACATTTTGGAAATTACTGACATAACTTGTTCTAGTTTCGATGATAATTGTTGCTGACATCAAATATTGATTACACAGAACAAACGCTAGAAAAAATGCTTTAATACTGCGAGAAACAATCCATAGCATCATAAACGTATCAGAAACGTTGCCGTTAAACAGAATATAAGCCATTTTCTTTTGTAATGCAACTAGGCGACCATATGTATTGCGAAACTAATTAATTACAACGTTGAACTTTTGCACTGTAAGTCGACAGGTTTCCGAGAATGAAGATAGATACGTACCGCAACTGATTACAGGCTTAGATGTTGGCGTACAAGGATCTTTCGTAATTCATGTTTCGGACAAGTGCAAATTTACAATGGTTCTAACTGCCGTATCTAATTATTTAATATGCATCTTATTGACCAAATTGAAGAGGCGTCTGCTGAATAGTTTTATTCGTCCTCTATTACAAGTGCTAATTAGGGCGTTGTGCAAAAGTCTCGTTTGAATCCAGGTTTTGTCACAAGGAAACAATTATAATTAACATTTAAAACTCATGACACAATGGCAGCAACGTCGATTTCGTCTGCAAATCGCATTAACTAACATAAACACAATGCCAAAAGCAATTTGGAACGTTAACCATAAGGATGGTCGGGTTTAATTTTGATTTATTATTGGAAAACATAAGATCGTGCTTAATAGAAATCTGAGGCTATGGATTAATATCACATCACGAAGGCGAATTCGGAGTGTTCACAGTTAGTCAAGCCAATTCGGGATCGTAAGACACTAGCATGGTAAAAGCGCTTGATATATGATACAATAAGAATATCTAATCACTTATGTGGATAAATGAGTTGTATGTGGGTTTTCAATCTTCTTTAAAAAGCTACGGAATATAGATTACGATGTTACATGCTCATGTACTGCAGCCTCTGAAGCAAGGAAGCCATTCAGCCACTATGTTGACTACTACGCGAAAGCATCAAATGTGTGAGTGATCGGTCAATCCAAAAAGATCCAGTGAGACGTACGCATGACTACGACTGGTTCTGTCAGGTGAAATAAAGATATTTTGTGCTCGATCTAAACTCTCCTGCCAAATCAATGCGAACAGAGGTGCCTTCTATAATGACTTTACTCTATATGCATATTCCACGTTCAATGTAGTTTAAATATCCTTCAAATGATTTTCAATGGTACATGCATCAAGCTATATGTTGGAAAGCTTATTTATATCACAAACAATCGCAACAATATAACATACGACTATTTATAAAACGCAAATGTCAAATATATCTAACCGCTACAGTTCATCCCAACATTAATAGTGTGTGTCATTTATATATGAAATGTATAATGCGACCAAAAGCAACATCCACTTTCCGTGATTGCAAATAATAACCTCATGCAAGTGTGGTAATATCCTCCTGGCCTTTGCCACATAATCACACTTTTCCTTAGACAACACATTTTGCATAAGATTGTTTGAATGGCACGTAACGCACACATCTATATATAGCATATTACTTCATCCTTTGACGATAGACGAAACTTATATATGGTATGCGTGACTGTCATTGACTGTTTCGTATTTGCATAACTGTGCGTATGGATATTGCATGGTTCTATCCTAATCAAGTAATTTAGACCTGCATGGTAATGACATAACATTTTCAATTGGCGTCGTTTAGAGGTTTTGTAACGTCAATTAAAGCTACTTAACAATCTGGTTATAAACTTCTCCTTTGTGCGCGAGAGGAAATAATTAGCAATCGGCAACATTATTCAATAGCTGTAAGCTGATATAGCTAATTTACTTTGTCTGTAGATTAGCATTTGTCACGTTATATATGTTTATGTAGGTAGTTTTCAAAAGCACAAGTTTTCATAAACTTCACCTTAAAATTTGTGGACATAGTATCCTTTTGTTTGCCACTTAGCCTGATAGTATAGGAATATTTTTTGATGTATACAGAACAACGAAATAAGAAGCAAAATGTTTTGAATGCCTTTAATGCTCAAAAGAGAGCCCTGTCTTTGAAATGTTGATTGACACCGGTAAGTAAGACGTGCTCATTCTTGTGCTCTGTTATTATGCACCAGCAATTTCAGATATCATAGTCAAGCTAGTATATGTAACAGATAAGTTATGCTGCAACACTCTCATTTGCTGCTAAAACAACATATTATTGAATTATTAGTCCTTAAGAGTAACAAGCTTAGCATGGATGCTTTCGAAATCAATATTCCAATGATACGCTACCCCTATCTACCCCGATCTACCGTTAGGCGCTAGCTTGAATGTACATCGTTGGAACCATTTACGGTTTAAGACAATTTCATACATTTGTCAGACAATTGGTATGACCAATTATGTGGCCATGTACACGCAAGGTTATTCGCAATAGTACATCATCAATTATATTGAATATTTAGTACCTTTATCCAGGAACAACGCATGGTTATGTTCAGCCATTGGTTTTTTTGCGTACATAGTTACAATAACAACATTCTCCGTACAGCAATAAATTCCTTTAAACTAGAATAACTATTGATTGTGGCATATGGTATATACCTATCGGTTAACATCAGCAACATTCGTCATCAAAGGAATCGATTGCATCCTGTGCGATATAACCGGTATGACGTCCCAAGACAACACATAGAATAAATGAGATGTTTATATGCCAATTGAATTATTTGATAAAATATACTTTAAGGGCAAGGACAAACATAATATCAATTGGAAAAATAGCCAACTACAAATAATTTATTGCAACAAAAGAATGATCACCAGTGACAGATATATGCTAAATAGATGTATTGCAATAGGCTTTGCCTTTACGTATCTATGGTGCTGTCCGAAAACTTATTTCATTTCCCAGTGTGCAGTGACATTACAATTATTCGCAGGTTTATCGCTTGGTTTATTTCATATTGAGGTCACTATCATTGAAAAGGCAGTATTTTCTATGTAATATTGCGCGAACATAAAGTGTCCATGGCGCTTCGTTTTGCTAGTTCCGCGCTATCCCGATTACTCGTGCCAAGAGAGATGATGATCGTTGGGAAATTCAAACGGAGCGGAAATCATCAAGTTGTGGGCTGGTTTATAATTGCCTCCGGCGCCAAACGTTTTCACATCCTATTCTCACCTTATTCTCCTGCCGTCAACACCTCGCACAGGGAAGCTTGTTGTGAAAGCGCGATATTACGGATGACGGATGTCAATAAGACTACCGGTTTTGCTCCTATTTTGTTAAGATAACGCTATTTTGGGCTACAAAAAGCGGGTCCAAGACCTGAGCGCGAGTTATGCAGACTCGCGAGTAATCGCGACGCGAATTATTGGGGTAGACCTGTATCTAATTCAAACAAAATACAGGTTTTATCACACTGATTGCTACGATATATATGCATGTCGTTCTAGGTCCCATAGATAAGTCAACCTGATATTTGGAGCGGAAATTCATGCCTCAATTATTCACGCCATATAATGGGATCATTACCTTTTATGGACAATAAATCCCACAGAATAGATACTTCTTCGCAACATAAAATCTGAGCTTGATGTTCTCTTCAAGTGGGTGATTCTCACCTCCAGAATAGCATATGGACGGAAGATTTCGAAATTGTAGGGACCATTCGTTCTAATGCAAAGCAAGGTATGGTTTGGGTAAAAACATAATGGACAAACATATACATCTATAATTTTATTATGTTACGCCCTATAAGTTTGACTAATGCTGCAGCGCATTTGCTTCATGTAGTAAGGGTTTGGCAATAGGTTATCCAAAAACATCAGCTCGAACAATTTAACAATAAAAAATACGGCAGTCTGCTTATGCCTTGTCGACCGAGCTTTCCTTGATTGCCCTAAATTATTTGCTCTGCTTGTTATTACAACATATGCTCTCGTTTCACTTTGAGTAAATGGTCTTTTCCTTTTCTTTTCTCAAGGACGCTGCACCACGTGTAACACAATACAATATCACTGCATCCATTTTTTCTGCATATCATTTTCTTCACTTTATGAAAAACTTCACTATACGTTGAAGATATCGGTACCCGCAAATTACATTTAAATATCGTGGAAGTCTTTTTTGCATCTCCGACTTTCCCCAATTTATGAGTGCAAAAGGCTTACAGACACAGGTGTTTTTTGAATTGAAGTAAAAGCTATTGTGCCGACTGAGGCTGCTATTTTGTTGCATTTCACTAATTGTATCGTCTAGCACTCATCTGAATAAAACATGAAAAGAGACAGTGCTATTATAAATTTTATGCTAAGTATATATATATATATACCCAAAAGATATAATTACATGAACAAGATGTGTTTTAAAGATCATTTAGACCACTAGTAAATGTCCAATTGACATCGAGTGTCCCAATGGCAGATCGAGAGGCTACAATTAAGTGCTCTTTAATTATAAAATGGTACCTCACAGTATAACCCAATGTGAGGGGCATCAATGCGCAACTTGATTCAGGAAATAATTTTATTGTCATAATTTAACTTCCTTTATCAAGTACTATTAAAAGTCGCAAATGTCACAATTATTGCTAAAAGGATTTAAAACAATGGCATGTTTCATCAAAATCATTATTATTGTCATTACCCGATGCGAAATGTCTACATTTCCAGGGTATATTTGCAAGGTTATTAAATCAGGTCTGATTGTGCTAATATTTGCAGCTGGTTGAGGCACTCGCGCACCTAGTATATGTATAAACAAATTGTGATTCAACTTTTTAAATTTCAAGCTGCAGGTCCCTTTAACATACCCACGCAGGCCTTGACGATTCGATGGGCAAGACAAGTATCCTGCTTATAAGCCTGGATAACCTATCTGAGAAGCCATTGCCCCGCATATATCCTCATATATGTTTGAGGCGGGTCATCCAAAAGTCCATCATCTTACGTCACATGCTAGTGACTTTAAGTAAGTAACATAGTTATTCTGATTCAAAACACCTAATCTATTCGTAAAGACGACCACTTCGCCTATAAATAGAATATGTTTGATGTCATGGCATTTTCTGTCCTGGCATATCCAGTTAGGTCTGTGTTTTTTTAAGGCAGGATGCAGTTAATGCCGGTTAAGTATCGGTGTTTGTGCACAATGCACGCTCCAAGTAGTCATGAGAAGGTACTTCGCGCGATAAGCGGTCTTGTGCCTGTTTAATCGATACCAACAGTAGCAGCAACACATCTGCCAATCCAATGGGCTTGTTTGAGAAGGCTTGTTTGTCAAAAGGTCATCTACATTTATTAAGCGAGATAGGCAAGCATGTTATTTCATTAGGATGAATAACAAGCTTACGTGACCTACTTCCTTCTAATGTGTATGGCTATTTTGGAGCTATATCCCTTAAGGCTCCATGTTATAACGTAAATACTTCGGAGCTTGTTGATACCCTAAGCGGCAAATATATCATATGTCCTTGAAACTGTTAAAGTGAGGCAAAGATTGTCTTTAAAATGAGGACACATCCAAACCAACGACCTTAATTAAAGAAGAATAAGCCTTCATGAAAACACTGCTTCTGCTTATTGTAGCATTAAACGCTCTTGTAAACATCGTATAAATAACTATTGATGCCCCCAGGACAATATCCCAGCTACACAAACAAACTGTATGTGTGGGCAATAGGTCAGCCTCTGTCAACAGGGTAGATAGTGTGGGCGGCAGATCCGTACACTCTGGCAAGAGGTCCAGGTATTGGTCGCTGGTCGACCTAGGGCCGCTTGCATAACGCCGCCTTCGGCCATTTAGCTATAGTCACCAGTCCGGCTTGTTTTAGACTCCACTTTGATTTTGTTTGGCGTAAATGGCTATTTACAATATTGATACATATAAAAGCATTTAACAGCAAATCATTATAAATTTCCTTGACTAATGCGGAATGAAGATACCGGTGTCAGTGTCGTTTGGTAGTTTGGCATGGCGTCTAAGCGTTAATGTTTTCTAAAGAAGACGAATTGTCAACTGTTCATATTTCATTGAACATGAGCAGTATGTTAACGCTCCATTCGGTGCAAATGTTACTTAGAAGGGGAAGAATCAGCTGTAGACGAAATTGTGCGAACAATTGAATAGGTAAGTGTCAAAACACCTTTGTTTTTATGACTTTAATATCTAATCCGGTAGACGTATAATAGGTCGCGATGTCTGCAGTACACTCAACAATAGTTAGGTCTGTTTACCGGGCTATTAACCTGGTAGATCCACATAGCTTCATTAGTCCCCCGTCAGTTTGATTAACATCTAATGCAAAAACAAAACCTGTATCTTGCCATGAAGGATTGTATCCAATGAACGACCCAACAGTGAAACACAAATATTGAATTCTTACTGGTATCAATATCAGAAATTTTTTTTTTATTTCTGCCATAATGCTCACACCAAGCACAATGTGAAACAAATCAGAAAAAAGTTTAGAAACATTAGCGCAGGTGGTAACTATGTTCTGTAATTAGTTCAAAACATTCTGAATATTTTGCTATTTAGGTACTAAGAATACAAAGCATGATAACAAAACAAAAGCGTTGCGCAAAATGATGATTTTCAGCCAGAAAGAAGTTTTGTGAAGAACGGAATCATCCAACCGGCGGCGATAAATGCTGAACCCTCACAGTCGTAGAACGATATTATGCTGATTATCTCACAAAACTTTGCAGCGATATCATGGAAGGCAAAAGGGTCATCACGACCAACCAGAGGATAGCCCCACGTCTGAGCCGAAACCTTGCCTTTAATTCCTCGTCATTCAACAAATCCATTGAATCCGCCCTATCCCTAAATACACCCATCCTACGCAGGGCGATGTTCTATGTTCTTGCAGTCTTTGCAGACGAACAGCCATGATGGTTCTTTGTGATTTAACAAATACATGATGAGATTAAGGAATATGTAAAAAATTATTTGATCTATTTGATCTGTAATATATATCAAAATACAGCTTTAGCGAATATTTCATTTACTAACAAGGTCATTACAACAACATCGACACTCATAGCATCCTGATAACCCCAGCTTGCCATACAACAATGAACGAAAACCACAGCATTCGACTGCTATTTTGTCAGGAGGAAATGTTTACGCTCGGTATTCAACAAATTTACCGAATGTTTACAATTGACATTTACCTGAAATATATTTCAGATAAACTGATCATTAAAGAGTAAAATGTTACTCTCATACTATTTAGTACGTCTGTTTAATAGCCGCTAAAATTTGCAGCTTAAAAAAAGGTAAACATCGTTTTCGGAAATTTACGCCTTGGAAATTCTGTTATTTCAAGACATAAAACGGTTCACCTCAACATGTTAGTTAATGTTTGATTGAATGTTCTGTATTAATCAGCTGACGAAATGTGGATTGTGTTCTAATTCATGCTTGGGATTTTTGTCATCATTTAAGATTACGTCAAATACATCTGCACCAGGTCCCTTATTATGTATACTACTAACATTCTTCACCAGTCATTGAATGACTTTTTAGCGTTAAAAAGCGTTGCGCAAATTTGACCGGCAAAAGTATGAACCCAAAAAGGGTTGATGTCGGAAACACTGACTAGAACTGAATCACAGGTTTCCGGCCGACTGACTTATTCATACGTTTATATTCATTCATTCATTCATTCATTCATTCATTATCTGGCTCACCGTGGTTGTCTGAAATCGGTTGGAGCTGTGCGCTGGCCAGTGCGTTGGACAGGAAGTTGGCAGCCAAATTGGCCTCTTTTTCGCCTTCCTGGGGAAACTCGTCGTAGTCGTGATTGCATCAATAAAACTTAATGGTCAGGATATCAAAAAAGTCTTGGGCCGTATCCACAAAGAATCTTAACTTGAATCGTCTTAACTTGAGTCGGCCAGCTGAGTTCTAATTGTTTTCAGAGAACGCATTTTGTTTTTGACTCTTATCCAAAAACATCAGCTCGAACAATTTAACTATAAGAAATACGGCAGTCTGCTTTTGCCTTGTCGACCGAGTTTCCCTTGATTCCCCTAAATTATTAGCTCAGCTTACAGCATATGCTCTCGTTTCATTTTGCCCATGGCAAACAACCAACCGATGAACTGAACATGGCAGGCAGTATGTCAATCACACCATTGTTTGCACCTCTATACCCTATATAACACGACGACAAGTCACTGCTTCACTACCCCACATGTCAATGGCTTCAGGCTACATTTGACTCCCTTTAAGACGAAAGTGCACCATTGCATAGATCACAATATGCACTTTACAACATTTGATTGCGACATACAAATGCCGATATTGTTTGGGGAATATGGTCTTGAACCATGTAACACAGTTGTGGACGCTACCCCTCATTCTTCACGCCTGCTGTGAAATCCAGGCAAAAACTTTGAACTGGAGGCTCACCGTGTCAATTATTACTTAATCGAATATATTCAGCCACAGCCAGATTACGAGAGAAAGGTCATGCGACATATCCCTAACCCATCCAGCCCCAATCGCTGTACATCTAACTGCAGATGCTCATAGTTAAATATACTGAGGTATGGGGATCGATCAAGTTTTGCTTCTGTTCTCTTGCATGATTGCAGGATCAATGTATTCATTTGGTTGAGGCGCAGACTTACTCGCTCGGCATTTTGTGGTGAAATGTCGTCATCTTTAACGATGGATGAACACACATTTCATATGACATAATACTTGTAGTTTACTTCCCAATTCTAACATTTGAGTACTTTACCAACCTATCAAAGCCCATGGATAAATACACCCATCTACTTCCATCTACATGCCTATATTGAATTGCCCTCATATTGGAAGCTCGTTCCCGTTTTGATTTGGTGTTATTGACATGGTACAAGTATCCGATAATTACGATAATGCATAAACTTCTTGCATCTTTTACGTGTTACCATGTATGACCCTTGCCATCTTGTGAGTTCCTCATAATCCGATTATACGTATGCATACTTCATTTATCAATCCGACTGAAATTGTACATTTGATATATTCGATTTGTATTGTTTTCATCATTTTTCCAATTCAGTCATAATAAAAGAAACCCCGTGTTACATTCCTAGCAGGAAGTCATATTGATGTTATGTAAGATCTGCCATGCAGCTCTCACCATTCCCCGGCTTCATGTCAATTGACAACACTGGTGTAACAGCCTTTCAAAACATTTCTGAATTGTTTGATGTAGTTGTCAGAAGATTCCGCTCTAGCAGTAGGCTTCATCAATCGATGATGTTCTGGTCGATTTGTATTTTCCTTGACTGGTGCATTAACACGTATTTGACTAAACGCTATTTTTGTTTGATTTGGGCTATCCACTTTTATCATTAAATCTACGCTTTGTTTTTAAGCTGCCTCCTAAATATCGTGTAAGAAGTTGTGCTTCTGTCATATCATAAGATCCATTTTCGAACATCGTACCACATTCATGAACAGCTGCTTGAAGCCTTGCTTACGTTTTGATCTTACTCAGGGAAGTAAATGGCTACACATGAACGTCGGATTTACATGCGTAACGTTAGGCATACCTCGTGCGCATGCATCACGCACTCGATTTCATTTCAGGACAAGGGACATCGATTATTATTCCATGACATACGTTGCCATATCTTCACCATCGGGTGTTCCGCACCACATTGTCACGCGTATTTACCAATCTTTACTGAAGCTGGTTCATCCATCACTCATAGTCTCCATACTCCCTGCAGCAGTAACCCGCAATACGAGACAATCAAAATCATTCGACCCAGATCGGGACACCGACAACTGCAGTCCCATGGGATCGGCCATTAGTACCATATGGTGAGTCAGTCCCACCTTAGCTGCATACTTAATGAGCTTAATTTCCCGTTGAAAATACTGAAGATGATATTATTTCACACTTCATGTATCGACAATTTCTGACTAAATTTGCTTATTTCCTGTGATGAGCGCATACAACTACTGTATGCTCAATATAAATAACAGTCATGCATGTGGGTAACGCGCTGTTGTTCTAGCTGCTGACACGAGGACAGCACTCGTGTATATAAATCTCGGTCTCGTACGAAATAGACATTTCCATATTATTTTATGATGATACGATTTCAATGAATTCAATTTCACTTTCTACACCGCAACCACCAGGATTTGCATTATAAGATGCTCCACCGAGTTGAGTTCTGCTAATATCTCATTCTAGCAAATTGACTAGTCACAGCTGATTGACATAATTACACCGCACAATTTGCAGTATGAGGGCAAGCGTTAACATCTACGATACGGTGTCGGTTTTGCAATTGATGGTGGCATTGCATGACAAATCTTATCGCTGACGATTGATCAATTGATGCTATGTTTTTGTTTTTGAGGGCTCAGCAGTTTGGTTATTTGTTTTGGTGTCAATTTAAAAATGGGTCGATACTTTCAAACGAACATGATACATCTGTATAAATATTGATCAATGTGGTTATATTAAGAGTTCACATGCAAACGTATGTTTAGGAGTTGATATGTATATGTGTCAACCCTTACATTACGAGCAAACCTTATCAATAGCCATTGCTCTGCTCTTACAAATAACTACTTACGGGTCCCACTTTGAATCGCATGGCTCTCGCTTATACGATCGTGTGTATACGATTCATGGAAGGTGAACTGCATTAAGATCTTTGCCATAAACTTTTTGTCTCTTTTGAGCTCATGGGTGCATCGGTATCAATTTTGGAAGCTCCCAGTTATATGGTCGTGTCAGTGATATGACTGCATTCAAACAAGATTGCAATGTCAAAAGCAAGTATGGCGTGGCACGGTAGGCAATATAAAATCCAAAATTAAATATACCAGTATGCTGTTCATGGGTATTTGGCAATACTGCCTTTGTGCAAAACTGAATGCCCAGAGGTACATCTATTGCTTAATTAGCGAAATTGGTTTCTAAGGAATGTTTCCATTTCATCTCCACATTGCAGTGTCGAGGTATCGTATCTCTCGTCCCGTTGTTGTGAACATCGCTGCATATCAATACGCTTTCGGAACACATATGCTCATACACTAGTGACTATACTTGCCGTATAACGTATACATATGAAAACTAATTGCTTTTTGGAAGACGTAGGGGTGACAGCAAATGCTGCCACCCATCTCGATTAAAAAGAATCTGTAATTGGCTTGCTGAAGAAACTTGGAAGTTGCGCCATCATGAAAAAGAAAAAGTGATTTCTCCATTGATGCATTTTCATCTGGCATTCAAACACAGATCAGAGGCTCAAAGGACAATAAGAAGTTATTACAATTTGTTAGTTGGTTAGAGTATTGCTAGTCCGCTAGCTGTTGGTCATACTGTTTTTGCTCGCAATGACAAATCAACAATACGAATTCAACAACCGCTAAATTGTTTGACTGCATTATCTCCAGCAATATATTCGAAAGAGTCCGCAGAGTACCACTAGCACTAGCACCGTAACTTGAGATAAAATCACCCAAATAGACAGTATGTATGTATGTATGTATGTATGTATGTATGTATGTATGTATGTATGTATGTATGTATGTATGTATGTATGTATGTATGTATGTATGTATGTATGTATGTATGTATGTATGTATGTATGTATGTATGTATGTATGTATGTATGTATGTATGTATGTATGTATGTATGTATGTATGTATGTATGTATGTATGTATGTATGTATGTATGTATGTATGTATGTATGTATGTATGTATGTATGTATGTATGTCTGTATGTATGTCTGTATGTATGTATGTGTATGTATGTATGTATGTATGTATGTATGTATGTATGTATGTACATATGTATGTATGTATGTATGTATGTATGTATGTATGTATGTATGTTTGTATGTATGTATGTATGTATGTATGTATGTATGTATGTATGTATTGTATGTATGTATGTATGTATGTATGTATGTATGTATGTATGTATCACATAATTCTTTCAAAATTCTGATCGATACGTTTGTCAAAAACAGATATTATATTTAATATTTACATCCGGGCTGGTGCATGTTATGTGTTTATTTCTTGCGAGCCTCTTTAAGTCGTAGTTCATCTTATTATGACTATGATAGATTACATACACTCACTTCTGTATGATAGTGATGTTCGTAACCTTTTCACTGCACACCTACCTTTTGTCATTGATAATTTCGAGTTTGCCGTATCCAACTGTTGTTATCGATGCACTTTTTCATGCAAGGATTATTAGACAAACAAGTAACCATGAAAACAGCACAGTTATAATTTTATAACCAACCCATTAATCGCAGTATACCTAATGTATTGATAAAAACATAATTACTTCTCATTGGCAATGGTTCAGTGAATATTCATTGGGCGATGACGTGTCGGATATCAAATCTGACAATTATCCACGGATGTAAGCATTGATCACACTTGCTACCCTTATCACATTCATCATTTGCGACGCAATTAAGCATAACATAATAAGGCCATAGGCAATAGTGTCCATTGTAATTTCAATCGGCTTGGCTATCATCATGTAATCAGCGGAGAATAGTCCAGCACACCATTAGAAGATAACCTAATGCTGCACTTCATAAAGCGTATGCTACAACCGACGCTAGACTAACAATCCAGTTACCTGTGCTCTATTGGGCTATTTTTTTAAGTGCTCAAATTGGCTTTGTGTAGTAACTGGACCACGTATCGGGGACGTCAAATTGAAAGTGATGAATGTATTTGCCGTATCCAACTGTTGTTGATCCCCCCCATTGCCCTTTGCTTTTTTTTAACTATGCTTTTTTTTCAACTAAATCGATTTATAGAATTGATAGATCAAACTCAGGTTCTCAATGTCTTCTTTGAAACCAAAACGTAAACACAAAACATTCTTTTACTACTTAATATTTGTCAACAAAATACACAAACAATCAACATACCTTATGGTATTTTGGAAGAGCAAATAGTACCATAAAAAAAATACCTTCTTGTTTAATTAGGCAATATGTGTCAGTTGGAAATATTACCAGTCCTAAAGTCATGTGACATTAAAGCCGATGACGTTCACGTCCAAGGCCATTCAGTAGATCTGACAAATGACTGCATTGCGATGTCCATTCATATTAATAAATATACACTGTATCATGTTCGTATTTGATCTGCAAATAATTAGTACAATTCATGCATTAACAAATATTAACCATTGTTAAATTATGTCTTGTAGTTTCATTTATTCTTAGGTCTCGGCTTATAGCATAGCAAATTCAATTGAGTATCGTATTTTCTATATCATTACTTTGCATTTCATCGCCTATTCTCCGGGAACACTCATTCGCCTGGAATGGTAGTAAAGGGCATTGTACAGTAATTGAGCGTTTGAGCCTAGAGGTATTGTGAGTCAGGAGGGCGTAATACAGGGTGCAGGGTCAACGTTAGAAGGGGGGGGGGTTTGACATATATGTGTCAGCACTTATATATATATATCGTTGTAAAGGGTACTCCAGAAGCTCACAAATGTTAGACAAAAGGTTAAGGGGAAGGGGTGTTATCAAACCTTTGAACATCGTTTCTTGGTGCGCCATGGTATATGTCAACAACTTCATTAATTATCACACCTTGACACATACTAGCTTTGCAAGTTAGATGCTGACAACAACCTTTATATTTCGATGAGAAAAGCTATGTATTCTATTCTGTACAATCAGTTTGAATAAAGGAATAGCGTCTTAATGTATAATTACCTAACTTGAAGTTACCGGATATGAAAACAACTGAATTTGCCCTGGGTATAGCTCTTCATACCTTGTAGGATTTAAAGCGTAACCTTGCCGATATCATTACCATTATGTTCAACTGTCTTTAGTAAACGTTCCCCCATAAATTCGTAAGTAAGTAACTGATTACTGGTGATTATATACCAAACACAAGCAACATACACGATAGCTCTTAGCCATGTAGTATGTCGAAAACATCTTTCAATTTATTTCTAGCACATAGTACCATAATCCTTCTTTTAATTAGATATGAGTGATGTGAGGAAATACGCATTCGCTGTCCTTGAACCGATCTCAAAAACATGTTATGCGAAAGCAGCTTGTCAAAATAGGAATGATGTTTTTTTAGCGTGCCGAATATTCCTGGTGATGATTGACAACCGTGGCAAACGCTGCCGGCATAACCTAGCAATACATAAATTATACACTTCTAATGCCCGTTCTTTACGTTGCTCGTAGTGAAGTTCATTCTTAATAAATCTTGAATCTGTAGGAGATGTAGCCCAAGCCGATTCCTGATTACCAGCGAGCAAGATGTGATATATGACAATTAAATTAAATAAATTTGAAAGCCATAATGTGTACTTGCAACTAATTACTCGTGCTGCAGGTGACTGACGAGAGTGGGCATTGATATATCGCGACATTTGGCCTCTGTATTTGCCTGGTTTGTTATCGGATTAACAGACTGCAAGCTGGCAAACTGGTGGCGTGTTCACATATTTTGACCGACATAGGCGCAAGTGAGCTCTATTAGCATAAATTTGAATGATGAATTTCACATATTTTGACCGACATAGGCGCAAGTGAGCTCTATTAGCATAAATTAAATGATGAATTGTCACTATTATGATTTTAAATATATCCCTCAGATGACATATATATATATATATATATATATATATATATATATATATATATATATATATATATATATATATATATATATATATATATATATATATATATATATATATATATATATATATATATATATATATATATATTGGAATGTTTCCATGTAGCAATCAAGGTCAATGATAATACTAAATGGCGACGATCCATTTCTAAGAAACCTTTTTGGAAAATAACATAGACAACTACTTTGTTATTTTCTCACGTGAACACTATACGCCGCAAGAGGCGACAAATAGGGAGAAGCTGGGGTCGTGACTCAAGTCTGTGATAGATTGAACCCTTGTGGTTGAGTAGAATGATTTCCACGAGGGTCCCTTTAAGTAAGAATACTACTTGAATACAGGTAATAAATTCAGGTGATTAATGATGGAAAGGAAACATATTTGTACCAGAGATGAATCGTTTCCTAGGTAAATATCAGAATGTAAGCTAATCATGTTATCATGTATGTAAGCAACAAGTGCGGCAGTAGATGTTGCTAGATCGAGGTGTGGAAAATGTTGCACTCGTCAGATCCATTCAAATATTGCGTATCGCAACATTATTTTACTGTCATCTTGCACGTTATGTAGTTTCACACCATGCCATTTTGATTTAAGCTGCACCTGTCGCAACAGATGGCGATAAGCAAAGTGTCAAATGTCAGATATAAATCCTGGCTAGCCTCACTCCGACATTTTTCTACGTCAAGTGTAACCGCCAGGTTTTTGCCAACATCCGTCTGCACGGATGTTCAACGAAGCGTTTTCCCCCTTATTAAACCGTTTGAGGGCGGGGTCAGGACGAGATGCAGTAAACAATCAACCGGTCATGCGTAAGCAATATTAAACAATAACATCAGCACGTGGGTACTATAAATAAAGTCCCTTCATGAAATATTACAAATGTACCGGGTCGTGACTTCACTTTCGAATGCAATCATTAGAGATGAAACTTACTCTATGCAGAGTGAACTGAAGAAAGGCAATAAAGAAACTGTGGTTCGATTTAGCTGATTTTGGATCATTTGGACTAATGCGTAGGGCCCAAAACAAATCATCCCCAGCACGAAGTTGTGGTCACATGCCTTGAGGGTCGTAAGGTACTATGGTTCGTAGGAACCCTTTTACGGGCGGTCTGCGGGTGTTCTACAGGTTCTTTTCGGACATTCGGCCACTAGGTCAAAATAATCAATATGAGTACTATTGAGAACCATTAAGAAACTGTGCGTGCCCCGCATGACTGCCTACGGGCCTTCTATGTGCTTAAACCCGTATAGGGCCTCTGTCGGAAAGTAGTACTTGTTCAACTTTTGGACAAAGGCTTTAATGGGCCGTTACGGGACCAAAAGTCTCCACAAAATCGCACGGGCCCTGCAAAGGGCAGCAAGACACCCTGCGGGCCCGCCCAGACTCGCTGGGGTTTTGGCCCGTACGGGGCCCGACGCCGGTTTATCTCATGTGACCTAGGCATTACGGTGGCACCAAGTTTGACCATTTCAATCTGACAACAGCCGGCACAAGCATAATAGGTTGTTTAAAGATTGGGAATCGAGACACGTTAGAAAAGTAGGCACGACGATTTGTGCGGCAATAAAGACAAACTTTCTGGCAGAGGTTTAAGTTGTCCTAAAATTATATATTCTGATTGACATTACGCCCATAGCGCTTATATCATACATCAAAGCTGCATGATATATGCAAAGAACATAAATGAAATGAACTTGAGGCATCAAAATTCTTCCTGTCGTGAAATATTCGTTGAAGTCTTTAATTTAGAGCAATACATAGATGGTTGGTCAGGAGCGATCGGTATGTGTGACCCAGATAAATAAGTCCCGATGGTAATTCTCTGAGTGGACGTTGACAGCGAACGCTTTATTCTCCTCATTCATCTTTGCTGCTGACACCCGTATAAATGATGAAGTCAAGCCTTCCTGTGATCATACCAAATGATGCATGATTCCTGCTGTTTTCACTAAACGAATGAATGTGGTAACCTTGACAACCATGACGCATTTGTTTTGGTTACAAAATTATTGTTTTTGTGAAGCCATGTCGAGACGATATGCGACATCGTGTAATGACATAATGGAAAGGCCTAATGACATTTGGTCCTTTAGAGCCTTGAGTGGATTGATTTGCTGGTGTTAACTCAAGGCAAAGGCTGAAAGAAAAACATTCCTTGAACAAAAACGATAAAACAAGTCCTTAGCCCAACATCGAATCCCAGGAACCTTGAACAATTGAGTTACTGTACTTACTATCCTTAATGTATGATTGTTTGGACACACAACATTGCACAAAAGTGAGTCAAATAAAGCAGGTTTGCCGTAGATGAATGTAATGGTCGACAATAAGATCTACCCATCATAGCGTCCATAGAAAAATAAGTGCTAATTGCCACCAACAGCTTCTTTTGTATGCAATTTCCGAATGAAGAATCGACGGAATCACACAAAAGGACACCAATGTTGGATGATTCAAATCAACTGTCTGCTTTGCTAAATCTTTCAGCGTATCATTCATTCGTGCCTTGACGCAATTTATTGATTGTCTTATTGAATATTTGGTGCCGAAATATGTCGGTGCTTATCCATATACAAATATCATCAATAAAGGTATATATGAATCTAATTTGTGTCAATAGCCCACAGCACACTTTTGCGATAAAGCGCACAACAATACCATGCAACCTATGTTTCAATGCCCTCTTCTATTGCTTTCATTTTCAAATTCATGTATGTGGTATGAAATTCTATTCCATCGAATCGTATTCCACGTGATCTGCCACAATATGCTTACGTACGCTTAATCAGGTAGTAATATCATAATTACTCCGGCAAACATTGTATCTGCTATTTGGAATTCTTTTGGAAAATATACACGATCTAGGGGTCATTCACCGAGGATATCCTAGTTCGAAATTATTAAACTTCATTTCCGCAAACGTTTGTAATTAACAGACTGTCGTGATTATGAAGCAACACACAACTGATGAATTTGCCGTAGGTTACGTTATGGTGACACATGCTTGATTACTTTTAACCTGGGAATATTACATAACCAGCCGGATAATATCCCAACAAAACGGACAGCGCAATAGCTTACAGGCGTTCACACAGTCAGTTGAATACCGTGTTCATCATAAAGCATGTACACGATTCCTCGATACATGGTTATAATGAAAGACTTAAACAATAATACCTTCACTAAAACATATCAGCATTTATGTGAAGTCATGATTTACATTTGTCTGCAACCGAATAACGACGGCATGGCAGAATCAGCGACACACCTGTTTGACTATTGTAATGTTTGTCACCATTCTAATGTATTGAGTATACGCGACCTTAGTGACATTAATGATAACAGCACACTTTGCCATTAAAAATAGCTGTACAGGTCATCCATATACAACACTCTGGTTTTGCGTCAATTAAGATGTTACTTCTTTTGTGGTAAAGGTTCTATGCAGTTCACTGAACATAGTTAATGTTCATTTTTACAGCTTATGCAGAAGCGGTGATGGTCAAAATATGCACACACAGCATATATCAGTCGAATATGAATCTCCCCATCACACCTACCTTAATTGACAGATGAGCTTTAGCTTTATAATCATGTAGTGTCATTCATCCCGATGATTCTTTGATGCGTTTCGCCATGGCTTCGGTACGACATTAGTCTTAATGTGACTGACATGACATGTCGCAGTGAAAGCACGTAATGACAATGATCATACCTATGACAACTGCACAATCAGCGAAGTATTCGGTTCATTATTCCATCTACTGTTCCAAAAATAGACATTCATATGATCACACTTTCTACACATGTCTGGTTCCAAAAATGCCATGCAGCTGCAAATATCCACAGCATCGCAGTATACATCATCCGAACATTTTCAATACAGTACGCTAAGTATTTCATGATGAGCATTATATCGCTGGAGCCATATAAGGCTGGGAAAATTTATTTGTAACATGGTACAGCTTGTTGCAACTGTTTGCTCATCTGTCTACTTGATTGGAGGCATATATGATTTTGGGATCGGTATTGTAGATATATGGCAGAGGTTGCCGATAGACGCAATCCTAGCAGCATCAATACTTATTTGTGCTTTGAACCTCATGTAATCAAAATCAACCACTAACCATGTGATGAACAACACTTCATATGTCTCATGTGTTGAACGTTTTGTTTATGTCCCTCACCACAACAAATGAACCGCATCTTCCTGCCACCAAATGAGTATTTAAGGACTGAATGACTGTTTCGAGATGAATTAATTATAAGGCCACTTCAGTAGGTTGTATCGATGGGACTCGATTTTCCAACGTTGTAATCATTCGAAGGGGACAAGCGGCTTATGGTAGTTGCCGTAGGTTAATTTGATGTCATGGTCAATACTCTAAGTCATGAATACCTAATTTGGAAAGCAAATTGTCAAACATAGAACATCAATTGGCGTTAGTGATGCTACGTCGGATTGTAAAAATATTTTTCGTGCTTGGGCTATATCAGATAACTGCTGCATGACAGTATCGATATCATGCGTTTCCTATGAACTTGCACTCAATTTGATGTTATGTTTAAATGTGTTTGAAAGCCAAGATCAGCACAGGACAATGTACCCATTGATGGCGTTTGCTATTTACATGTTATTTTGGATATAGAATATACATTCCTTTTAGAATAATTTATGTGCCCGTTAAAGTGAATGTTTTTCAACATCGACACTGTGAATACATGACATAATAGTTGTAAACATTTCGGAAAAAGAATTATGAACCCAAGAATACTTTGCACGATTTTATGAAGCAATAAACTCTAAGAAATATTTTGTTAAGCATACCATAATAAGGCCATAGGCAATAGTGTCCATTGTAATTTTAATCGGCTTGGCTATCATCATAATGGCGCACCCCAATTAGTTGTAAAAAAACGAAACAGATTGAATTAATTGTAATTTCGACGAAGTAATCAGCGGAGAAGAGTCCAGCATCCTGTTAGAAAGTAACTTAATGCTAGACTAACAATCCAGTTACCTGTGCTCTATTGGGCTATTTTTTAAGTGCTCAAATTGGCTTTGTGTAGTAACTGGACCGCGTATCGGGGACGTCAAATTGAAAGTGATGAATATATTTGAATATATTGCTTTTTTTTACTAAAACGCATTATAGAATTGATAAGTCACTCAGGGCTCAGAGATCATACCCAATCATTCTTTTGTGTACTTAATATTCAAACCGTACAAGTATGATCATGGCTTGCTATCACATACATTTGAACGACTGTAATTAATTGAAAGATAAGCGCATAAATTGCAATCCATATTTGTTGAATTATCGGCAGTGTGATAGAACATTTCGCCAGCAAACTCAACTACGTCCCGCCCCGTCAAATACATTAGTCATAATACTGCATAGTACCACTGCATCGTTTCTCTTGGTCATTTATATATATAGAGGTAGTGTATGTTGCGCAGCGTTTCGGAAAGTGATACAGGCTATACGACGAGTATTTATTCATTTGCATTGCTGGTTGTGGGATTATAGGAGCACTAATGAGAGATTCATAGCCATATCCCACATCAAACCGTATTATATTGTCACCGGCATATTTCCATAATCAGCAGATAATCAGTCTATACAAGATGATCCCAAGAATACTTTGCTCGAATTTATGAAGCAATAAATAATTTTGTCAGGTCAGTTCAATTGATTTATTCATATTTCGATATTTCATTACCATTGTTGCAAAATTTCAGTGAACCATTACAAACTCAAGAGCAAATCAATCCTGATAACAAACAATGCAGAAAATGCGTTAGATAATAGCAAGCCCAATAAATTGCCCTAGTGCGATTGATTTTGGATGATGTTATGTTTAAATGTGTTCGAAAGCCAAGATTCAAAGTGTACCATTGATGGAGTGCATAGAAGCTATATAGATAACTTCCTTAACGTATGAACAAAAATATTGTGGGTTTAGTAGATGAATTATGAAAAATACTTTGCTCGAATTTATGAAGCAATAAATAATTTTGTCAGGTCATTTCAATTGATTTATTCATATTTCGACCTCATTACCAAGTTAACTTACAGCAAATCTTGAAATGACTGCGTTGAATCGCGGCTGTGATTTCAAAGGACAGTCTTGGCCAATAGATACTTCCTTAACGTCTATATATTTCTGTACACTGTAAACGTAAGCAAGTATTCCGTGGCCGCATTCAGGGAAATAAGATCAAAGTTTCGTCTTTTCCTTAATTAGCTTCTCAGACGACTGCGTTGAATCGCGGTGTTTAAGGCTAAATAGACGGATATCTATATATTTCTGTACACTGTATATTAAATAATTTGATCTCAATTTTATGAGGAGCTCGACTTGTCTATTGTCATTTGTAAGGAAATTTAATGGTAATGTTACTTGAATGCAAACATCATCAACTTTGTCCCGATATGAGTGACAACAGGTCATTTGTTCTCCGTTTTAGCCTTGTTCACCAGTGTAGACCACACTAGTTAACAACATAAGTCATTAGTGAAACTTCCTACCGCACACCGTCAATTATCAGATGAAATACCGTGCATTGCAGGTAAGGTCTACTGCATGGAGATTCTATATATATATTGTGGAGGATAACCCTGGAGCGATGCCTCATAAGCGGTCTTGGGAGCTGTTGTCAAGCTAATGGCTATCCTTACATAAATAATCAAATAACATAGTCTTCACTCACGCATCCTTGTATCAAGTTAAAGTATAAAACGAATCATGTTCAAGTCTTTCATTTGCTTGTCCCTCTAGGCAGCCTATCAGGCCGACAGAAGGTAATT
>CM067356.1:46709474-46774474 GCA_034190875.2 Urechis unicinctus | reverse complement strand
CTTTGGGAACAGCCCTTGAGAAAGGAAAATGAACAGCTTTTTATTCGCTGGTAAAATTTAAAATGTATTAGCCACATTGTATTCATAAATAATTGCATTTGTTTTTTTTCAACTCAAGGCGGCATATGAGTCTGGTCATGCGCATGCGTTCGGTAAACATCAACATCCGAGCATCCATTTATGACTTGACATTTGTACATTCACATAATTATACAGGAAAAAGTTGCTGTAATAATATACATGACAATCTTCGAAACAGTATTGTGTCGTGGGCAATTGAGTTGTTTTACCTGGTATTGAGAATTGCAGTATAAATGTTTGCAGATGAGTGCATATGCGCAATTGCTATTTTCTCTGTTACCTGCAGAGTGCATGAATGACAAGAATAACAAAACTGGGCAATCATTTGGTGCTGCGGTTATTTCAAAGTTCTTGCACGCGTCATTCTTATTTTGTGTCCTCCCTGGCGAAAAACCTTGACCATTTCAAAGGAACGAGGTTAGGTCTTTTTAGAGACGTCAACCTGACTAACCAGACATATTAGTACTCATCCCAACCACATCTATGGTATAAGCATTACAAAATTTTGTTACCATATGCATGTAGTTTCAAAAATGTATTGTAGCAAGGTGCGGACTATCTACACAATATGTCGACAATACAAGAAAGTCGACTTATTGTACTTTGATGGGCTTTTTTTAAACGTTTGTGTATTCGTGGATTATTATTTAGGTTGAATAGGGAAACACTGAAGCGATTACAGAGGCAGAATCAGATGACCTGATATGCTAACTAACCACTCTTTTGAAAGGATATACTTATATTGTTATTGTTAGTAATATTGGGTCCATCTAGATTCAAAATGTGGATCGATGCTTAGTGAGCTTTGACATATGCAACAAAGAGACCAAGGAGTTTATTATAAATACTGTGAGTCGTCGGTTTCTATTTGAATCAGAGGAGCACATGATTAAGACAGTTGTGTCTAAGGTCTATGAAACACGAAGAATTCACACCCAATATATTCAAAGACACTCACTGGAGGAGTCACGGATCCCACAGCCTTCCGTAAATGGCCGTACCATAAATAAAATGTCCACGATGCATTATCCTGGCTATTTTCGACATCAATAAACCTTGTGCGTGCATTGCGCAATGTTATTGACAATCGCAACATTATGGATATCGCCTTGTCAATAGCCAAGAATAATATTGACAGTATGTCAGAGTCATTGTAGATATCAAGTAGCTGTTATCCCATTACCTCTAATACATACAGCTAAATATAGCAAAACAAGGCTCAATGTGGAACAGAATGCTGCTCTGACTTTGATGTATGACTACTTATGTACGACCTATTGATAGAAACAAGATACCTAGCTTTATCTTGCTTTGTAATCCTATGATAATGCGCTAGAAGCATACGAAAAGCAAGAAGCTTAAGCTGATCGACAGGCCATACTTTACAACACGTTGCACGGGATGTAGCTTTTGTTAATGCCTCATGATTGATATATAGAATGTACAAAGTGCACGTGCCATTTTAAACACCACAATGCACTGTCCCACAAACCAGCGTCATGGCTTGAATATCAGAATGTACGTTTGTAGGCTACAGGTTTCCTGATCCGTAGGAATGGGTTCTTTGTGAGAGATTTGAGGGGCTCTCACAATAACTAGACTTTACGTTTTCCCATTTAATATTTTTTAAAAGCCTACGATATTCGTAACACATATCAGTCCCACAACTCTTCCATAAATCAAATCAGAGTCAATATTATCCATATTCTCGATTAAAACTTTAGAAGCGCATCATTAGATGAAGAACTGGGCATATGTTATGAGTTGCCGTAAATGTATCAGCTGCAGAAACGCGGTGATACTCTACGTCTTTTTGATTTAGGAATGCATAAGCGTTAGAAATATACCTATAGCCACAATCGTTGAAATCCAAAATATTTTCAACAAATAACATTCGAGTTTATATTTGATAAAGAATACCCAACAACGGCCATGAAACTATGCATTAAAACGACATTTCATAATTTGTAAAATCAATTAATTCAGTTAGTACAACTATTCCAGAATCATGACTAATCCGACTGCATGCCCACCCTAGGATATATAGATTGTAAAAGTATGTCTTTAAAGACAAAAAAGGCACCGATCTGAATAGCAGTCACAGTATTCACAAAATCTTCACCGTGACTAGAGGCAATGTTATACTTGATCAGCACCTGTACCGTTAGAGGCATGGCTCTTTTCGAAGACTTGCGCAAGCAATGAACTTATGGAGACAATATGTGAATGCAGAACGTAGAATTAGCCACAATTCGCTTGCTGGTATAAATAAGAAATTTTGTGCGCAATTACTACATTTCTCCATTACAATAATACAATTCGATAATGCACAAAAACGTTTACGAAGCAACGTGACATTTTCAAACAACAGGGATTCGGAATAACACGCTTAACAATGTGAATTTTTGTAAATCGTTTTTGCACCGATGAAAAGCATCAGCAACTAAGGCATCAATTGTGCATTTTGATCAATTAAAGCGTTGTGTATAAATCATTATGATGCAATGCCAATACAATGTTAAGAACGAATCAGAATAATTGATTCCGGATGAGTGCTTTGTTGAGAATGAATGAATGAAAAATGCCACGTCTAATCACTTAGTCAACTTGCTTCATCTATTTTAAGGTTGTTGCACGTTTCCGGCACATTTCGCTCACGTTCTTGACCAGGATGTATGAAGACTCTCTACGGCATGTCAGCCTGATTGACCTGACGTTGTAGGTTGAGTGCTCATCCCAAAGGCCAACTACGGCTCTAAAATTGCTTTTAGTTTCTCCTTTAATATTTAACGCTCGTTACATACTATGTCGACATAAGGTTTGGGCTTTGACACCGCAAGAAAGCAGAATTTTTGTACTAGGTGAAACACCCAAAAACTTCAACCGCATTCATGAATAATTCTTATGTCATTTCTGTATAATATATTGCTACTTTATAAAGTTGCGGCAATCCAGTAAACACGAGTCGCTTTGCTGCTGACATAAAAACAACATCTGAATTTTATCTACAACAGAAATGAAATCAATTACCGTGTCAATATCCATAAACAACATGACACCAATCCTAATAAGCAATAATAATTAAAATTGACTTAGGTCTGTCACCAGATGCCAAAGCCAAATCGCTATGTCATATGTTGTATGTCTATAAATTTGGTTGTCCCGATCTGGCATGTATGTAATTGCAATGGGTGAGTCATTTAATTGCAGAAAGCTGCAATTATTCTGCTTTTCCAGCCTATTGTTTCGAAGGTGTTTGATTACCCTGTAGTGGAATATTGGCTATTTGTCAAATCCTGTATTGCATGTTCTAATTAGACGTGAACAAATAAATATAGTATAACACGTCAAGTCGTTTTCAGTCCTCTAATTGGGGTCATTTCCAAACCCTTCATTCGGCGAGTACCATTTTAAATATGCAAGAACATGTTGTCATTTTAAATGATACAACCTCTCCTTTGTAGTGTATTTGAATCTTACATAGAAAGGGTCCTAGTTATAAAGTACGACTCCGAAAGGTTTATGCGATTACCTCTAGAATTCGCATTTGCAGCTAATGAGTCGGCGTGCTGTTCGAATAAGGCTCCCGGTACACCAAAGATCATTTTCCTTGAAGAATAATATGTAGATGCCTTTTTCATTATTGGCAGCAATTTCGTGTGTCCTCACGTTTGAGTTTGAGGTTCAGCCCCAAACATGCTTATTATCATCAAAACTAATTACATGAGGTGTGGCGCAGTATTACTTACAGAGCAACTAATGGCATGGTGCAAGCAACAAGATTATCCGAAGTAAAGTATCATTTAATCATGTCATATACTGCCCAGGAATGGAAAAGCAATTTCCTATGTACAGCGCGATAAGAGCATAACCTTTTCTCTAAACACCAATTAGCACAGGTTCATATAAGCTACGGATAACGGGTTGATGATCATAGTCAAACATTAACCTATTTATGTAGTGACCGCTGTTGATCAAATGACTGTAACTTCTATTAGTTGTGTTGACATCGAACGGCATCGGTGGTGAATACAAGAGATAGTGGCATCAATCGTGTTACAACACACCGCGAACTTGGTTCAAGACTCAAATACAGTATTCTCATATTACGTAAAAGCTCTCAGGAGGAATATTAATAGGTTTGATTGGCTTTGGTTCATAGCTTTCACTGTTGATGACAATTACGAATAACTTTATTTGTAGTGGCCGTAGTGTGTCACATGATTTCAATGCATAAATGTGGTTTAACTTCTTTGAGTTTTTCTAACATATCGCGAAATTTGTGATGAATACATCGAGTGTTGGCATAAATCGTGTTACAAAACACATGTGGATTCTAGAACTTAAACACTGATAACTTGGTGGAGGAATCGGTGCGTTTACTATATATTCATGTTGCTTAAAGACCTTGATGTCAGTGGTATTTACCCTGATTGTTACAAGTGGGCTTATAGGTTTGATGGGCCTTCACTGTAAATCACACCAAGCAGAAATATATATACTCCTGATACGATGTTGTTGGGTTTTCAGTCAATCTTAACCGCTTGACCCTAATGCAATTGAAGAATGAACAAGAGTGGTTCGTGTATTGCAATAACTACTCTGCTAAAGTGATATAAGTACAAGTACATTAGTCTTAACACACTTAACTGCCAAGCGACGATGTCATTTATGCCAGAACTCATATACCACCCCTGTTAGGTTTCTCTGCCAAATGTCGCTTACTAAGCGCAACACGATGGCCTAGATGTGCATTAGTTTACTGGTTAGAGGATGCATTTGTTAGTGTTTATATATATATTCTTCTCCCTACAAATGTCAAATCTGTCATTTTGGTGCTGGAAGTGATCATACAGGAGCTTATTTTTGTAAGATATGGAGCTGAAGCTATGTAAAATGAAATTTGTTCTACGTTACTGTTTTCTTTTTCGTACTCGTGTGTGATTTTGTTGTTGTGGCAGTTAATAGCGTGTCTGCACATCTGCTGTACGAAATCTAGATAATTATTATTGCTATCATTACACTTCAACGCGATTTGCTGGTTATACTTGTAGGTATGTACACCCGTGGTTATGTTCACCATTTACAACTTTCTGATATATATATATTATAGAGATATATATATATATATATATATATATATATATATATATATATATATATATATATATATATATATATATATATATATATATATATATATATATATATATATATATATATATATATATATATATATATATATATATATATATATATCAATTAACGCATGTACTTTCAGCTATAGGAAGTGGGGTATCTTTCATCGGCTGTGCTATTTGCAGATAAACACAACCCATAATAAGTCATACAAAAACAATGCATGATACAATTGTCAAATGCATATTTGCATAACCCAATCATGTTCGTTTACAAACATATGGACATCCAGCTCCATCATGCTTGCTTATTATAAAAGAACCAGCAGTAACTACATTTTGTATGCAGATTCGGATAGCTTTCCCTTGGATGTCACTGATTACATATAACATATATCAACTTCTATTGTCGCTCTGTGGCTCCGAAATCCCGTTACATTGCTAACAATATGTTTGGTTTCTTAGCATTCACTGTTGATGACAATCACACACACCTTTATATGTAGTGGCCGTAGTGTGTCACACGATTCCAACGCAAACTGTGGTTATTGATTAGTTATTCTAACATATCGCGTTACAAAACATATGCGGTTTCTACAACTTCAACACTGATAACTTTGTGGAGGATTCTGTGCATCTACAATATTTTCATGTTGCTTAGAAACCCTGATGAGAGTCTTATTTGCTTTGATCTTCAAAGGTGACTTAAAAGCTTTCTTAGCTTTCACTTTTGATCACATCAAGCCGAAATATCCATTTCTGATAAGATGTTGTGGGTTTTGTTCACAATATTATGCATTTGCTGTTGCAATAGATGAATGAACACGAGTTCGTGTAATGCAATAACTATTCTGCTTAATTGAGTACAAGCACAATGGACTGCCAAGCTACGATGTGATTAGAAACCAAGATACCTCTCCAGTCCCGGGTAGGCTTCTTAGCTATATGTCGCTAACTGAGCGCACCGCGATGGCCTTGATGTGCATTAGTTTACTGGTTAGAGGATGCATTTTATGATTTATATAAACATCAGCGATTATGCACAACAGATCATGGCAGACAATATCAGGAGTCAGTTCCTCGATTCAACTACATCGTTACCGTTGAGGTAGATAGCATCAACAAAGATCACGCGATATATATATATATATATATATATATATATATATATATATATATATATATATATATATATATATATATATATATATATATATATATATATATATATATATATATATATATATATATATATATTCACCAGTGTATCCCTAGTGTAAGGGGGTTGGTTTAGCCGCAAATCTGTGCTGTATTCTCATTGGGCTCCGTGGTGGATAGGGACAACTCGTGAAGAAACGGCTGACATCCATTATAGCTTTAATAACCACAAAACCATAAAAAAGGAACATTTATGAGCAGGGATTGACTCTGCTTTCCCGGTGCTGAGAGTATAAAGAAAACCTGATCATTCACTAAACAATCTCTGTTTGCCGCCAGGCGATAACAGATTTGTCTGGGGTCCCCCGGGGCATGAATAGGTAATATTTTAGAGGTTAACAAGAACGTCCACTCGGGCAGCCTGTTGCAATCTGTCATACTTGATGAAGGTTTGATGAGTCACCGCCACAGCTTGTCACTGAAAGCTTTGTATCATGGCCATGGTGGAGATAATAAGGTTTGTCGCAGGAATGAGTTCATGAACTCACATCACCACACTAACGAAGGGCCTCAGAGTTGGGTATGCAAATGCTCCGTTGGAACTCTATATATTCAGCACTCTCCGGTGCGTTTGGTGTCAGGTATTTTGCCATTTCAAAAATAACTGATTTTGAAAATTACAAGCGCAAATGCGGGAAATAACATCGATAGTCGGATCGATTTTGGTGTCAACGAATCAATTGCTCAAGTTTTGCAGTCAGTGGTGCGACGTGTACGCTAAAACAGGTCTCCAAGAGAATGACGACTGGGATCTCACTGTTTTGACAATAATCCACGTTGGTTATAGTCAACATTATGTTACGTTTATTTGATTCTAGTTGAACGATAAATCGTTTCATTTTTAATCTTAACTAAGAGCGTTGTCCGTCGCAGTGCGCAGTAATGTCTCGTGGGCTGAAATCCGACTGTGTGATTTCGACACAGTAATGCCAGGAATGTAATACTGCCTTTTATCACCAAATAATGATTGATCTGCAATAAAAATGTTAAAATACATTTTGAAGGTCTAGAAGATGCAATTTCCGATTCATTATCAAGGGGAAGAAAAAAAATAAAATATATATATATATATATATATATATATATATATATATATATATATATATATATTATATATATATATAGAGCTATGTAGATATTATATGTATATATATATATTTTATATATAATATATATATATATATATATATTTATATACATATATATATACATATTTATAAACTTAAATATATATACAAATATATATACACATATATATATTGATATGTGTATATATATTGATATGTATGTATACATATATATATGTATAATATATATATATATATATATATATATATATATATATATATATATATATATATATATATATATATATATATATATTTATAGATATACATATCCACATATCTATATATGTATGTATATATGTATTTTGTCTTGTAATGAGACAGGTGGGTCGCTTCTTTTTGAAAGTCTTTATCCAGCGAATGTTAAGATAGTTGTTGATGTACATGTGCGTTTGCAGCTGGTTTTCAATGAAATAGTTTGTTTCATCGTACTTCCAAATCATATCGACAGCAAACGGCGCAAATAAACATACTTTCATTTCACCCCGTAAAAGGTTACAGACTGCCCCGTTTAAACCAAATTTGCTAGTGTACGTTTGAGGTAACATGCCCGTTTAATCACTAGACAACTTCGTCGTTGTGGGAATAGGATGCTTACAGAATTTTGACAGCACCAGGAAAATGACATTGAGTTTACATTTCGTTGAATAATTATACAAAAGCACATGTATCAAGTTATCACTTCATACACAGGCTTTCCACCAAACGCCAGTAAATGCTTTCGGCCAACCCATCATTATCGTGTTCTACTAGCAGATTACCAGGCGTTCCTCCGGATAAAATCTATATGTGGCCAAGAACAGTATCCTCTCATTCCCGCCATGACTGTAACCTACGCCCTGCCGTTACCTTTTCTTTATCCTGTCGGCGACCCCGTTCATATCAGCGCGGCGTCCCGTCGTGGCACGCACATTTATGCCGTGACCCACCCTATTTCCCAGTAATCATCCATGTTTCCATGATATATCGACGATGGTTTCATCTTATATCAAGCACGGTATTCTATTGCCATCAAAATGATCAACATTTCTGGTAGAAATTTATTTGCAGCAGGCATGCCACAACTCAGGATTCTGGTCCTGATTCAATAACAAAACACAGTAGTTGAAGCCAATGCAGCACTAATTTTGTTCTACTACGTCGCATGCTAACTTATTAAATTGACGTTGCAAGAATCCAATACCTGCGGATTATTAGATACGGAAGCAGGCAAACCATGCCTAGAGCAGACAATATATGCGAAATAAACCTTCAAATGTGCGTATTAAGGTTAAAGCGTTCACGCCTTGCACAATCCAAGTGGGCACATCTGCGGCTGTAACAGGAAGAGAGCTGCTTTTTGTTGTTGCAGTGTTGGTGTGAGTGTGTTTTGTTTGTGACTGTTCATGAAATTCGACAAGTTCAATAATATACTTCGGGGCCCTGGTAGAACTTGACAAGCATTAACCTGATGTACAGTATTAAAAAGGCTAACAAAACTTATCGTGTACGTTATGGTATACGCTATTGGATTGCCAAACCATTCACGAGTGTGGAAAACAATAAACCAGTGAACAGCGATATGAAAAGGTAAGACCTGGTGGAATCCCATTGTTTCTCAAGGAATATTTTCCCTGTGTTAGATATGCGCCATGGACAACTACCATTATGCGAATCAGCTACTTCTGTAAAGAAATTCTCGTTTGACATCTCTTACAACGTATTTTGACAAATAGGTTTGTAGATTTGTTCAAATGCGCAAAAGCTCTGAATGCTTATCTAATCATTTCTGTCGTTGATCATTTTAAATAATGACTCATAATCTTTCACTGATACATATAGCCATTTTCATTGCCGGCAATTGGCAATGGTGAATGGCAGTGTCATTGCGTGAGTATCGGAATAGCAGTCGTGAATTAAGATAGGATTTCAGCGACTAAAAACAGGCATTCGGAGGTTCACATCACGCCATACATGATCCAAATGGTAGTTAATCACAACATTATCCTTGTGTATACAAATACTCATTATTTATTTGCATACAAGAAAATATACATAATAATCATGCGAAAGATATTTGTCTGATACACACACCATTTGATAATTCGATTTCCCCTTACTGGTAGTCTATCACATCATTATTGTTTGTTTGTATGCAATGACTAAACAAGAAAAGCTAACTTAATAATCATGCGGAAAACTCCCTACTTTGCTTTGGTACAGAAACCATCTGTTTGCATCAATTACCGGTCAATAATGAAATGACGTTTGAGGTTCTCTAAGGTTGCTTGAATGTTATTGATATGGATCAACCTTTGTCGTCCCTTTAGTTTAAAAACATATATAACGGTGGGCCATAGTGATTAATAACAGTATTTTATGGTTGTAGTAAGAGAGCCATAGCTCACGACTGCATTGCTGCGTATTGGATGTAACTGGGCACTACGACAGATTAACTCATAGATGAATATTCAACAGAAGTTATCGAATATCTGATGCAATTATTGTAATTGACACAAAGCCTACTAAGTTGTTCAAGATGTAATCGTTCTATGGCACGTTTGAATAACTTATCAAAACATCTGATCAGTTTGGTGGAAAAACATCATAGCTCATCCCTGTATGGCAAAGCACATACACATGCATGCATCAAAAATTAATGCATAGCGAGTATCAATTATATAATTTTTTTAAAACTGCGAATGCATGCATATATAGTCTCATGTCTGGTGACAATTTGACAGCAGTTGTCATCCATATGGCTAAACAAACAGGTTTATTTCTCTCGACCGCAAACGTTATTACGTTAGTACACTACAATATTTTTACATGAAACAAACACTTGCCTTTCAAATAGCTCTATAACAAACCCTATCCTAGCGCTTCCAAACTATATACTTGCTGCGGCATCGATCCGTCTCAGCTGTACTTCATCAGGCTAAACTTGCGACATGCTTTCCTGTAAAATGTACCAATCTCATTGGTTAATGTAGGTATGCTATGGCTATTACCCATCGGCATTTGAACACGTGGCGAGGAAGGCCTGCAAGTCCGGAAAATACTCAGTACCTAATGACGGTGATGTGGAGCTTACCACCCAATGGAATAAATGCTACTCTACCGTACAGCATGATTTAGTGTCGTCCTTGTGCGTGACGTTTATCATATTCAGGGTTTCTCTTGTCACTTCGGGGTATATTACTTTTACAGCGCTCCATAAGATGATATAAACCTTTGTATGGTTAACTAATTATAAAATGTGATTATATACTGCCTAATTATTTGACAGTATGCGTGACTGTGAACAAGAAGCCCCATCTGCCTGCTGAAAAGCCCGAGGACAAGGCTGGATATATAAATTGGATGCGGTGGCATCGACCAATCAGGAGACTCCATCTCCCAAACATAATCTTCCAGACTGTGATCGCGATGACCTCGGCTCAACAGTCCAGCGTGCCTTTGTTTGCTTAGTTATTGTGCCACCTGGAGCTATAGGTTCGATGGCTAGGATGACTGCATAAGGCAAGTTGGTTGTGAAAGCAAAAGTAAAAGGCTGTATGACACAATAAATATCGACGAAGCAAACCTATCGCATATATTGGATTTGATACGCATTCATATTGTAGCAAATTCTCCCATCTGAAAACACCTACGCTCTCTTTAATGACATCTGATTGCGGAAGAGATAACTATAATGATCCTTTCCTTTTATTTTCGTACCCAAGTTTGAGTTGTACCTGGTAGTTTCATAAAAAAAGCAGTGTATAGCAAGGCAGATGTGATTGCGTCCTAAATAGCCCTTAATGATAGCATCTGATGGACGACAGACAGTGCTTTAATTATTTGGAACGGATTAGTTTTGTAACTTGAATGCAACCTGTGAATAGTAAAGTATGTTCTTAAACCTGAGAATAGGTTATGTAGCCAGACATATCAAACGCTAGACTAACAAACAACCGGTGCTATTTAGGGGGATTTTGGTTGTAAGCTGCAAGCTCAAATTTGCTTCCGTTCAACAGCAGTTGTTTTGGGCAAGTGACATTTTGACTGGTTTAATCGTGGAAAGTAGCCCTCCCAATATAACCTCCAGACGCATCCTGTAACGACAAATTGAATTCCATCTGCCCTTTAGCTAATGGATCAAATTTGGTGCTGTCTAAGAAGACAGAACATGGGCTAAATCCTTAGTTGGTTTTTTCCCTCCTAATGCGGTAGGTTGGTAAGAGCTTTGAAGCAGATTATTACAGATGAACTAAGTAGGCCTAAAATTCGATACCAACAATGGCCTTGATCGGCATACCATGTTATGTTAATCTACATTACTATATGATAACTAGGACTTTAATTTATGTTTAAATTGTCAATTAGATACATTCAACATACATACCTCGTGAGATACACAACTACATAATTGATTTGTACTTTACCAAAAACAGCGGTCATAGCAAAAAGAGGCTATGCAACGTAGGACTGACTATATTCTATTGCCCAATTAGGGACAACTCGTGAAGAAACGGCTGACATCCATTATAGCTTTAATAACCACAAAACCATAAAAAAAGGAACATTTATGAGCAGGGATTGACTCTGCTTTCCCGGTGCTGAGAGTATAAAGAAAACCTGATCATTCACTAAACAATCTCTGTTTGCCGCCAGGCGATAACAGATTTGTCTGGGGTCCCCCGGGGCATCAATAGGTAATATTTTAGAGGTTAACAAGAACGTCCACTCGGGCAGCCTGTTGCAATCTGTCATACTTGATGAAGGTTTGATGAGTCACCGCCACAGCTTGTCACTGAAAGCTTTGTATCATGGCCATGGTGGAGATAATAAGGTTTGTCGCAGGAATGAGTTCATGAACTCACATCACCACACTAACGAAGGGCCTCAGAGTTGGGTATGCAAATGCTCCGTTGGAACTCTATATATTCAGCACTCTCCGGTGCGTTTGGTGTCAGGTATTTTGCCATTTCAAAAATAACTGATTTTGAAAATTACAAGCGCAAATGCGGGAAATAACATCGATAGTCGGATCGATTTTGGTGTCAACGAATCAATTGCTCAAGTTTTGCTGTCAGTGGTGCGACGTGTACGCTAAAACAGGTCTCCAAGAGAATGACGACTGGGATCTCAAATCACTGCTTTGACAATAATCCACGTTGGTTATAGTCAACATTATGTTACGTTTATTTGATTCTAGTTGAACGATAAATCGTTTCATTTTTAATCTTAACTAAGAGCGTTGTCCGTCGCAGTGCGCAGTAATGTCTCGTGGGCTGAAATCCGACTGTGTGATTTCGACACAGTAATGCCAGGAATGTAATACTGCCTTTTATCACCAAATAATGATTGATCTGCAATAAAAATGTTAAAATACATTTTGAAGGTCTAGAAGATGCAATTTCCGATTCATTATCAAGGGGAAGAAAAAATAATAATAATATATATATATATATATATATATATATATATATATATATATATATATATATATATATATATAGATATATATATATAGTATATATATATATATATATATATATATATAAAATATATATATATATATATATATACATATATATATACATATTTATAAACTTAAATATATATACAAATATATATACACATATATATATTGATATGTGTATATATATTGATATGTATATATACATATATATATGTATATATATATATATATATATATATATATATATATATATATATATATATTATAGATATACATATCCACATATCTATATATGTATGTATATATGTATTTTGTCTTGTAATGAGACAGGTGGGTCGCTTCTTTTTGAAAGTCTTTATCCAGCGAATGTTGAGATAGTTGTTGATGTACATGTGCGTTTGCAGCTGGTTTTCAATGAAATAGTTTGTTTCATCGTACTTCCAAATCATATCGACAGCAAACGGCGCAAATAAACATACTTTCATTTCACCCCGTAAAAGGTTTACAGACTGCCCCGTTTAAACCAAATTTGCTAGTGTACGTTTGAGGTAACATGCCCGTTTAATCACTAGACAACTTCGTCGTTGTGGGAATAGGATGCTTACAGAATTTTGACAGCACCAGGAAAATGACATTGAGTTTACATTTCGTTGAATAATTATACAAAAGCACATGTATCAAGTTATCACTTCATACACAGGCTTTCCACCAAACGCCAGTAAATGCTTTCGGCCAACCCATCATTATCGTGTTCTACTAGCAGATTACCAGGCGTTCCTCCGGATAAAATCTATATGTGGCCAAGAACAGTATCCTCTCATTCCCGCCATGACTGTAACCTACGCCCTGCCGTTACCTTTTCTTTATCCTGTCGGCGACCCCGTTCATATCAGCGCGGCGTCCCGTCGTGGCACGCACATTTATGCCGTGACCCACCCTATTTCCCAGTAATCATCCATGTTTCCATGATATATCGACGATGGTTTCATCTTATATCAAGCACGGTATTCTATTGCCATCAAAATGATCAACATTTCTGGTAGAAATTTATTTGCAGCAGGCATGCCACAACTCAGGATTCTGGTCCTGATTCAATAACAAAACACAGTAGTTGAAGCCAATGCAGCACTAATTTTGTTCTACTACGTCGCATGCTAACTTATTAAATTGACGTTGCAAGAATCCAATACCTGCGGATTATTAGATACGGAAGCAGGCAAACCATGCCTAGAGCAGACAATATATGCGAAATAAACCTTCAAATGTGCGTATTAAGGTTAAAGCGTTCACGCCTTGCACAATCCAAGTGGGCACATCTGCGGCTGTAACAGGAAGAGAGCTGCTTTTTGTTGTTGCAGTGTTGGTGTGAGTGTGTTTTGTTTGTGACTGTTCATGAAATTCGACAAGTTCAATAATATACTTCGGGGCCCTGGTAGAACTTGACAAGCATTAACCTGATGTACAGTATTAAAAAGGCTAACAAAACTTATCGTGTACGTTATGGTATACGCTATTGGATTGCCAAACCATTCACGAGTGTGGAAAACAATAAACCAGTGAACAGCGATATGAAAAGGTAAGACCTGGTGGAATCCCATTGTTTCTCAAGGAATATTTTCCCTGTGTTAGATATGCGCCATGGACAACTACCATTATGCGAATCAGCTACTTCTGTAAAGAAATTCTCGTTTGACATCTCTTACAACGTATTTTGACAAATAGGTTTGTAGATTTGTTCAAATGCGCAAAAGCTCTGAATGCTTATCTAATCATTTCTGTCGTTGATCATTTTAAATAATGACTCATAATCTTTCACTGATACATATAGCCATTTTCATTGCCGGCAATTGGCAATGGTGAATGGCAGTGTCATTGCGTGAGTATCGGAATAGCAGTCGTGAATTAAGATAGGATTTCAGCGACTAAAAACAGGCATTCGGAGGTTCACATCACGCCATACATGATCCAAATGGTAGTTAATCACAACATTATCCTTGTGTATACAAATACTCATTATTTATTTGCATACAAGAAAATATACATAATAATCATGCGAAAGATATTTGTCTGATACACACACCATTTGATAATTCGATTTCCCCTTACTGGTAGTCTATCACATCATTATTGTTTGTTTGTATGCAATGACTAAACAAGAAAAGCTAACTTAATAATCATGCGGAAAACTCCCTACTTTGCTTTGGTACAGAAACCATCTGTTTGCATCAATTACCGGTCAATAATGAAATGACGTTTGAGGTTCTCTAAGGTTGCTTGAATGTTATTGATATGGATCAACCTTTGTCGTCCCTTTAGTTTAAAAACATATATAACGGTGGGCCATAGTGATTAATAACAGTATTTTATGGTTGTAGTAAGAGAGCCATAGCTCACGACTGCATTGCTGCGTATTGGATGTAACTGGGCACTACGACAGATTAACTCATAGATGAATATTCAACAGAAGTTATCGAATATCTGATGCAATTATTGTAATTGACACAAAGCCTACTAAGTTGTTCAAGATGTAATCGTTCTATGGCACGTTTGAATAACTTATCAAAACATCTGATCAGTTTGGTGGAAAAACATCATAGCTCATCCCTGTATGGCAAAGCACATACAAATGCATGCATCCAAAATGAATGCATAGCGAGTATCAATTATATAATTTTTTTAAAACTGCGAATGCATGCATATATAGTCTCATGTCTGGTGACAATTTGACAGCAGTTGTCATCCATATGGCTAAAACAGCTCCAAACAGGTTTATTTCTCTCGACCGCAAACGTTATTACGTTAGTACACTACAATATTTTTACATGAAACAAACACTTGCCTTTCAAATAGCTCTATAACAAACCCTAACCAAATGAACGCTTCCAAACTATATACTTGCTGCGGCATCGATCCGTCTCTGCTGTACTTCATCAGGCTAAACTTGCGACATGCTTTCCTGTAAAATGTACCAATCTCATTGGTTAATGTAGGTATGCTATGGCTATTACCCATCGGCATTTGAACACGTGGCGAGGAAGGCCTGCAAGTCCGGAAAATACTCAGTACCTAATGACGGTGATGTGGAGCTTACCACCCAATGGAATAAATGCTACTCTTCACCACCCCAACTACCGTACAGCATGATTTAGTGTCGTCTTTGTGCGTGACGTTTATCATATTCAGGGTTTCTCTTGTGAATATTACTCTTACAGTACGTAGCCGATTAGTGACCTCGACGATCACATCATTACTTAATTAACACCGATATTGACAACCGAATGTGTCTATGAATACTGACTACCGTACGTGTATAACAACAATATATCACAAAGCATTAGTGTCGTCACAACATTTGTTGCGTTTACACATCCTGGTTTATGCATCGTTCATATTTAAGGGCTATCTCTTGTCACTTCTTCGCTATATTACTTTTATCAGCGCTCCATAAGATGATATAAACCTTTGTATGGTTAACTAATTATAAAATGTGATTATATACTGCCTAATTATTTGACAGTATGCGTGACTGTGAACAAGAAGCCCCATCTGCCTGCTGAAAAGCCCGAGGACAAGGCTGGATATATAAATTGGATGCGGTGGCATCGACCAATCAGGAGACTCCATCTCCCAAACATAATCTTCCAGACTGTGATCGCGATGACCTCGGCTCAACAGTCCAGCGTGC
Organism: Urechis unicinctus; assembly: GCA_034190875.2. Lineage (NCBI taxonomy): Eukaryota > Metazoa > Annelida > Polychaeta > Xenopneusta > Urechidae > Urechis > Urechis unicinctus. The sequence goes on along the minus strand of CM067356.1, from coordinate 46,757,779 downwards.
CTTTGTTTGCTTAGTTATTGTGCCACCTGGTTGTGGCAAAGCTTATGCTGCTCAGATATGATTACAATGCAGCCAACCTATATGAGTCCTCTTGGCGGAGCTATAGATTCGATGGCTAGGATGACTGCATAAGGCAAGTGGGTTGTGAAAGCAAAAGTAAAAGGCTGTATGACACAATAAATATCGACGAAGCAAACCTATCGCATATATTGGATTTGATACGCATTCATATTGTAGCAAATTCTCCCATCTGAAAACACCTACGCTCTCTTTAATGACATCTGATTGCGGAAGAGATAACTATAATGATCCTTTCCTTTTATTTTCGTACCCAAGTTTGAGTTGTACCTGGTAGTTTCATAAAAAAACAGTGTAAAGCAAGGCAGATGTGATTGCGTCCTAAATAGCCCTTAATGATAGCATCTGATGGACGACAGACAGTGCTTTAATTATTTGGAACGGATTAGTTTTGTAACTTGAATGCAACCTGTGAATAGTAAAGTATGTTCTTAAACCTGAGAATAGGTTATGTAGCCAGACATATCAAACGCTAGACTAACAAACAACCGGTGCTATTTAGGGGGATTTTGGTTGTAAGCTGCAAGCTCAAATTTGCTTCCGTTCAATAGCAGTTTTTGGGCAAGTGACATTTTGACTGTGGTTTAATCGTGGAAAGTAGCCCTCCCAATGTAACCTCCAGACGCATCCTGTAACGACAAATTGAATTCCATCTGCCCTTTAGCTAATGGATCAAATTTGGTGCTGTCTAAGAAGACAGAACATGGGCTAAATCCTTAGTTGTTTTTTCCCCTCCTAATGCGGTAGGTTGGTAAGAGCTTTGAAGCAGATTATTACAGATGAACTAAGTAGGCCTAAAATTCGATACCAACAATGGCCTTGATCGGCATACCATGTTATGTTAATCTACATTACTATATGATAACTATGACTTTAATTTATGTTTAAATTGTCAATTAGATACATTCAACATACATACCACGTGAGATACACAACTACATAATTGATTTGTACTTTACCAAAAACAGCGGTCATAGCAAAAAGAGGCTATGCAACGTAGGACTGACTATATTCTATTGCCCAATTATTATTAGTTTTCTTTCCTCATTTTAAAGGAAGGTATTGCATCTAGCTTCATTCACATCTGCTGCTCTTTGGGTCAGACGAGATTTGAAACACAGGAAACGTCATGAAATTCTACCTGGCCAACATTAGTTGCATTAATACAAGAAATTGCCGTACGTGTTCTGCATCACCTTGTTCAATGACCCACATAATCACTCATTGACAACGAGTATACTGAAGACGTTTGTGCTATGGGGTATGCTCAAACAACATTAAGCCTTGCACACGTTCGTTATTTGCATTGCCTTTCCCATACCGTGTTTGATATTTTGAAATCGATCAAACGAACAAGTATTGTCAATTAAAGTATTTGAAATCAATTATTACAATGCAAGTGATTTCGCCCACAAATGAATCCTACTTATCAGCTTTTTATCGCACAATCGTACTCAGACAGAAACGATATGTGATCTTGCAAAGAAAGATACTACTTAAAATCTTGTTACGTTTGAAGAATAACATCTTATGTGAATATGCGCATTACTATGTACCTCCGCCATTCTTAATGAATATATATATATATATATATATATATATAGAGATATATATATATATATATATATATATATATATATATATATATATATATATATATATAAATATATATATAAGTATATATACATATATATGCAAATGTATATATATACATATATATATATATATGTATATATATACATAAAATATATATATATATATATATATATGCATATATATGTATTTATGTATATTTGTACCTCCGCCATTATTAATATATATATATATATATATATATATATATATATCTATATATATCTATATATATATATATATATATATATATCTATATATATATATATATATATATATATATATATATATATATATATATATATATATATATATCAAATGCCGCGACAGCCAGTGCTTTGACAGCATAGACACATAGGTTTGGGGGTATCTTCTTTATGTAAGCAACACCCCGTGGTACATTTAAAATGAAATTTAGGAAATGTGGACACATTTTAATCAATGGGTTGCTGGCGGCGCGTTGCTACCTTATCTTCACGCATCTTGACCCCGCTTTACATTTCCTGTATTTCCTCACGCTATGGCGTAAAATAGCAATGATGACAACGTCAGCTAGAAATTGTCTACTATTTTTGTTTGCGACGCGGCACCGATGCATCCAACATTGACGCAAAATTAAAAGCTACATTCGCCCACGTTGTGCTGGTTTCAACGGGTTGTGGCACGACCTACTCAGGTGCTTATTACAAATCTACTGACCCATATAAACCACAAACTCCAGCATATTGTTAAGTGTTACGGAGAATGGATTTTACACCGAGTTTCCTGGGGTGGTGTACATCATTTGATATCAAGGGTGGTAGTCAAAACACCTGTGTGATCATCAATTACTTGATGCACGAAACGGATGAACGCATCACTGATTTATGGTCAAAAAGCGGGCACTGTGGCAACGCAAGTGTTGTGCATCGCATGCAGAACATATATATTTTTTAAAATAACCCTATTGAACAACCAGCCTTTATGCACAAAATCCGGTGGCTGTGTTAAAAAACCCACAGAGTGTTTCATCAATCATGCATTTGGATAAACAAATATATTGACCCAACGATTGCTAATCGCTCGTTAGAGCGGCCAACCCAGAACTTGTGGATAATCTGGGCGAATGTGCTGTCAATGTTCGAATGGCGAAGAACTAGACCCAGAAGCGTAACATGGCCCAATCACGCAGCGTATCTAAATCCTGGCTCCCCGTAAAATACACAGCAATGAAAAGGCCGGTTCCCGTGGCGTAGTGGTATACTACGTCACCTTTCAACCAACAGGTCATGGGTTCGATACCATGGTGTGAAAACCTAACTGGTTCTCCGTGACATGTATGATCACATTAAATGGCGGTCCCATCTCAGAAAGGGAGCTCAATAGTACCGTGCTGGACCTTCGTCCCAGTGGCGTTGGTTTCGGGGCCCGGTCTGGGCAACGGGATAGTACCAAGTGGGCGCTTAAGGGGAGCTCTCCAAATATCACAATCATCCTCATCTATCACCGTCGCGATATCACCTCGTGGTTGAAAGTGACCTAAAACTACCATTACCCCGTACTACAAATAAAGCTGTGTTGCAAAGTGTTGACCATTAGGATCGATAGTATGTATTGCTAGCGTTGTGGACAATGTTGGGTACTCTCTTGAAACATGGTCGAGAAACTTATATAGACTCCCGCTTATAAAATGTCACCACAACATCATCATCACTGACGGAAGCCCGCGATAAATGAAGTAATGAAATCCATACCTAGAGCCAGTCAACGTTTGTTTGTTTGTTTGTTTATGGAACGCATCCCAAGAAATCCCGAGTAGGGTTGGAAGATTAAGGTGAACTTGTGATCATAAGGCAAACTCTTCCGTGGTACTATTGCGACTATTTCAGTCAAAGGAAACGCCACAGTTGAGAAGTGTTTTCCAACAATTTCGGTAAAGTTAGACTTGGTGAGACATGGGCCAGAACCCATTCAGATATGATCACTATGAATGTTTTCGCGCCTGTATTTCAGCGGTCACTTATACAAGCGCAGTTATGTTTATGTCTTAATTATCATACCAACAACGACAATGTGGGCTAGGTAGGCTTACTATCCCCAGCGTTTTACTGTACGCCTTTGATCTGATACCTTTGAGGGGGCGGTAATTTCAATTGTGTGAAGTTAGGCGATGTACGCATAGGGATGCGTAGTTGCCCGAGGGCTACCGCACATCGTGAACGTTGCGGTCTCGACGGAATATGTGACAGAAGATAAAGTGGACCGTTCTCCGAACATGCTCATCAGGGGTCGGCTTGCAACATCATCTTTCAGTACTTTCTGGGAAACCTCTAGCTGCAGACACTGTCAAGTTTAAGCCATGCGTTTTAATCAAATAGCGTTTCATTTGTTGAGAGCGAGACTTGACTACCGAAGAATCAGTATGCTAAATGTCGGCACTGTTTGGCGTAGGTTCCAAACAAACCATGCACCAAATGAGAAATAGACATAATTAAGAGAAAAGTAAAATTATTTCGTCGTATCAATGGAATCAGTTCGCATTTAGTGGGTTCACATTTTTGCCTGTGAAGGTGGAGTGAATTGGGTTTAAAGTACTAAACTAAATCATTGATCTAATCAGCGGCATTTGGGTGATATAGGTCCCACTGAACAGACACTTCATTGCAAGGCGCATAAATATTGCACACTGCCTTCGTTTATAGAGGTTTTATCAATATTATAATGCAGTGCATCTTTACGCAATACTCACACTAATCAGTTTTTGCCACCATCGTAGTTTGATATATTCCTGCGATGATACATTCATATAATACTCCATCAGTATGCGACCCATTATTCATAATACATTGTGTTAAGTCCTCATGGCTATTTATTGCTCTGCAAACATTAATTATTCCTAGTTATTGTTCCATTGTTACCATTCCTTAAACAATCACGCGAGACATGCAGCTCGTGGTCTCTCGCACTTTCATGGTTTCTTGCTTTGCTAAAAAAACAAGTAAAGATGTTTGGTTGCGTAATCATCGGCCATGCACCGCTCAAGATTGTAAAAATCATCGGTGTTTCATGAGTAAGCACCAGAGCAATTGGGTTAATATGTTTTTTCTGAAATGTAAAATGGAATTTTTCAAGCACAAGATGTTGCGACTCTTTCCTAAAGTACAACCAATAATAGACCACATTAACTCTAAGCGCCATTTTAATTCTCCAGTTCGATCCAATAATACTCAACGATTGGATTGTCATCATGCCGACTAAACTTGTTATCTAAATGTGTTGTGTTGTGTATCAAGTGCTGTCGCGATGTAAATATTGATGCTGAGGAAAAACATAGAACGCAAGTGCAGAATTTCATAACTTGCAGATAACTAGTTGGACAGGTCTGGTTATAATCAATCAGGTGACATAAGATAGGGTTTGTGCTTGTTAGTGATACACTTGCCTTGAAATCATAGAGGGTGATTGAAAGAGATATTAAGACTTATTCTGATGTAGTTGATTGCCCGATTGTCCTTATTTACCTCTCTGTCAAGGACGTTTGTGAAAAACTGTCATAAAACTCATCATTAGCACCCCTGGCAGTAAGAGGAATCAGCAATGACCCGTAAATTCGGACGTACTTTTTGCGAGAGCTAAACACACATAGAGTATGAATCATGGTTGCCGATATTGCGTGATAGAATGTCAGTGCAAACTGCATATATCCTATTGAAATCGGTTCAGAGGTGACAAAGTGAGGTTATTCAAGTGGGAATAACTAAATTATGGAATAACTTAATTATATTAACATTACGCCATCAGCATATGGCAGACTTTTTTCACAAGTCCTATGTCCTCGTCGTACTCGCTGATAGGTTCAGTGATGTATCTAAAGCACCCACAGGATTATTCATGATGATGACCATGCAACGGCCAAAGAGAATGTACGATAACACATTTCAATATCCTCTAATATTAGATTTAATATCCTCTGATATTGAAGCTCGATTCTAGGATTTCTTTTGCTTGGATCTTTATAAGTCACAAATAGACCGATGGATGGTATTTGAACAAATTGTGGTTTAATTATTTGTTATTCGACACAAGCTTATTACATGAACTATTTGAACATGAGGACGCAAATGACAGCAGTCTGAAATAAGATCTTTCCTCATTCAAACTGATGTACTCAGCTTCATGAATCCAATCTCTCATTGACATCCCTTGTAGTTTATGTGTCCCCTATCTGAAGCCACTTACGATATATATTGGATTATGCACTGAGCAAATTCTTCTCATAGACGCATACGTATGTCACTCTAGCTTTTCTGTTCAGCAGTCATTCTGGTCCTAATACATACACTGCAGTGTGAATGACAATGTAAGCCATGATCATAACAAATTAGATGATAATATTTCATTGCCATGGTGGAACCTTTATAATGTAGCAAGTGAAATGTATTGAAATATATGAACCTTCAGAACCCTACGCATAGAGTTCGAGTCTTACCTCATTATCTCAAGTTCGTATCGTGGGCATCTCTTCACCAAACTCTACTCGATACGACATCAAATCTGTGTCTGACCCGCTGGTGATGCTATATTCTGTGTCTTATCGACTGGTGAGGCTCCATTCTGTATCTGATCCGCTGGTGTGTCTTCATTCCGTGTCTTATCCAATGGTGATGTGCCATTTGTGTCTGGTTCACTTGCGATGCTTCATTCTGCGTCTGATCAACTTGCGTAGCTTCATTTGGTGGCTGATCCACTGGTGATGCTCCATTCTGCGTCTGATCTTCTTGTGTTGCTCTATTCTTTGGCTGATCGACTGGTGATACTCGATGCTGTGTCTGAACGATTGGTGATGCTCTATTCTGTGTCTGATCTACTGGTGATGCTCCATTCTGCGTCAGATCAACTTGTGATGCTCGGTTCTGTGGCTGATCGACTGGTGATGCTCCATTCTGTGTCTGACTTTCTGGTGATGCTCTATTCTGTGTCTGATCAACTGGTGATACTCCATTCTGTGTCTGATCTACTGGTGATATTCCATTCTGTCTGCTCGTCTGGTGATGCTCCATTCTGTGTCTGATCTATTGATGATGCTCCATTCGGTGTCTGATCTACTGGCTAGGCCCCATTCTGTGTCTGATCCACTGGCTAGGGCCCATTCTGTGTCTGATCCACTGGCGACGACCCATTCTGTGTCTGATCTAGTGGGGATGCTACATTTGGGGTCTGATCGACTTGCTAGGCCCCATTCTGTGATTGATCAACTGTTGATGCTCGATTTCTGATCTTCAGGTGTTGCTCATTTTGAAGTCTGATCTACTGGTGAGGCTCCATTTGTGTCAAATCGACTGATGATCCTCCATTATGTGTCAGGTCCACTTGTGATGCTCCAATCTGTGGCTGATCCACTGGTGATATTCCATTCTGTCTGATCGACTGGTGATATTCCATTCTGTCTGATCTATTGGTGATACTCCATTCTGTGTCTGATCGACTTGTGATACTCCATTCTGTGTCTGATCGACTGTTGATGCCCTATTCTGTGTCTGATCTACTTGTAATGCTCTGGTATCTTCTATCATTGACGGCAATTACTCCACGTAAAAGACAGTGCTGCCAATTAGGTGAAGAATTTTGTGGATTGAATGATCAAAACAAAACAATAAAGAGATCCCATGAGTAATCGCCGTTGTACGTCTCTTAATTTCGCAACCATGAAAAATAACCAAAATTACCACCCGATGTGCGATGTCTAGAATTGGCTATCAGAGCACACGGTCAACAATGCCTCCTATTTAGACACTCACTTGCATGGAAATGATGGGGAGAGAGCAGAATTGTTTTGGTGTTACAGAAATGAGACTCTTGGAACACGTACAATGAACATGCGTGAATGGTTATGGTTCTAGTCATATATAAACTTGGGGCTTCACGTCAGCATTCAACACCGATGTGATGGATGAGGATGATTGTGATGCTTTGGCAGCTTCCCTGAGGTATGATCACCCACCCGTTATCCAGAACTGGCTGCGAAACCCACACCACTGGGACGAACGTCGAGCTCAATACTATTGAGCTACATGGACGGGTGCATCCCCTTTCAGTGATGGGACTGCCATTGAACATAATCATCCGAGTCATGAGGGATTAGTCAGGTTTTTACACTTAAGGATCGAACCCACAACTAAAGCCGACGCATACCACTAGGCGACGTAAACCGTCTTATATGGCCAAGGAGTTTACTACGATTATACTATTGCATAAAACATGGCTAGTGAATCCTGATTGGGACATATTGAACCATTTGCATAATGATTGCCAAAGCTGTTTAGGCATATTTATATCTTGAGAAATCACGCTGCCACCACCACATAACAGAGGGGTTGGTACTGATATTGCGAAATGGCAATGAACAAAGTTAATTTTAATGCAAAAGCGCCACTGTTTCGGTGGGGTGTAGCATAGTGGGTTTGAATTCGCAAAGCAAGTCATTTACCGAATCAGTGGCACTCGGAAAAAAATGCGTCCAAAAAGATCAAAATGTATAAATCATTCAACTGAACAAACACACGCATGGATATCGCTGAGAGTACAATTGATAAATTATTATTCTCATTCATATTCTGTCAAACCTAACTCATAATGTTCAGCATTGGTGGAGGCTAAACGGTTCTGTCAGTACCGCGTTTTCATATCTTTTTGTAATTGCGTAGCTTCTCGGTAGTTGAAAATATCAAGCGACAGTGAACCAACTCCCTCTATAACCCATCGTTGTTGATAACCACTCACGGAGTGCGATCCGGTCTTTAGTTTCTAATAATATTACATCTACTTGCATTAAAACGGATTCTTTATCATGCGACATTTTGTTACTTGACATCTCGCATGACACAGTTTGGCCGAATATTATGCTATTATCGTTCACTGTCAATATGATGCTTGCAAGCGAGTTATATGCTCTGATATAAGGGGCAATATTGCGTATGCTTTAGAGGAGCGTGGATTTGCCAACAATACAAAGTAAGTCATAGCTTCAATGTTTGTTAGTTTCAAGGACATGTGTAGCGGCATGAGTTGAGTTATTTTAGGTTGTTGTACATTTCACATGTAGAACAAAAAAAGATTAAAGCAGTGGAATAAATTGGCATATCGATAGACACTTCTTATATGGGATGGACAACTGAAAAATACTTCAGGTGTAAATTAATTTACAACATAAAAACGTGTGTTCATACAACCGCATATGCTTCTTTCACAAAATAAATGGTATTGATTGTGACAAACCAGTTTCAATATTTTTCAAAAGGCCTGCACATCTACCAACGCAATAGCTACTATGCCAGATCTATGTCAAATAACATTATAGTTGAAAACTAACGCGTGTATAATTAGGTATAGTTTTGGACTTGTTTGGCTGAACGTTTAGTACTAATTGTGACCACTATTCGGCAAATATGCGTCTGCGAAATACGGATATGAATTATATATGAAATACTAAGAAGTGGTGTTGCAGCATTGTCATATCAATACAATATTGTGGCCGTTCACATGCAGAGCAGCAGAAAGCATAAGATGAACGCCGAATTATCTATCTGAATTTGCAGTTGATACAAGACGTATATTATATGGAACATCTGCAGTTTCCGTGATGTGAGCAGCACTTGACTATAAACGTGTCTGGCACATACTAATGGAATTGATCAGTCATATCAGCTCTAAATGATTATATAGAATTTCTTGTAGGACTTGGTGTACGTACACTTAATGCACGAATTGGAAGCAAATTGGGAATGGCGCCATCCTTGATAATTTTATTTAATGCCTCATTTGCGTTAACGGTCTGGTGCTGTTTGGTGTACTTCCAGCATCAAAGGCTTTTATAAGCTTTTGATCTATCACGCTAGGCATGCCGTTCACTACTTTAACTAACTCTACATTGCCGTATATGGCATAGCTACCCCAAACAGTTCTGACAAAACCAGGTAAACTTTGTTGTATGGTATGTGACGACCTGCTGCAGCGTCTTGGCTAACGACCACCTTAACGCTACCGACCCGCTCATTTCACGTATACTACACAATGAGGCGGCTTCTGGCCGAACTGTAGGCCCCCTGCCGCAGGACAACGCGCATGAGCCATTTGACAACACCCACGATAAGCGGTTTTTCCAGCTTCTCAGCTTTGAGTTTGGTATTTCTGAGAACAGCAATTGGCCGAGATGGCCAGACTAATCGCAGTGAGAACGGTTACGAGGGTTACGCCCTGCTCCCGGAACATGGCGCCGATGCACTCTCCAAGCGATGCGTCCTCGTTCAACAGCTTACTGTTGGTCACCCTGATGCGGTTAATATTGTTTCGCAGCTTTTCGTGGTTTACAGAGGCAGCCTCAACACGGACACGCCGTAAGTCATGCACTCAAGTGGTTCTCCTCTTCCTGATCCTTCCTGAGTTGAGATGAGCCTCTCTCTTCGAAATTTCCTGCTATATCGGTGAGCTGGCCTAGGTTTTTGACAAGCTTGCTCCTCTGGGTCTGCGGGCTGTATCGGCCCTTGGTTACTGACTAGCTTGCTTCTCTGTGTCTGCATATCCCGATCAAGGCCTACAGCTCTCGAAGTCTTAAGTGGTCAATGTTTTGGCCTGCACCATTGTATTGCATAATTGATGGGGTCCATAAAGCTTATTCGGCCTCAACCCCAGCCTCTGGCGCATTGTCAGGCGTGGCTAGTTGCATCTCTATTTGATCTTCAGCTTTTAGGGCTGCCATTAATTTTGGAGTTAGTTCAGGGATCACCACAAGTTCGCATCTTAACTAATCGGTAAATTCTGGGAGTCTAACCTGATCTTCTGTAAACCCGGCCGGTAATTCTGTAGAAGCCCATGTTATAGTCTTGTCCGTATCAACGCCCTACACAGGAGAGATAGCTTCTGGCTACCAGCCCGCAATGTCCTCTAAGGGGCCATCTCCTCCCATAGTGCCTCCATCTTAGTCAAACGTTGGATTATCGAAATCCATATGCATTAATGCTATATTGTCAAAGTTAAACAGGCGTTATGACTTGTATATACGGCGGCATGCAAAATCAATATCACAGGCTGCACGAGCCTCTCGCTTGACCCCGGACGGGATTTCAACAACGCAGTGAGCAAGCTGCTTGCCAAGCATGGGGTTGGGGTCAGACGTGGACGCGTGGCTGTCTATCGAGACCATGCTAATGGCGAGCTGAAGCAGGCCCGCTGTCGTGCCACTGACCCTGTGTGGTCACTTAATATCTACCGGCTTGGACGCTCTGTCACTAAGCCAGATGATCCCGTGCTCTACTATTTGTAGGACAGACCACTCCGTGGCTTTGTCAAGGAAGAGCTGCTGGTGGTGCCACTCAAACCCAGCTGTCGCCAGATGATCTTCTCACTCATTGAAGTTTATCTTTGTGACCATAGTGTTTATCCCGTTTGTCGTTGGTGGCTACCTTTCTAAGATCCATGTTCATGCAGATGTAGGGCTACATTAACAGAGAGCGATCTGTAAATCTTTGTAAACCTCATCCCAAAAGAGAGGTAAAGATTAAGGTACCTGTAGTGGATCACGTACTTGTCTTTGTTGCGTAGGTTGGGTACCATTTGTTCAACCTCAGAGGGGGTCCCCACTCCCCCTAGGAGATTATTCTGGTAGTCTGACAACCATCTTTCTCTGAGCCTCCATCATATTAGCGGCCAGAGGGTACTCGTTGTGTGCAGCATGTAGCTCATCTGGGTATTCCGTGTCTACCTCAAGCATGTACCCTGTGTGTCCGTGTTTGCCATCCCTGTACAAACTGGTTGTTGGCCGTTGCGTGGCGCTTTGGTACCATGCTGATCCTACCACGTAGTCCCTTCTCAATGAATAGGTGCTGGTTATAGTCTGTCAGCAATTCCAGCTCTACGCCTGTGCTTTTCAGGAGAGCTTCCAACGATAGCCCAGGATTGGTGTGGTAGTGGGCCGGATCTTGGTCGTACTCCTGCTGGCAGGTTTTGCGTATGATATCAAACACGTCTGCCAGGAGCAGTACATCTGTACGCTGGTACAGATTGTGGTAGTCGCCCATGTTGTTACAGGCTAATGTGCACCATACATTTTGGGCATGCTGGTAGTCTTTCTCGGCTCTGCCTTGATCCGACAACCTACTGTGAAACTCCTGCATTGGTGGTAGCGGAGCAGGTACCGGGTTTTTTAAGTGCAGGCACTGACCTTCTTGGCACAGGCGCGTGTGTCATAGGTACTGCGAAACTTTTTTAGGGCCTTCATCTGACGCTGTAGGACCACTTTTGATTTAGCATAGGGAGGCTCTAAGTCTCTTCTTTTGTCTCTCCGCGGACCGTCGGTGCCTTGCGTGTGGCAGACGTGGTTGATCGATTACTTACTAATATTCATTTGTCCAATAAGAAATTCGCCATGGGCACTTTTAAATATCAAATTGAACAAAGTAATTCCACACTAATGTTTATTCGCTAATATTTTGTTTGCAACAGCCCTCCATGGGTGCCGCGACCCTGCAGCCATGGGGGTGCTGTGGTGTCGGGACAACTTCTTTGGGCCTGAAAAAGAGTTAATATGATTAATAAAGATGCTGCGCTAGAATCCCCACTACATACACTACTGACTTTCCTGTGATCGGAGGACATTTGCTGTAGGCAATGCTGGGCTGATTAACTTTATCTACACATATTTTTGATGCAATGTGGGCATGCACAGGAACAATAGCTACCTAATACGAATTCCACTTGCACGTGCCAAGTCAAGAAACGCGTCAGCGGGGCAGAGTGACAAGTTGCATTCTCTCCTTACTAGCACTGTGAAGCGGAACTGCTGATTCCTCTAATTCAATAGGCCTAAGTAGTCAGCTTAGGTACCATCTGTAATTGGTAGCTGTACAATGCGTTCTTGTACAAAATGTTTCTTGTGTCGCGATCAAATGACAATTAGAATACTGAATGTTTCTGCCACTATGGTTGCAAAACTTTATGGCACAATCATTTAAAACTCAATGGGAACAGGTTGCTAGTCACCCTATTACATTTGTTCAAAACGAGAGTGTAGGCGTGTTGGTTGTCATACGATAACGAAATAAAACCAGATGGAATACCTCTTAAACAAAATTCCCGAGGAATCGTGATATAATGACTAAACATAAAGTGCAATTTTTTAAGGATTGTCAGCGCAGCTAGCTTTCGTGCTGGCAGCTCAATTTATACGAGCATCTGCTCATTAGATAACTTAAACCTGATTATATTGCAAACTTATCCTTTAAAGTTCGTCTTATTCGGTTTAATGTTTCACGCAAAAGTTTTCCTTAGCATGCAATGATTCGTGTTAACTCAAGTAATGGAGCATCGCGATGCACAGTGCTATAATTAACCAATCGGTCCAAGTGTATACCATAGCCTAGAATTAAAGGACTATTTCTTTTCGAGTAGTACATATCACGTGGCCATTAGCCTCGTGTTTGTGCCGGCCTCTATTATCAGTAACACAATCTACATAAGAAGAAATGAGCTCAAAGTGACTTACCATATAGCAGTAAAATGTGTGCAAGGTCTATTAGTTCGTCCAAATGTTCCCATGAATTTAGCAATTTTGGTTCCATGAAGTAGTCCTGGAGGAATCAATATCAATACTGGCTGATATCTACGTAATGCAAGTCACGGACAAGATACTAATTGCTCATCAACCGAGTCAAACTAAATTACTTTCTTGGTATATCGTTTTGCGATGAAATTGCAAATATCCCTATCAAAGAAGACTTTCAGGTGGCAGACAATGTAATAGCCCAGTTCAATGGACGAGTGTTATTAGAAGCTTGTCAATGATTCTGTAGACTGGTTAATATGTCAAATTGTGTGACAGGAAGTCAGGGACTATTTGATATGAATCTGTTGAAATTGGTGCAATCTCGGTAAAACGCATCACTTAAATAACAAAATAAGTGGCTGGTCGATGGACAACAGCAATTTCTGTTGTTTTATATGTCTATTTGAAACGATGTTAAGAAAACATAATTACTTGTAACCACGCAATTAGGTTAGAATTAGTTGCAATTAAGAAGTTACAATTAATAAATATCTTTCAACGCTGGTTAGCGTTTCATTAGCTATGCTATTGTGAAGATAGTTTGCGAAGAATTTGCCCCAAATGATCACATACATTGTTAGCAAATTGATAGCTATCTAAAGGCACTGAGGACTTATTCGTTATTGTTGGCATATGATGATATAATTGTCAGGGTAGCAAAATATGAACATGATCGTCATTCATTTAACTTTTCTATGCTTAATGTGTGTCTTTTGGTCTTTGCATGTTTTAAATCTGACTAAATCAGTTCACCCTATAGATGAACCGGTCTTGCTAACTGTCTGTGTGTCACAGCCATCTACTAGTTAGGATCACTCGACAAGAGACAAAATGGTAATGTGACCGAATAGAATATCAACGTAGCAAAAATAAGACAAAGCTCATAATGGAGCAGAATGAGCCAAAAAGACCAGACTAAAGCCAATTAACATTGCCTTCACATGGTATATACAGCTATACCGTATATGCTGCTATAGGATAATGATACATATTCCTGATTTTAACAAACACTGGGAATAGACCATTCGTGCGGCAGATTAGAGTAGAAGGAAGATGCGAGTTTTTGCATGGGTAATCAGGGTTGGGATATGGCGTAAATTGCTATCTACGTCTGGAAACTGTCAATTTACGACGCTAATTATGAATCTATGTCAGACAATAAATATGCCGAAGAGCCTGGATAAGGATAAATTCATACAATTACCGTTTTATGAATTATGCGAACATGATACTATTATAACAACACATCGCTTATATAAACTACTAACAAAGCAAGGCGTAATGTGCTATATGCTGATATGTAATTGAGTTATTTGGTCTTCTTCCAAGCATATCTCATTATGCATGTAAATATACATTAATATAATTGTACATATTCTCAAAATTACATAACGCGATGTCGACATAAATATGTAGAGGGGGGTTGTGATTCCTGTGACCGCTGAATAGGGTTGATGTTTTGTCATATTGAGCCATCAGATCGTGGTTTGTACCTCCAGCGTGGGGTAGTAGGTATAAAAACCGTTCATTAAAAAGCTGATTGGTCATGTAACCAGCTGTTGTAGCGCTTATTGATATAGACAAGAAATAAAAAAGGGCCTTTAATAGTCACCTGTGGTACACCGCATTTAAATATATGATGTGCTGGAGAAGGTAACATTCTACTGAACTGCCTGTTTACGCCCAGTAAATTGCGAGTTAATAAGCTTAAGGGTATCACTCTAATTCCTTATGTTCAAGTTTTGATAAAAGAATCCCTTGAAAAAATCAATTAACGTTTCCATGTTTTTGACAATATCATATATCTGTATAATGCGACAACAGCTTTGGCCAAAAGCCATATTGTTTGCCATAGAAAAAACCGGTGATATCGAGGAACTTCATTAATAGAGTATATATAATTTTGTGGAATACATTTGACAATACAGTGAGAATTGTGATCTGTCGTGTATCATTAGCATGGACTTTCTGGGGACATTGGCAAGTAGGCAAACCTCGGTCACTTTGAGTTTCTCGGGAAAGACACTATCGTTTCAAGTTCTTTTCATTGGCAAACAATGAGGGAAAACGCTGAATAAGCTTGCCTGATTTGCTGTTGATACAAGGGTAATTTTATATGCAACATCTACAGATTACATGAGGTTGTCAGCTTTTAAAAATGTGTCGGATTCACGCACATAGAATTGATTATTCGCATTCGGCTCTCAAGTATTGATTATATGATATTTGCCACTTTTTGTTTTAGCCAATACTTGTAAGACGCTATAAACTGTTCTTACTGTTCTAGAGAATGTCGCCATCTTTCATGAATTTTATTAGCGCCCCATTAGCGTTAATGGACAGGGATAATTTAACAAAAAACCCAAAACATAGAATTAAGTTCGTGTGGCTTGTAGTTGTTCTGTATATATCCCAGCTATGGTTTACATTCAATCCTTTGATCAATCACACTAGGCATAAAGCTAGCACTTTCTTGTACAGGTCTATCATGGTTTCACCTAAGCATAAAAGCAACTAGAACGCCTTAGAAGAAAATGCTCTTTGGGACTATCAAAAGCAACTTGTCATGCATAGAGGCTATGTTGTAAATGTCTATGGTCTTGAGCTTTCTGTATGATACCTGTGTTTTCTGCAAGGCTGGTTTTGCTGGATTGTTGATTACAATCACAGCAAAGCGATCACCAGCTGGCTGACCTTTATTGTCACATAGACCAGGATCACACACCGCCGTGTCAAGCATCACAGCATCGGCCTGGTTTGAAAGCGCCATGTCTAGGATGTGACCTTTCTAGTGTGTAGCTCCCTGTGGATGTTGGATGAGACAAGAGGCATTTGTTAGACTCATGAAGCGTAAAATGTCACAGCTACAACATAAAATTTGTTGTGCACAAAACTATTTACCAAATTAATCATTATGACAAGAATAGCTTGTGTTCAAAGCTTATGAGTGAATGATATTAGAATTTCATATAAAAAATACTCGCCTTAATAAAGATTATTAAACAGTTGATTGTTTTTCTACAAATTAAAATTGGTACTGTTGTACGAGTTCCTTGGATTAGCAGCACTATTTTGATTAATTGGAAGGGGATTATGCGCTTCAATATCAAGAAATGAAATTGTAATTCGCGCTTAATGGTTTCGTATCTACTAGTAAGAGGACACAATAACACGATTGATGACTTAGACGTTAGAGATTCATGTTGATCTATAGTCACATGCGGGTAAATATTAGATGATACAATCAAAGTGTCGATGCCACTGCAGCAGGCTTGGTGGCTTCGTTGATTCCATACCCTTTATATACCCTAGGGGTTTTTGTAGGACATCGGGTAACAAAAACGATTTTTAATTGCTGTATCTGCGGTTCAAGTACCAAAATTGTTCAATGGTTAAAAGAGATTACCAGCATTCATAGGAGAATTGCTTTAGTCTTTTGATTCTTGATTCCGGTTAGAAGTTGTTATGTTATTTAAAATTCATTCGCAAGAACTTTGGCTTATGCCGTGGCCCTTTTTGTTAGGGGAAATAACAGAATCTTTAGAAATCACATTGTTCACAATCAATAAACTGCTCATTATATGTGCCTCCAGATATATTCTACGGCTAATTTGCATGGAAGACACTAACTCTATATCCAACACTATCAATATCATGATAATCAATATGATATGACGAGGAATCGGATTTATTCTGTTTAGTTTTTTTTAAATATAAAAATTCAACAGAACTCTTATTCGCCAAATAGCTTTCAGTGCTTTTAGTTTAAACAAAATATCCAAATGAATATACAGCGGTGTCATGCACCCAATACGTTCGTCATGCTCTCCGACCGAACTGATTTTACTGGAACCATGTTGATACTTGTTATGTTCTATGATTTATTTCATTTAATCATCAAATGTAGTCGAACAACCGGTGAGAATTATGAGTCTCAACACGTCAGAAGCATACTAACCATGTAACCTTTTTGATATGAAATTTTTTGTTGCTCTTGAACGTATTCGTTATACATAGCTACATTGCCTGTCAAGTATTGCAAAAACAGATAATCACCCATACGAAACTTAAGATGCTTTGATGCAGCTGTAAGTTGGTCATCGTGCAAGTCACGAGTGGCTTTTGACCGCTTGAGATGATCGTGTTATCACAGTTTTATTAATAATAACACGCAGCTACTTTGATCACCATATTACATCTATTCAGTATGCTGACATGATATAATTTGTCCATTTGCTTGAATGTCGCGTTGTCAGTTTTTTTACTGTCTATATTCGGCAAACCTATTGCACATGAAATTCTTCCAATAAAATCCTTCACCTAGAAGCTAAATACCTTCATTCTTATTAAATGTTGCGGGTGTTTTAAAACGCTGACACACAGCTTATACAAGCCGAGAAATCCATGACAATTTACGGAGGATTGAATCCTAAGAAACACGCCTTTGGAAAGCCGAGAGCAATCATGATACAGACGCTGCTTAGGCAGAAATTCAAAAGCCTATAGATATATATATAGATATATATATATATATATATATAGAGAGAGATATATATATATAGAGATATATATATAGATATATATAGATAGATAGATATATATATATATATAGAGAGAGAGAGAGAGATAGATATCTATAGAGAGAGAGAGAGAGAGAGAGGATAGAGAGAGAGAGAGAGAGAGAGAGATAGAGAGAGAGGAGAGAGAGAGAGATAGAGAGAGGCAGAGATCTCTATATATATATAGATATATATATATATTAATAGAGATAGAATCTAGATAGATAGAAAGAGATCTATGATAGAGATATATATATATATATATAGAGAGATATATTCCTTAACTCGTCTCACATATATATATAGATATATATATATATATAGTATATATAGATATATATATCTATCTATCTATATATATATATATATATATATATATATATATATATATATATATATATATATATATATATGCAAATTATATAATAAATGCAAAACAGACTGTTTGTTAGCGAGGTCGTGGGTATACATGATAAATTGTGAAGTACGTCTTGTAAACATTATCCGATAGACTTCTTGGTGGTAGCGCCTTATTACACGTAACGGCCCGAGTTGGTCGTCATTTTATGTCTTATGTCTTTGATTTTATCTATGATTGCGTCAGCATATAAGATCGACCCCTCCAATGTGATAATTGTATGTGATATTTGAGTTACCAATTATTTACCAGTATTTTGCTTTTGTAGGTCTATAAGGTTTTCCGGAATTAGACTATTTGGGTTTAATGCAGCGATAAAGGCGAAATCAATATCAATTCTTGTGATCCGCGCAATGCAAGACAGGGATTAATTGCCCATTAACCGTTTAAGACTAAAGGCAGTATATTGTATTATTATTTTTATTGAACCAATAATGTATGACATTACCGTGGACGAGTGCTACAAGCTAGAGCATTACCATTGCTCAATTGACTGATTTAAACGCCATATCTTATATTAACAGATGCATGTTACTGTTATATGATCCATTGTCATTGGTCCCATTGCGAATTTACGGAACATTCTACACCATGATATCTTTATTCGGTAAGAACAAAATAATCCCCCAAAGTCAAGTTAAAGACTGATAATGCGATATTAATTTGCTTGCGTAAAATGGCAATAGATAAACCTGTCTTGCCCACATACAAATGCCAATTAAGATTTCTTGGCAAGATTGAAGAGGTTAGTTAGTCCAAAAAGAACACACAGGAGCTAAAATAGGACTCGAATTTACCAATTAGCATTGTGCGTGAAGGAAATATATAGTAATGCGCGTGACGTCACCTTAATTTGAGCTATAGAATAATGGTGCAGATTCCTGATTAAGATAATTAACACACAGTAGAGGCCTATCGTGGTGCAACAGGTATATGCAGACGGGTTATCAAGGGTCATTTATGACGTCAATTGTTACGGGGGCTTGAATGACAGCAATACCTGGATGAACGACGCCAATTAGTGACCATGTATATGCGTAAATGGCCTTATTACGGTTACATCATGCAATAACGATATGAAAGTTGTCCAAACCGGCCGCGATATAAACGGGTTGCGCACGTCTTATGAACGCATCACCTACGATAGCAGCCTGGAGTGATATGATAGATGCCGACGTATTATGTAGTATTATGGTTTTCCTTCCAATACTTCAACTCAGAGAGATATCTCGTATTACAATGAAAAGCTTGCACTACCCTCCAATGTACTCTCTTGAGACTGGATTAGCGATTAATGTCAGTAAATGACTTATGAGCTACTCTGCAAGGTGTGATTAATGATAAAATGATATATTACATAATTATGAAATCGCGGGAGGTGTACCATTTATGACATTGTACGTATGTACTACAAAAGTTATATTATATCATGCTAAACCCAGTACAATTATCTTCCGTACATACATTATAAGAAACTATATAACATGCTTGTCTGCAAAGTACGCATTCAAAAGAGATTTTGAGCAGCATAGCTGTTGTTTCAATACATTCATAGTATTAAGTTAAATGAATGGTATAGAAATGCGCCAAAGATGTATCTGGCGATGCGAAAAAAATGTTTTGTCTTTTATTCAAGGATAGTTACCGATTTCGAAGACCTAATCATTGATAATTCATATGAGTATGCAAATGTCAAGCCCTCCCCATGATCGAACGTGTATCCACGGAACGCCCTAGTTATTGGACCGTGTGTCTGACCCGGGAATTCGGGTTCTCGAGAGCCTTGCTTGGTGGTTTTTGTTGTTCTGGAAGTCGTAATACTTCTTCTCTTTCGTGGCCGGTGCATGTTTCCTCGTATAATGACTGCGCGAGAGGATAAACGAATTGGTGAAAAATTGCTAAGCTATGCCTTATGATTTTCGTTCACAAGAAAACGCTAAACTACTGAACAGATCATATGAAATATCAAATTGAAATAGGATTATTCAAAAATGATCAACATCACTTTATAACCCACTGTGGGCTAGAAGCCAGCAATACAAATCACGAGACGAACCGTAGGCAAACTTTATGGTTGATATATTACCTAGCAGCTTGCACTCATATATATTAATACAATGTGTCATTTATGACGTCCTCCGATAATTATACTTTGCATTAATTCCGGGCTTGATAGTGACAGCATAACATAGATGAACACGCCAATGCAGTGACCATGTATATGCGTAAATGGCCTTATTACGGTTACATCATGCAATAACGATATGAAAGGGTCCAAACCGGCCGCGATATAAACGGGTTGCGCACGTCATTACGAACACACCTACGATGCAGCCTGGAGTGATATGATATTACGGTTACCGACGTATTATGATAGTATTATGGTTTCCTTCCAATTTACTTCAACTAAAACAACGGATATGCGCACATTACTTATGAAAAGCATGCACTGTACGATGCAACTGGTACTCTGATGATCACTTTAGATAACTGCAAGACGATATTATGTATCTGTGAGTTAAAAACCTTCCAATACTTCAACTCAGAGAGATATCTCGTATTATGAATAAAGGTTACACTGCAAGATAAATACTCTCTTGAGATTACTGATTAATGTCAGTAACATTATTGCATAATTATGAATACTCATACAAGGTGTGATTAATGATAAAATGATATATACCCACATTAATTATGAAATGACGCGGGAGGTGTACCATTATGTACATACATTGTAAGAAACATACTCATCAGTTATATTATATCATGCTAAACCCAGTACATTCATCTTCATTTAGCATCAAGTATTCAACTACTAACATATAGAATAGTTGAAGTCAACGTAAGATATCAAATTCAAAAGACATGCTTGTCTGCAAAGAACAGTGGCGCTTATTGTTTCAATATTCATAGTATACAGTTAAATGAATGGATATAGAAAGATGCGCCAAAGATGTATCTGGCGATTGCGAAAAAAATTGTTTGTCTTTTATTCAAGGATAGTTACCGATTTCGAAGACCTAATCATTGATAATTCATAAGAGTATGCAAATGTCAAGCCCTCCCCATTTGATTCGATGTGTATCCACGGATAGAACGCCCTAATTTTTGGACCGTGTGATCCGATTGATAGACCCAGGAATTGTCGGGTTCTCGATTCCTAGATTAAGACTCCCTTGGGGATAAACCGTTGTTGGTATTGATGAAATCGTCATAAGAACTCGACATCTGCAGGTGCACCCATGAATTCGGGTTCTATAGCCTTGTGCGTTTTTGTTGTTATGGAAGTCGTAATACTTCTTCTCTTCGTGGCCGGTGCTATGTTTCCTCACTTATGACTGCGCTTCACAAGAGGACTGCAACTAATTGGTGAAAATTGCTAAGATCATGCCTTATGAAATTGAGGCATTCGTTCACAAGAAAACGATCAAACTACTGAACAGATCAATGGCTGCTGCAATTGAAATACAAACCCGAGACGAACTTTGTTCATTATCGATTCCGAGTTACTTTATAACCTAGGCTCATTGTTAGCCCCAATACAAATCAGGCAAAACTAGTAAAAGTTTTGCTAACCGATAGGCATTTGCTTTCTTATACGGTGAAATGCTCATAATTACCTTTGCAAAGTGCTTGCATGGATTTGCTTATCTTACCCACCCAAGGAGGGCAAGAGGAGCTGACCCGATTGAAATGGGAGATCAGAAGAGACTCTGATTGAAATGAGAACTAGTTCCTGCAATATATAAGTTAGATATATAGGATATATATATATATAAGATGATATATATATATATATATATATATATATGCTTATATATATATATATATATATATATATATATGATAAATATGCTTAGTCTCTCTATATATTATATGACAAATCGATCGACAACGTTTGAATTCGATAAATATAATATGCGAGTTTGCCCGTTGATTTTAGACGCTAATCTCTTTATGTAATGTGAATGGTTAGATCTGGTAGATAGGTCGATTTTTACTATCTATTTTTTACTTGCACTCATTAATTGTACTGATTGTCTGGCTAGAGCGCTAATATATATATGCTATGTGTGATTTGCGAATACCGCTACCTAAAATTTTAACGAATATAAAACAACGCCGTTGACGTACATGAAAATCTTTTAAGGCTTAACTGTTCCGGTGACTGCAGCTGATTTGTCTAATTTAAGGAAACAATTTAGTTGAATGAAGATCACATCAGATGTAACTGCTTGACGAAACCACCTCATAGAGCGGAACAGCTGAACAGTAAGCACACAGTGACAGGTAGGACGTTTGTCGTAGCAAAGAATAACGGTTTAACGCAATAGATAAATAGTCATAGAGAGCATCACCTTTTAAGCTGGCAACCAACATTATTGCCACCTGTGATCCAATACCATAGGGGGAACTTTGTTATTTATGAGTAACTGAAGAACTGAAAAATGTCAGTACTATTCTAGAGCCAAATAACTTTTGTTTAGTATTTTTTATATTACATTGTAAGCGGCATTCCCATCATCATAATACGACGAGTTACCTCACCAGTACCGATCATTTCAACAGTGATTTGTCTTCGGACTCTTCACCGCGGCATAGCAACCGCTCTATGCGATCTCACCTCGTTTCCGCGTGGCTCTGAAAAATCCAGGCGCTTACACCGTATAGAAATTTGTCGGTCACACCCGTGATTACAAACATGAGCACATGTCGATGGGAAAATGGCCCATGCGTATTGAAGGGTCATTTGTTTACAACACATAGTCGTTACGTCACGAGACGTGCAGATTCGACAGAAGGCGAGAACGCGAGCAGCCGAATTGTGAGTCTTTTAATTCCTATATTTTTGGATGAGTCTTCTTTTGGAGTGGACGAGTTTTCGTGTGTTGTATAAAAAAACGAACCCGCCCGAATGTAGTGAATACTCTCGTTGCAATGGATCACCGTAAATTTAACAATAAATAGCGTAACATCTGCAGACAAACCCTGACCATGTTCTTGTCTAGTATACCACGTTTTGGAATATAAAGCCGATGACACTTGTTTGGAGTTTGATTTTTTCATATGCAATTATTGGTGCCTTTTCACGGAAAAACAGTTCAATATTCCTGAGCCAACTGTTAAATTGTTTATAAATCAAGGGGTTGGCGTCGCCCTGAGAACGTCTACGTTATTATGAACTGAAACATCCGCGCTATGTTACAATAACAGATCAGACGTCTGCACATCTGCATTATCTCAGATGGAAAGAGTTGTGGTCGACCCGATGGTCATCGAGGAAAACAACTGGTATCGGGCGTACTTGCTAGGGGAGTTCGATGTGGTTGTTTAGGACCAAAATAAAATGCTTAGACATGGTGTCTATCGAAAATTTGTTCTCTGGATTCATGGCTTTTTGGGGGAGGGCAACAGGAGGGTTATTCCCTCCTGTCTGGGAGATCAGAGACCTCTACCCTGACCAGTATGGACAGTATACCGGATTTAAACAAAGTAATTTCGGTAATATTCCTAGCTTAAATGTTTTAATCAAAATCAGGAAATATCTCATTCCTCTGCTTGTTATTTTTGTGTGGATTATATTGCTGTCCCAGTATTGAAATTGCCTAGTCTCACAAAACGTGTGGTATTATTTGTACTGAACTATTTTTTGAGAATTTTGAAATGAGCATTCATATATCAGTGAACCTTTTGTCTCACAAACACAGAAGAAAATATGATGCATACATTAATTACCAAGGTTTACCACTGTCAATTAGTCATGACACATTATCTTCATATTTGACTTTCTATGAATTGTAGTCCCGATGAAAAAAGAAGTAACATTAAAATGGGTTCAGGTATTTTTCATTTGCAATTCCATAAGTTCTGTTACGGTTTGGATTTGCACACATGTGAATGTGGCTAATAAAAGACACCTGTAACTCAACTATTTCTTGGATAGAAAGCATTGGCACAAGAGCAATGTTCCGACTGATGTTTCGGGGGTTATCCACAGAGCGTTGTGGGTGTTGGTGGTGAAAGCTGTAGCATTTCTGACTTCTCTTCCATCAATCAGGTATGTCGGCGTAAGTCTTGGCCACTTTCCGTTTATATATATATATATATATATATATATATATATATATATAGATATATATATATATATATATATATATATATATATATATATATATATATATATATATATATATATATATATATATATATATATATATAGATATATATCTATATATATATATATATATATATATATATATATATATATATATATATATATATATATATATATATATATATATATATAATATATCTACCTTGAGGCAGCAGAGTTCTTCGGTGTGGAGAACAGCACCTTAGGTGCGAGTTTGTGGGGTGTCAATATGACTTGCTGAGAGAGTAGTTCACTCTTGCTGCTCGTGTCATTGTCGTACCTTGCAGGTTGATATTAATATCGGTTAAAGTAAGTCAATGAAATAATTTAATAATCTGATTAAAACATGTACTTAGTCAACAGGTCAACATTCGCCTCATAACGCTCACATGCTACTATGGTGCCGCCAATGATAGGGCGGTTAAACGTCACGCCGATTTTGTTTGGGCAAGCCATTTTTGTGCTGTTTGGTGCTGTTATGTAACTGGCAATCGGTATGCAAAGAAGGGCTATAATCAGATAAATGGACCAAAACACAAAATACCCTTTTGTCTGTAAAACCTAAAATAAAGTTTGTGTCTAAAGCACCCTCTAACATACCATTTAATATGCAACATTACTCAATAATGATGTAATATATATACAATGTCAAACCAATCCTGCCTCATGTGAGAAACAGGTAGATTTTAAGTGCTTGTCCAAATTATGTGCCATTTTTGGATGATAATCATCGCATCAACTTTCTAACAGACAGATATCAAAAATAACTAAAGTATAGAGATGCCAAACGGGCGACCTTGCAAAGGAACCAATGGCATATTTGATAAAAGCATTTTGAAATTTTGATTGACCACCCTACCAATGAAAATCCGTTCACCTGTTCACGGGTTGTTTTACAATTAACAAATCCAAATAGTGCAAAGGACCCAAAATATTTGATTAAATTGGTGACATTTACACCAAGTCTACTTAGAGGAGCCGACTCAATAGCAGGATCATTCATGATATGCAATTACTTACGTCCAGCAAACACTTCGCAACTTCTTCATTGGTCAAACACCTCACTTCCCTAAACGCTTCCAATCTGGCAAACTGGGCAACTAAAGAGACCCTCATGTTAGACCGCTGCTGCTCTCGCTCACGCTTCCTTCTTTCGGTTGTTGAATCTGTTTATAGCTTCTTTCTCCCTCCACCTTTTCTTCGTCTCCTGCTTTGGTTGTACATTATCGCAATGAAAATAGTGCAAACCAAACATCCGCCGGCGGCGAACGGCACAGAGTGATGACGTTTCTGCGCTTCCTGCAATAATTATTCATGAGCTTTCAAATAAGGGTTATTATTGACGGGACGTGAAACATAATGAATTGAAAGTTTATTTAAGAACAACAAGAAATATATACGGCCATTCCAAATTGGAATTCCTGATATCAGCACCATTTGAGATACTCTTGCTGTTAGCAACTTTTTTTTCGTTGAAATGAACCTTTAATGTAGTCTAGGCCACAGTTCTGATGCAAATGTAGCCTAGATGCCAGTGCTGGGGGAGATGGGGCTTTGTTGACAGTGATGTTGGCTGTAAAAAATACAGGTTATAATTAATATGGCTGGTCGCAGTACTGCGTCACATAAGCCCCGTCCCGTTATACACAATCATTTAATGGTTAGCCAAATGTTGCATGTAGTCTCGCTTCTCTATTCCTTAAGACAGTCAGGAACTGCCGCTAGTGTTATCTCGCAATGGCCAGCATGTTTTCAAGGACATGATACTTGTTCATGCTATGACCAAATTTATAATGGTCTCGACGCATTATATTCAGCATTAATAATCAACATTGCAGGTACTAATAATAGCTGTACACGTGTGTTTGCAAGCAGTTTGGACAAACTGGGACTTTTTATGTACACCAAGCAAAGCTAGAAACATCATTCGAAACACACATATTTATATTTGCTCTCGTCGCATTTCCCTTTGTACGTAATATGTTCTGCTTCGATATTTTCCAAAGCCTGTTAGTGAGACGTGTAGCTGTCACACCCAAATATTATCCGCATATTTGGGCAATATTATCCGCATATTTGGGCAATCGCGCTGGTTATATTTAATCTTCCATAAACAACTACCATAGTGCACGCAAACGGATGTAATACACAAGCTTAACGATCTCTATACCATGTTGGACTGTACAAATTGATAGTCGCTGTTGCCTCGCGTGCACATCTCCGAGTCCACTAGCTGTTTATATCTATTTGTCGACATGATATATGATTTTCGCCTATGTGTATCAACATTCAATTGATACTTTGCGGCCCCAACTTTCTAGTGCAATTTATATATGCGACGCTTACCCACATGATATTATTATTCAGTTGACATGATAACAGATCCGACAGTTTTAATTCTTGCCTCGGGCATTATCTTCATTATGGGTGAAACTCCAAAGCTCCGCATAATTCTGCTTTGCGGCGTAATACTCATGGACATTTCCGGACAGAAGGTTATCCAATCTAACATGGCTACTGAACTTAACAATGTCTTGTTGTACAATCATATTTAACCGTATGCAATTATGCACTTCGATAGACGCTAGTTACAGTAAATTGCAAGCTTATTCATGCATTACCATATTCGATAACTGCTGCTACTAAAGCGTTTGAAAGGTGCTCGTAATACGCGCTTTTGGGCTCATTCATAATGCTACAAAAAGCCTTATCTATGTAAGTGCATTTCAGTATTCTATAAAGAAGGTCCACAATTGGTAATGATTTCTATTACCTATACCACCGCGGGTAATTTAACTTGAAAGCTTATCTGATTAATCAATACTGAAGCATGACAATGTACAACAGTAAAGAATATGTTCATTCCACCATATTTGCAAAAAAGTGACTTAAAAAAATCAGCTTTATTATATTTCAAAGGACTTTCACGTCTACAAACAAAGTAGCTTCTCTAGCAAATCTAAATTGAATCAAACTGAAGTTGAAAAACTAATGCGTGTGGAGCTAGTTATTTTTTGTTTACTTGTTTAACAGAACCTTTTGTAGGTAATGCGACCATCATTCTTGGCAACTGCTACATAATTTGATTTGTAAGCAGATGTTCACTATAACTGCGACTTAGATGACTTATGTGATCCTTTCATAGAAACACATATTATTTAAATAAAGAAAACGTGGTACATACAACATACAGCAGGTAGCACTCTCTAATTTAAAAAAATAACTACCCATTGAGCACGTGATGCTATGCAAATTGCAGCATATTCAGATGTCTAGTCCGTAATACAGAGGAATGATCTGGCAACGTTGGCAACGAAAATTGACACAATGCAATCACGTGTGCGTTGGCAAACTAGCTGTGAGACGACGCATTGAGGCTAGACATTGTTCAATATCACTTAAAGGTTCGTGGCATACTTGATTTATTCATCTGAGTATTCGCTCGGGGTTTTTGTAAGGCACTCCATGTGTTGCGAGAAACCGACGTGTGACATATTGGTAATGGTACTCATATATTCAGTAAAACGCATTTACATCTCATCTTTCCTCACCAGGATGTGATGTAAATATACCTGCTAAAAGCAACCTGATAAAGGAGTTACTTAACCGAGCTCTAGCAGTGATGTTTGTTCAACATTTTACACAATCAATGTCAGAAGGCGCTATTTCAGTTCCAATCATTGCGCTCAAGAATTTTAACCATCGTTTGCAAATGTTCAAAGTGCACCTGACGGATAAGCAACTTTTGAGGGGAATAAAAAGAGATTGCTGCCTGACAGTCATTTTCCTTATTACAATAGTACAGATGCTAACCTAATATAGGCTGTGATTGAAGTTATACAATTTAAAACATTGAACATCATTTGAGCTGGGCATACCTAAAACTGCTTTATTGGTCCATGTCGGTATGATAACGCATAACATGCAACTAAGTGGTTGACCCACTGGGTAATATCAATAAGGCAACGTTATTGATAAATAAGTTTCTTCTTTTCGATCGGTATGTGGTTAAACATTTAGATGTAACGTCGGGATTGCCTAGTTGGTCCTTGCAAAATTTCCGGTGTACAGAGGCGTCTTTTGAGGACTCTTTATTATCAAGCAATTGCACTGCAAAACTAATCCTTAAAACAGGTAATTGTTTTGTATGCCATTTTGAAAATCCTCTGCCATTAATAGTACAGCTGCATATATTAAATCATCACCGCAAAATCAATTTATATGAAATAAGGTGTAAGTTTGCTGAGGTCACCGTGCAGATTATGCAAACTACTCGCAATAGCTAATTGAAACTGTTTCAGGGGCTACAATAACTAGAAAATGATTAGGAGTAAAGGTAAACAACTGCAAATATTTACACTTTTTTACAAATCCGTCACCTCAACACGCTCAATCAATTTAAAGCAAGCTGCAGCCAGGGAGTATCCGCGATGTTAGGATTAAAAACCAGCAACTACAGTTTAAGCTCTTCCAGTCATTAGAAATCCTCGAAGTGAATGCGGGGTCTTGATCGTTTTATTGGTGTTGCAACCTTGTAAACGTTATCCTTCAACCTGGAACATTATTGGTCACAATCGACGTGACGCACAAACTCATATTTTGGTTTCCAAATAAAGACAAAGAGTGACACTGAGCGAGAAACGCTCAACATTAACATAATGTTGCTCTTACACAACGCAAATCAATGTGGTGACAAGTATATCATCATCAAGTCAAAGCAATGTTGGACAATTAATTTAGTGCGAGGCATACAATGGTCTCGCATATAGTGCGGGCATAGCACAAGTGCGAGAGATACTACGGCGGTCATTATATCTTTTGCTAGAAAGTTAAGCCACCATTTTACGCTCTTATTATATCTTGGTAATCAAGCAATGGATTGGTAATTTGGTAATAACCAAGTATGCACTTGGTGCCCTGGTTTCGAATAGCTATTTGCATATTTGCATTCGAGGTTCTATGAACTAAACATATGTATCAATTAATCATCCAAGTACCTTTTGCTAGCACAACAATGTTTTACGGCGGGCGGTGGATCTACGACTCACTTTGTTACCCAAATAGAAACCACGCGCAGCACACAATATATCGGTAGTCTGTACCTACAAATCTATATAAATCGAGAAACGGGATGAATATCTCATGTCCCGCACTAATTGTGTTTTCCACTGTTTCGTGATTCCACATCAACTATCACATTGATCTAAAGGCTGCGGTTTTTCTTCGGTCTGCACGCAATTGTATCGGCTTTAATACATAACTACTCACATAAGTAACTATTTCACCTAATGGAGTGCCATTATCTTCCGCAGAAGACGACAAGCAATTAACATAGGAAAAAGTGCCGTTTTTGTTTAAATCACCTGTCCATGTCTTCTCATGAATGTCGGTAAAGCAAACGTGATATCACGCGACCTGCCACCAAATGGGGCAAAATAATCTCGGCTTATTCGGTCGTATTTCACCCCGACCAGCGTATTCTGGGCGGCGATATGGCACGATACTTGACGTTGAAGCAATACAATCAGATATACCTTTGATAGCTTTGATCTTTTACATCAAAGTACGCTGACTGCAATCATTCTGTGATCCTGCCTCTGATTATTTTAAGTTAGCTATACTTTTTGTGAGCCCTCTAAGCCAGTTTGAGTACAGTGACATGGTGAGTACATTTTTTTGTGTCATTTTTTCTTCTGATTCCACCTTAAGCGTAGCTGAATTTGAAGCTATGCTCTTCTTGCTATTACTTCTTTACTATGTGCCGTTATATATATGCCGGTAATTGTCCTCATGTCTACATAAATTAAAGCCCATGATTGCCATATCTCTAAGTGACTTTGCAATTGGTTTCGAATGTTCCCGTACCAAAGCATAATGGGGAAATAAACGTTCAACTTCGGTCCGACACATTCGATTTCAATCAAAAGGTGGGTCGATACTTTTGATTATTATGAATGACAGCAGCGCACTGGTGTTAATTATTTGAAATTATCTGATAAAAGTATAAATAAGACTTATAAGTAAGGATGCATTTAAGGGTTAGGGTTTGCATCTTGCGATGATGCTGCTGAATCAAAGGCTCAAACATTTCCTACAGTGATGGCTAACGAAATTCCTAGTCTGAATAACAATCACTTTATCTATAAAAAAGAAAGCAACAGAGTAGAGCTCAATTGACACGCATGAAATAGGGTCATAGTCGAGTCGGCTCGATAGAACATATGGTGAACTTTAAAAAACGTTTTGTGTAATATCGCCAGGGAAAGCGATAAGTGGATGTTCGATACGCACGCACACACATACACACGCACCCACACACACACACACACACACACACACACACACACATATATATATATATATATATATATATATATATATATATATATATATATATATATATATATATATATATATATATATATATATATATATATATATATATATATATATATATATATATATATATATAGACTAGCTAGCAAGATTCAAATCTAATGAATAATAACATCGGTTTAGTGAAGCCAGACAATAAATAAATGCGGTTTCGAAACTGAATCGCAATTATTATAATTAATTGACATTATTAGTTATGAAAAAAGTTACGCTTCGAGCTTAGTTTGCTACCACATTATAACTGTTAGTCATTGGGCAGGTAGCTGCCATCAGAATTAACATTTGTTTTTGAATGTCAATATTTGTCGGTAGAGTGAATAATTCATACTGCTCAAATATCCTTTTTTCCTAAACATCGCGATAAAGAATATGAAAAACAGCCATTAAAACGTACATTTCAGACTGGAATGCTATAAATGCTATCTTTTATATTATATCGTCCTTCTTTGGGTTATCTCTGAGTGTAAATGGCATCTACTATTCTCATCAGAGAAACCTTCGCGGGTTATTTGGTTGTGTCGCAAAGGCACAGACTGTACCTTTGATAGGTTGTAATGAGGGGCACATTCTGAACATATAATCCCTGAGATTTCTACAAATTGGTCACATAGCCGTTTTTTCACTTCGTCCCCTCCATATAAGAGAGCAGCTGCAATTCGTCAAATTTGAGCCAGCAGCGAAGTGGTCATTTTAAACGAACAATCAAATTTGTGGTTGAATGGGGGTTTTATGGAAGACTAATGATATAGTTTTTAATATTGTTTTCGGTAAATTCTTGTTATATAATCAGTCATATATTGCACAAGGTGATAGTATAATATAACGAGAGTAGTTTTTTTCATTTCGCTTTGTCAAAAGTATTGTGCCGTATAAAAGTCAACGTTGGGGCAATTATAACTATTGTCGAGAACTTTGACGATATTCTTTATTTTATATTTGATTTGCTAATTTTGTTATTTTGTGCAACAAACGCTGAACAAGTGCAATTCGTCAAATTTAAGCCAACAGCAAAGAGGTCATTTTAAACGAACCATCATTTGTCAATTGTGGTTGAATGGGGAGTTGTGTAGGAGAAGGGGGGGGGGGGGAAATCTCCGAGAACAGCCTTCAAGAGTTCAATAAGCAATGTCTCGTTCCAAACTCATTTTGATGAACACGGTCGGTTGATAAAAAAATACCAATTGAATAATAAGTAAAGGTAGAACCTTTCTGAAGAATCGAGGCATATTGTCGGATATACCGATGGGCGAAATAGATTATCTGCTTGAATCGGTGCACTATGCCACTCATGCATAGAAATAGCTTCCCCTTTCCGGTATTCATTCTGGCAAGAAATCAATCTCCCTTTGTACGAGAGTCTGCCTTAAAGCAAATATGAATACAAGAGTTATTGAAACGCAGTTTTACAATAAACATCTTTCTTGAACAATTGGATACACGAAGGAAACATTTATACAACAATAACATGGTTTTATATATTCTATACCGTTCAACGCCTACAATAGAGGACGTGGTTGCTTCGTGTGATCGTGTTCAACAATTTTGAGACACAGGGATTATCGCTTCATTGCTGTTTGACGCCAGTGATTTGTATACAACTTAACATATGACAATTATGTTCTCAATTCTTTCGTATTACAACACGCCTACTAAATAAGCGATTACACCTGAGGGAGTGCTATATTGTACGTCATATAACAGAAGCATGTAATGGTTGTCCAATAGGGTAATAACATTAAAGTGCTTACATTGGAATTTGTCTTAGACTTAAGTTATAGGGATAGAAATACACACCAACAGCAACTGGCTTTCAATTTATCATTACCACAGCAGCTTTTAAAAAAAATTATAATTGCGTTATGTGATCTATGGTAGAAAACCGCAGGAAAGGGAAATTGTTTTCAATAAATCCAAGATACAAAATATATCAAAAGGTAGATAAACAGTATACAAGACACTAATCAGCATGTGTCTAGATGTACTCTTTGCTACAAATTAATTGACGTGGAACATGACCCGTGTATATGCAACTTGTCCAAGATTTCCTAAAATTTTCATTCAGCAAAACTGAGAGGGAATAAACTCCAAGGACGAATTTTGCTTCTCTATTTAAGCTATTGAGGGTAAAGTTGATATGAACCGCTCATCTTCGTTCATTTGATCAGCACAATTGAAACTTTGCGTGGAAAAACAACCGCACGATATCTGTAAATGATCGAACAACACCCTATATCACGTTTACGTTCGATTCCAAATACAAAGTAAAACAATGAACTACAAATACATATATATATATATATATATATATATATATATATATATATATATATATATATATATATATATATATATATATATATATATATACATTTATACATTTATACATATGTATATATATATTGATATTAATATACATATATTTGTGTATTCATATAATAGTTGTGAATTTATATAAAGATGTTAAAAAAACGTTATAAGTACCTTTGCATAATATGCGACCCTGATAATGATAATCTTGACATCTATTTGTGAATATATCATGTATAATATATGCGTGTATATATGCGTGTATATATGTTTACATATGCAAAGGCAAACTCTTGTGAGAGTAGGTATTACAAACTGATCTACAAGGTGATGAATAAGACATTGACGGGGTGATGTTATGCATTGCATTTGTGTATTTATATAAAAATGTTTAAAAAACCTTTTCTAGTGCTTTTGCATAACATGCGACCCTGATAATGATAATCTTGACATCTTATTGTGAATATATCATTTGGCTCTAAACCTCTTCCTCGGCTCACATAAAATCCCCGTGGAAGAGGCCATGTATGAAGCGGGATTAATAATCCAAGTGGCTCGCAGTTCCAAAAGCCAGCAGCTCATTGGAGTATGCATCCCTAGTTTGTACTATCAGAACGTGCGTTACTTATGAGCACACTATTTGTCTATTGTCTAAACAATTTCAAACTAGCGTCATCCGAGAGGAACATTATCATAGCTACTCGAAACAAATTATGTGATCGGTCACTGTCACGGATTCAGGGTGATTGCCTTTACACAGACCTGTAGGATAGTGACATTCTTGTTATGTTGAATCTTTGCTTCAAACGTTGAGGACCAGAGCCAGTCATTGATCAGGCGGCGAGACGGCACCTGATGTGTCCAGGCTATCAATAGCTACGATGCACATCTTTCCCAGTAGGACAGTCACTGGCAGTTTCCAGAAGCTATTAAGGTAGTTTCATTTCTTCTAATCTGTTCATTCTGTTGGTGTACATTGCATGTTTTCGGGCTTTACGATTTGACTCATTCGCAGATGTGATGATTAAGATGTATTATGTCACATGCATACATACATACATGCATACATACATACATACATGCATACATACATACATACGTACATACGTACATACATACATACATACATGCATGCATATATACATACGAACATACATGCATGCATACATGCATCCATCCATCCATCCATCCATCCATCCATCCATCCATACATACATACATACATACATACATACATACATACATACATACATACATACATACATACATACATACATACATACATACATACATACATACATACATACATACATACATACATACATACATACATACATACATACATACATACATACATACATACATACATACATACATACATACATACATACATACATACATACATACATACATATATACATACATACATACATATATTCATACACACACACACACGTACATACATAGATGCGTACGTGGATACAATTTTGGCCAATCCTGACATATCCGCCTGTAATTGCCATCCGCTTTGCAAGCAATTAACACCTTAGACACTTGATTTGGAATGATTAGTCAGGGTTGTATATTAGAAGCACATGTGACCTTCGCCTTGGACCGATATAGTGAATCGTCGAGTCCGTCGGCGTTTAAGCAAGCAGACGTATAATCGCAGTCTGCGGTTTATGTAGACCTCTGTAAAAATATCATACCTCCTGTTCAACCTTAATTACGGTATAACTAGTGTCTTCGTCCCAGACTCTTGGGTTCCACTACTTGCCCAAGGATCTACGACGAAGTAAGAGCTAAATATAATGCGTCCAAATATTAATAGATATGTTCGTCAATCTTCATGCGCGATAATATTAGATATTGACCATCTTGCGTTGCATGGTCATAAAGTATGATGCTGACTTGTGGCATGCACCCTCGGTTTTCTGTGATGTCATCTATAATATTCAGACTATATAAAATATATAGTTTCTATACATCGACTAGTCGGACTCGTTTCGGAGAGAGCAATTAAGTTTTGTATCTGCGTACATATTTGTTTTTGCACAAAGTTTCCCCTTCCAGTAGGAGCATTCACGAAGCAGTCTTTTTATACCACGCAATGAGACTGTTGCGGTGATTGGGCACGTCTAATAGTGTCATTTCCATGGCTAAAGTAACAGCATATACTTCCGTTTTAAAATAAAAAAGCTGCAAAGCAAATTAAAATCGTAATGTCGACAAATCGCCGACAAAGTACCCCGAGATACAAAGCATTTGATTGGAACATCCCTATTCGGGGATGTTTCTGTCCCGGATCCTGGTGCAAAATTGATTAACTGAAACATGTACGTGTACCGCTTCTCGGGGAACTTGACCAAGTGTTTATTAAGCCATTTACAAAACCACCGATATCCGTCAAATTCAGTTAATAAATTGTATATAATAGTAGCGGCGTTTAGTGTCCGTTACCGTAAATTGTTGTACAACTTAAATATTCAGCGTAAACCCATTTATGGTTATTAATACCGACATTGCAGTATTAAAATGAGTGCTTCCAAATTAGCAATGCTTGACGTACCACCGCGGATAAACACCAGAATATGCACATTTATCCAATATTTATGATTATTAAAGTATATGATTCCGCTTCAACAGGAATCCTGAATCAATACAAGAAAGCTGTTCACATAAACAGAAATAAGTCTGAAGTGTGGCATGATCGTTCAACAGTTCCAGACAGTTGTCTGCACGATACTTGTCACACACAACCGAAACAAAACACAATAAGAGGACATTGCGTTGTGGTTGAGTAGTATATACAGTGACAGGCATGTTGTGCATCATAGACCTTTTTCTATTGAAACCTCTTACATCTGTGGAAAATCTGCATTCAACTCCTCGTACCTTATGCATAATGGGATGCTGGCACATCAGCGAGGACCACTTCTTGGATATGTGATCCGTAAAAGCATTGCAATTCATTTTGACAATGCTGATCATACCTTTCTATTGCAAATACTCATAGAGCAACAGATTGGTTTTAATGATCCCTCCACCTGACTGATGCATAAATTCAAAAGAGTTAAGCTCACTTATTACTTTACTACTACTATTTTATTTTAGGCTCACTTACTTACTTAGCTAACTGCTTATGTTATTATCTACACATGCTTAGTTATTGCTTAACATAGGCTTAGTTATTGCTTACCACGGGTTTTTGCTCACCGTATCATATTTTCGGCGCACGTTAAAAGCATACGGTTGGCCAGATTCCGCAGAAGCTTTGCAGGCTTTTTCTGTCTGTAGGTTT
Organism: Urechis unicinctus; assembly: GCA_034190875.2. Taxonomy (NCBI): domain Eukaryota; kingdom Metazoa; phylum Annelida; class Polychaeta; order Xenopneusta; family Urechidae; genus Urechis; species Urechis unicinctus. The sequence goes on along the minus strand of CM067356.1, from coordinate 46,721,359 downwards.
AACACTACAAAACCAATTTGATCAGAGAGACAAAATTGCAAAATTACACATTGTTTTTGCAGTACAATTAAACAAATAAGAGAGTCTACTTAAGAATGTTTTCTTAAACGTTGCCTTTCTGAGTAAGTACCCATGCCTGCCACAAGGTAAACTCGATACAGTTATTTTAGTGGTTAAAGCGATACATGTACGGCAGTCTTCTACCATGCAAAATAAAAGATTATCTCTTAAAAAGGCACCATAATGCATGACCCCGCTCAACATGGTCAATAAGTGTAACGGGGCGACCTAAAAGGCCTCTTTTTAGAGCAAATCGTCTTGTAGATCAAGCACATGAACAGTTTTTCCTGTCAGGCTAGACGTTATCAGTAGAGGTGTTTTGGTTTTGTATTAAAGAGACTCTGACATGCATTATACATTTTTAGCTGAGTTTATTCAGTCAAAGTATATTCTCAGGTTAGTCGATTACCATTAATTTGAGAAGAATAATACCTTTAACGGCTGAGGTATGGTTAATTTAAGTTATACCTTTAGCCCCGAAAAATCGCTACCGGCCTTATTTTGACGTCACCAGAGGTCAATGCGGCGCAGAGATGATCGCACTTCTCGATAACAATATGTCATGTGTGCCAATTCATGTGATATTCATAAACGGGCGGTCATTATTGGTTTATTTTCAACTGTGAACTGGTCTCTTTAATGTATTAATCTGTATCTACATGTATATTGCAGCCTACAATTGTTGGCTTGGCTATTATAGATTGTAGATTTATTTTGTTTTAAATTTTTTGTCTAGTACAAGAAGTTTAAACGTTCATGTTTGCCTGTTATTAATAATTTTATAGTTATCAGAGATGTTTTTGGGGGGATTTTTCTCAGTTCAGTTGTGGATGTTGTCAACGTTTGCCTTTGGTAGAGAAAAACACATGTTGTAGGGAAATTGGAAAGGTTCTTGAAAAGCTCTGTTTACCAAAAGAACCACCTCAGTGCACCACAGAGGGTTCTTTACAGTATACCTAGACGTGTACGTGCTAGAATGTGCCAGTCGTGCATGCAAACAGGAGCATGGGAATCATCCTAACCCATACCCCCAGTGACAAATATTGTATACTCTTACTCAGTTTTACAGTTGAGCTAAAATTGCGTCTTGCATCAACAAATTAGAATAATCTCTTATGCGTCCGTATTTGTTGTAGGAGGTACAGGTATATGGAATATCGTTAATTCATTCGATGTATTTATGGCTTTCTGGGCAAGAACATTAGAGTACTACTTCCGTCATGTGTTGTTAACAAAATTTGCGAAAAGTTTGCGTCCATCGAGTTTTGTCGTTACAAAGACATATCCCCCCTTACCCTAACTACGTGTTGTTGCTGGTAAAAACACAGTTCGAGGTAGAGGGAAAATAATTTTTCTGTTTACATTTAATGCTTACGGAATGTATCCATATAGATCAAACAAACATAGCAAACCAATGTTGCATTTCAACACAAAAATTATTTGGTGTGGGTAATTCAAAATTACAACTTCAACAAGTAGGGAGGATGATTATCACCAAGAAAATGCAACGTAAATATAATTCATTGGTTCTGTTATATCACACTTGACTATATATTACGTTACACGACCCATTAATCTATGGTGAGCCAGCATTTACTTATCATACCAAACATCAGCTTAATAAAGTAATGACCAAGGACACCATTGTCATACCAAAAACAATATATCAATCACAGATCAAAAAGGCAATGTGCAATGTCTAGATAGAAATTGTTATAAAGCACCTGGCAACAATTATATTGCTAATGAACATCAAATCACAATTTGCATTGGCCCGGCTGCAGCTATCTACTATATATATGAAACCCAAGTGGGCGACGATTTTGCCACCAGCTTACAAAACCTTTCGCCTCAACAATCTAATAACCCGTTTACTAGCTTGTCGCGCCACACACCATGGAACATATGCCATGCTCCTTAACAAACCTACCGCCCCGACATTTGCCATCCTAAAGGGTATTTCATTCGTGTTCAAACTTGATTTTATCCACAGAGCAATTTCCTGTTGTCGCCCGCCCTGATCACGAAGTCTTTCGATGAGGAGTTCCTACTTGTCACACCAAACACGCTGGACAGTAGGTGCGAAGGTTTTCCTCTGAGGCCGAGAATGGGTGCGAGTTGTAATAGAGGCAACCCTCATGTGTCTTAGCACACGGGCGAATTGTCCAGCTGTTGCGCCAGCAAACGGAATGGCAGATGGCAAAAAAAATGTTCCCAGCAGGGGTGTCAGCGACGAGATGTTGGCTCGACTGTGTCACCATATCCTCACTTGCTACACATGTACCGGTTGCAACCAGTATCGTCCCTACAGTTCTGGTTATCCACGTCAGCTCAGGTAATGTGTCTACATGGGGTGAGAGCCAGAAAGCTGCCATACAAGTCATGAAAACAAATTTTCGATTCACTGCAAACAGCGTGATGTGATCTGTGAGATTCTCGGAGAGTTGGTTCATCTGTGGAAGGGTCATCCACGATTTCCTACTCTAAGCCACATTCATCATACTGGTGACAGTTGACATTTGCAGCAGGGTAGACTTTGGCATGGGGGTTCATAATCTCACACTGCACAACAACAGAAGCAGTGACCGCTTTTTTGGCAGAGGTCTGGGTCTGTTTGCTCCCTGTGTGTGGCTTTATGTAAGCGTGACAAGCAGTACCAGGTACATCTAACACCTGTAACACATAAATAGCATGTTACTTATGTAAACATCAGTGAATATATTGCTCTATCATGTACCCTGAAACCAGTTTATTATAAATGAAAAAGCTATGAAAGTATTCATGTATTAGAATAAGCAAGGCAACCCATAAATACGAAATACATAAAATCGAAATGTGTACTGACTTGAATATCTTTGGAAGTATTGTGCTCCAGCTCCTCTGTGACCAACAAAACATCTTCAGCTGTAGTAACAGATAGGCTAACATGTCTTCAATATACAGGAAAGAGTAACAGAACGTAGCTTAAATGTGACATGAAATGGTTGTTATATTCTACATATTGCTACCAGCCATCTTTATCAATGCACATTATAACTCCTAATATGTTATGTTCATTATAATCTACATCCCTCTACAGGCTACAATCCCCATTTATCAAAGCACATTATAACAGACTCAATGGTCAAGTGACCATTTCAGCCTAATAAACTGATCGGCCAAAACTAAAATTCCGTATCTTAATATTTTTCTTCTTGTATGCTGACCCTTGTTTTATTGCTGAAACATCTTTAGTTTCAGCGAGTGGTTAAGGGGAGAATTTCTATATTAGCTCATATTAATTGTAATAAGCGTCCCAGTTTCATCACTTATAAAAGGATCAGCGGCAGGTTTGTTCATTTGTACGCAAAGATTTATAAAAGCTTTTTTAAATTCACGCCTCTGAAAGTCAGACAACACGAATTCGTCCATGTCACGACTATCATCACAATGCACTAACAGGTAATTGCTGACCTGATTTATCTGATATATATATATAAAAGGAAGCGTTTGACATATAAGCAGAGATATTGATCTATAGATACTATAATCTAGATATACACTCCATATTATATCATATCTACCTCTGCCAAATGAGGCCTGCAGATTCTCTATTCTCGCTTTCTTGTCCAGTTGAGCCTGGTTATATATACTATATATATTTACAGTATTTATAGATTTATAAATACAACTTATATATATAGACAGGGGCTAAAGCTCTATCCTAAAGATTTCTATCTTTCTTATAAATCCCTCTCTATCTCTTCTCTCTCATCTCTCTCTCCTCTCTCTATCTCTCTGAGTTATTCTATATCTCTCTGTCTCCTCTCTCTAAGTATCTCTCTCCTAATCTGTATCTCTCTCTATATACTCCCGTTTCATAATATTAGACTATAGATATGTATATATATCTATTTATTTATGCATCTCTATCTCTATCGGACACCCTCTGTTAATGAGGCCTGTTCCGCTTTCTATGTCTATACGAGATATGTCTTGAGCCTCTATCTCTCTTCTCTATATCTCTCTATACATCTCTGGTTGCTTGACAAAATATTAGATATAGTCTATAGATATCTGTCTAGAGATACATCTAGTCTCTATAGATATCTCTAGATGGACATATATATCTCCTATGGCCTCTATATGTATATATCTATAATATATCTCTATCTATGTCTCTCTGTATTATCTATATCCTATATACTCTCGTTAGAGCTATCTCTTATATATCTGACTATCTCTCTATCTAATATATATATCTATATACATCTATATCTCTCTATATATATATATATATATATATATATATATATCGTCGGTGTATGTGTTGGTTCATATGTTTCATATATCATATCAGTCTTATTATATCATAGATGCATATTTAACGACACGTTGATTGTGGATCCTTATCGATCATAGGAAATACTGTTTCTTTTCTAATAATGAAATAGAGTCTTAACAGTGGTTCTTAATCCAAAATAATAAAAAAGAAAATGAAAATGGAAAGATTGAAAAAAAAAATGTAGTTGTCACAGGTCCCGTGCAATGATATACCGTTGTAATACTAATTGACTTTACGGCACATATGCTCCGAAATATCCTTGCATTCATCTACTGATCTACATGGCACGCACCCCAAAGGTTTTATAAATTAAACGGTCTCCTTCCCCCCTACTTCATCGTGGGCAACAGGTCTCTCTTTCTTAACGAGCGGCGAACCCGGAAATGTGACATCCGTCTCGTCAATAGGTCTTTCTCTCCAATGTTCCGTTCGTATCACCACATCTAATAAGGTAAGGGAAAATGCTGCTTCTAATTGTGCCATCTTATTTTTAATTGCTGGATGCTTTCGTGTGCGCACTCAGTAATGATGTTCGCAAATCAGAGACTGGTAGAAATATAAGAACTTTGGCCTACCACCACTCTCTCTATAAGGGCCGCTGGTAGATATCCTGTCGTAAGTAACACTTCTCATCACATCCCTTCACTGCTTTTGTACGCAACTCCAGCCTCTTTGAGGAACACGTGTTCAAGTGCTAATTTGCCCCGATGGGCATCCTGCCCCTGAACAAGTTTGGTTCATTAGTGAACTCGATAATGATCTTACAAGAGCAACGTTTATTACTTAGTAGACTTTTTAAAACCTAGCGAAGATTTAAGAGAAGATATCACATACCGTTCGCAGCTTCTCTATTTCTGAATGGAAGTCCGGTAGATGTCACAGAATGGCCTTGACTGATGACTGTGTCTAGACCTCGTGAAAGCCAATTTCAAAAGTAAAGAATTTAGAGATATTGTAAAACAATATGCTGTAATCTGAAGTTATGTGGTGTGATGAAGGCAAGAATCAAATAAGGAGGCCATGCCAACGTTGTAAAATACCGCAGCATTTTTGGGGGTCAAAATCTTACTTGTTTTTAAAGTTGGTGGGTTCAGTCGATTATGCGACAAAGAATAGGATGATTTTAATGGCACATTTCGATGCAATGAGGTTTAGTATATTACTCGCCTTCCCATGAATAAACGCAAAATGATCATATTCTTCAAATGTAACGACATGTTCCCAACTTAACTACTTTAAAAGTTAAGAAAAAAGCCAATCGTGTTTCTGATATAAAACTCAAATTAGTTGCAATGACGCTTACATCGACAATATTAGATTGTTTCACTTACATGTTTCTTTGATCACGCTGTTTTACATTTCGATGGTGAGATGTATCTTTCAATGTGAATACTTGCAAATAGGGTGTCGACTTTACTTTTGATAATATGTGCTTTGTCTGTGCTCTATTTCATGAAGAAATAGAGGAATCTCCGTTGTAATTTTCAACAGATCGATAATATTATTCTAGTTTGAATGCAAATATTCAACAGTAAAGAGGGACTGTTGAAGTTAGGTCTAGTTAATTCAACAATTTATAAATTGGTAAATACAATCAAATGTGCGTTACACCCAGCAAAAATACTTGTTATATAAATACAATCAAACAAATTATTTTGAAAATGAAGGCCGCACACTTTATATTTTGTTGGGACATTTGCTGTTATCAATTAGTTATGTAGTATATCATGAAATGAAGCACGAATTATCCTCGTAACAAGACCAGTCTGACAGGCACGTCCGGTTGGGGTATCTTTCGTCTTTGTTTTCTTATAACGTAGTGTGGGTTTCAATAGAGGCGCCTGTTAAGTGGAGTTGATTGCCTTGTTACATTACAGTGGCGAAAGGTATATATTCCAGAGTCATCTGCAGGTCAGGTGTGAAATTAACGAGTTGGGTTTAACTGCAGACGGTCCTTGCTAAGTCAGGTGAATTAATGTATCTGTTGCTGGAAGGGATTGTGATTCAGGTGAGCAGCAGGAGCATAATTGCATGTCCGCGTGATACATAGATTGTTCTGAACTGATTTTAACGTCATGGACCTTCTTCCTGATAGTTCGGATGGCCAATATTGGCACCTTGAGATATTGGTATGACGTGACTCACTACCAGACGATGTTCCAATGTTTCAATAACGACTAGTCAAAAAGGCAAAGACTCATGGCTTGCATTTGATTGTAAATCCAATCTTTCGACACTACCAATTGCTGTTATTGTCTTGAATAAAGACAATTCCTCTTCTATTGTCATTGTTAAGCCAGTTTTTATGCTCCTATCATGATTTGTGAAAAATCACAACGGTTCCGTTTTCAGAAATTCTTAGAACGCTCTTAAATTTGTCTTGACATGAATATTCATCATGAGATCTCATACGACCAGTCATAAAAGATGTTCAATGTCCGCAGATCTATTTGAAACCTGTTTAAAACTTCATAAAGTCAAACTCAGCTGCTTCCATTTTAAAACTTATGATAATTTGTTGATCAAAACAAAGTCAAACACAACAAACTGTGAATTTCATGCATTTATCCGTGGACATAGTGTTCTCTGGTCCACGTGTTTAACATTCCAGGTTTTGTCAATACTCGTCTGTACTTACCCTATCTATCCAAAACATATCCATCATCGTAAAGGGTAGAAACTGTTGTCGATGTTCACCGCTAAAGGTATGACAATTATGACAGTAATGTGTCTATATTCCTTTCCCGATATTGGAATTGTAAGCGAAAGATCTGTCACACATACATGACCTCGCATGGCGTTTGTATCACCACAGAGACAATTAATTAAAACATAGCGAGTACTGCGTGACGACTCATTGATGCTTGTTGAGAACTTTTGATAGGAACGCAAAAGCACTTCCTTGAACGCCAAGCAATGGATCTCTGATGGGTGGCAGGCAAGCGATTGTCGACATAAATCCAGCCCACGGTGCATTAAGTTTCTCAGAACTTCAACAACGTTTTATGATAGCCATGCAAGGAAGTTTAGATGTGACAGGACCTTTACCTACTTGATAGTATTTTGCACAACGGAACGTCTTCTGTTCGGAATATAAAGATTCTTCAGGCTTATTGGTAAGAATCGCTGTTCACTAATGTTCAGTTATTAGAAAATTTGCTTTGCCAATTTTTCCATTATTTGGTACCTCTTAAGCGTTAATTTCAGGGTCCAGATAAAAACTTATATGTGAAATACTATTATGTGAAAAATTCCCGCTTTCCGTCATCAAACCAGTTCTTATCAGCATAACGTGTAGAGTGAATGTCAAGGAATGGCACGATAAATATGCATTAGTGGTATTTCCACTGATCGAATGTAGCCACTGCATGGGACGCTTATAGATTAGTACCACTCACAGCAGGTGTTGTTCAATAAGGATTTATATTGTCACCAAATTGAGTATAACACAGCATTGCTCAAAACTTTCTTCGTATATTTTATTCTCACGTTAACTACCTTGAACAAACTTGATACAAAATTTCTTGTGTGCAGAAGACCATCACAAGGATGTTTGCGTCGTGGTTACTTTTGCTATATTATATTCAAGTTTATTCTAGGAGAAATCAGCGGATACCAAAGTTTATCCGTGCTGGTTATAAGTATTTCAACTGCATTACAGTTTGCCAACGCGTTGTAAATGGTCGGATTTTCCAATTCTTCGCATGTGAAGATTTTACACATAAATGTAGTTGCTTATTTGGTGATGAAATGGTTCTGATAATCATGCTAACCACATTCAATGTCATATATTCAAGCCATAATCACTAAAATGCTTGATGGCATTAAACATTTTAGGTATCATATTCGTAACGCTAATGCGCACCTGTTTAAAGTTCCCTCCAAGTGTATTTGGCTATTGCGTCGGGTCTGACCTCGGTAATCATATGTTTGGTGAGCTAAATATTCTATCATTACAAGGCTTCCTTATGCTTAATTACTCTGACTTCCGGCGTTCGAAAAGTGATTTATGTTTCCGCTCTAACTAGCACCTGACAACCTTTGCAATGAGTCGTGTCAGGTTGTTATGACAACTGCTTCGAACCGCACATGTGTATTGCATCATATTTACCCCAAAGGCTGCGACAGAAATGCATTTGCATATTATACCTTCCAGTTGTTATATCCTATATAGTGTACCAGTAATTAATGGATTTATGTTAACTGCGAAAACGTATATGAAAAGGTTGATTTGCTCGTGAATTATTTGTGGGTCGTGGCCGCTGCAGTTAAAGATAATTGTTAATGTTGGCCATAGATTAGCCAATCGCACATCAAAACCGCAAGAGGCCAATCGAAACGGGGCCCGCCACTGCCGCTGTTTGTTTTTACCTCATGTGTCGTCTGTTAGCGACTTGATTGAGGCAGGGCTGGCATAGGATTGAGGCGGGCTGGGATGGCTAATGACTTGTTATTATTGCTTGTGTTGCAGGAGCTGAATAAATATAAGGGTTGTATCCTAACCTCTGTTCTTGTTGTAAGCAGCTATGTGTTCCCCTCTTCATAACAGCACATGATATCATTTGCAGCTGCTCCTCAAACATTATTCAACCTTGGATGTGTCTTGTTGATTATATGCATATACGCATTTGCAAGCAGAATTATGCATTGTATAAAGTGGGTGAAGGTACGAATCATCACAATAATCATCCGTCATTACCTTTGTCAGACTACAGACGATATCTTACTCAATTTGATTGTCAATGCGTGGTCTAGTTATTACGTCCAAGCCCATTTGAGAATATCAATATGCAGACCTGTAGCACACGAGTAATTGGATTTCTGGCTGGCATCGATTCGATCGCGCGGTATATAAAGGAACAGTTGCGTCAAGTTGGCGGTCATAACAATTCTCTATCTATAAGCAACAGTGGAATAAATGCACTCAGTTTTATCATTATTGACTGCACATGGTTATCACTGTTTATGTATTTACATGGAAACGCAATATAAGTCTTTATCAATTGTTTAATGTTTGGTTGCTGTCCTGTCAGGATATGTAAACGCGTTTGCGGATGGAGATTCCACATATGTTCGGCATACGATGTATCAGTGGTCTTACCTCTATCAAAGAGAATTATAAAAACCTGTAAAAAAATTGTTGAATTAACCTAACAAATGTGCTTGTGAAAAAAATTAGAGCAAGCTACATTCATATCATTAGCATTACAGTCCTTACCGATGTAGGTACCTAGATGCAAAGCCTTTTTCCGAATACGAATAGTGTTACCATCGAGCCTTCAATCCACATTGCACATGTTATCATTGAAAACCGAATTACTCACTTGTTCCGATCATTATCATAGCGGTGGTCATCGAGGATGTCATTAACGACCGATCATCAGCAAAACCAAGTGCACCAACAACCTTATGACATCCAACTGTGTGTGTGACATTCGGGTATGTAGTTCATCCATCCAAACACAGAACAGTAAGACAGCACTTAAAGTTTTCGAAATTTAATTTTCCCATTGCACGCGCAATCGTTGCTGTGTATACATATTCAACATCAATTTAGGTGCGCAGAAGAATAAACAATTAAAAATAATCAACACAGGAGCCTTAGAGGTTTCAATAACATCACATAACATTGAGATTCATCACCAGCAGTATTGAATTACCTCTATGAGGATTAATGTACATAGCGAATGAGTATGAATCCGAATTGTTAGTTACTTATATAAAGAATATCAGTATTAGATTTTAATTAAACTAATCTCGAGTAATCTTCCGACAATGGTACCGATGGCTATCAAATGGTTTTTTTACAGAAGGCGACATAACCGACCACAGGATTGAGTGTCACTTTGTCCACTGACACTTTGACGATTATGTCGAGCCTGATTCTGTCGACTTTGAATACGTGATGAATTGAAGACACAAACGTTGTTTTATGGCCGAAAGAGGAGAAATATACTTTATTCTTCTAAAGACAGGATAACTTCTTTATTTATTAAGCTGAGAAGCTTCTAGCAGGTTCACTAATGAGGTCGCCCCTTAATGAGGTAAAGTTTAAGAAATAACTATCGGGTAACTGGCGGGTCAGAAGCATTAAGGAAGAGAGGGTAAATTGAGTAAAACTGTTTACGACAATTATGCGGAATGAGTCCTAAATTGGTCACCAAACCCGATTCAAAAATTGCTTTCCAGCAAATATACTTATTTGTCACCTTCATGTGTGGTACTGTGTGATCAGCCAGAGGCTTCATTCAAAGACCTAACCAACAATGTATGACAAAGGGCAAATCACAATCAACATCCATGTAACAAAACAAATAATCAATTCGTATATATAATTGGATTGATTGTAGAAATGGAGTTGCAAGCCAACAGGTACATATTGCAATCGTTTGCACCTCACATTTATATAATTACCTGTATTATATGAGCGCAAATATCTTTGTTCATTCAGAAAATATACATGACTAGATTCGCCCACAATTGAAAATATATCGTCGGTAAGGTAAGGTAAGGTAAGTATAGGGCACACCAACACTAATGCGTTATATGGTGCATTTAAACGATATGAAAAGATTAGTCTGAGCAAGAACGACTCACCCGACAGAGCACGATACTAGGTGGATATCAAAGCGTGATGCTTATTGCATATGTCTTTGCGTTTGCGAAGACGTAATAAACTTCGCTCGGTGGGTTGACCTCAGTCTGGCACTTTTATTAAGGTGTTGATAAAGAATTACCCCGGTTATTGACTAACATCGTCTTTTTCCGCTTGGCTCTTTGTATCGAACAGTTTGATATGCAATCCGCCTGATTAGAGTTAGGGTATAACCGTGCAAATGTGTTGTCGGATTTGGTAAAATAACATAACCGTGAACTTACCCACCTTCTGCAGGAACACATAAATTTATATGCTACTTTTAGTTTTATATCTATGAGACAACATGTATATAAGCCATGGGTGATCAATATGCCATCTTGACGCTACTCTCATTATTCAAAGAGTAAACATTTTGCGCAATTAGTAGAGAGCAAACAGAATAGAAGAGGTGGACAGTAGATGGAATAAATATACTACCCAGCTAATAAGCTACTAGACAGCGCTAATCAATCTTAGAGAAGGCTTGAGAAGGTGATAAGTGCATAGCCAGGTGAGAAGAAGGGCGTCCGTTGTCCCATTTACCAAGAAATTTCTTCCTTAAACAAGCCAGTCGCCCCCTTGCGCTGCAGCGGACAAGCAACATCCACAGGGCCCACCCAACCATCAAAGGATTTTGTCAGCACATAATCGACGTATTTTATTTCAGCAATTGCGATAACGCCTGTTCCAGTAACAATGTCACGTCATACACTGAGAACGGAAAATTATATTCAGGATTTAATGGAATAAGTATATTGATAGCAGTAGCAAGTTGGTGATATCATGCGTTGAATTATGCCGCGCAGCAACATGGAGCACTTCTGGCTTAATAGTACACAGAACAGGATGTAAGCTATGTCATCG
>CM067356.1:46621974-46704474 GCA_034190875.2 Urechis unicinctus | reverse complement strand
TGATTGAGGTTAACATACATTATGATCATCATGTTATCGTTATGTAAGTTAAAATGCAGGGTATTTTCTTATAATCAGATTTTGAGATAATCTAACGCTGTTACATCAACTCCCCTGCATTTTATATATTGTTTAATGTTATTGTTGCATATCACACATGATAAATACCTTTTACTGCTCCTATGCTCACGCAAACAGCTTAATGACTTCTCATTGTCATCCCTTTCATTTGCAGGGTCAGCTGATGCACATGTACCAGTCCCCTTGCTGCCTATGTTCAGCAAACGAAGATCTCCTTCAAGAGCCCCATGCGAACCTGTACACAGTCAGTGACAGGTCTTTCAGAATGGTTGCCCCACCAGTGGAATAAAATACCCTCATTGATAAGACACCGATTCCCTGCTTAAATTCAGGGCAGCGTACCTATTCCAGATAGCTTTCAGGACTTTAAAGCAGCTGTGTGAGGTGCTAGTGGGCATGCTACATGGAATAAGAGCTTTATGAATGACACTTTAATATTATTATTATCTAATCATGTTAATATTTGTATGCTACTTGTAATTACTTGCATCGTTAATAAATTATGATGGAAAATATATGGCTTGTTCCTTGACACCTTCACACTAATTTGTGAGCTTCATGCGCGAGCCAACAGTATGGGAGGCGCGAACAGGTCGGCGGGTGAACGGTCATGTAGGGAAAATTCCAGCCCGTCCAAATTGACGATCGCCCGTCCTATGGACGTCTTTGGCTAAGTCCCTGGTACACAGCGCTAGTGCACGAATTGCAACTGACTAAGATCTAAACTTGTTCTGTTTATAGAGGAGGGAACCAATTAGTTACACACGATCACTATTGAAAGTGAATGATCGTATCAAGTGATAAGACTACAGACAGCATGGCTTTAAGTGTTCCTCTATTATCCAGGAAGCGAATAAACATGATTACCATAGAACGCTGATTGCGGTAAGCATGCGGTATCAAAGGATGTAACTAAATAAATAACGGCAGTTCCCCTGACATTATTATGACCCGCTTCCCAGGTAACCCAGCATCATCAAAGGTCAACTTTTAATTGACCGCAGCTGACCTGTGTGATCCCCACTCAACCGCAGGTCATTAACTTGTGACTGGTTGGTTCAAATGGTTGGTCTTTGAAGGCGGAGATTGTTTGTTGATTGCTTTACGACCTTGTCATCCGAGTATATGAAATAAACTCGCGCTCCCTCAAGCTAGTATTCGATCGACTGTTGGTCTGTTGGGCTAGACTATGAGTCTACCAGAGGCGCTAGGCGACTGCCGAGGTCGATGTAGAACCAGCCACCTGGGAAGCTTGAACTCTTGAACCGAACGTCTGTGCATCACAACTGTTCTCTTAATTCGTATTTGCACCTATTAGTAACACTCACCTGGATATTATAATTTATGTTATCTGAACCACGCCAGGACAGTCAACATTGAGACCAGAGCGCTTCTATTAATTTTACTGCCCTTTAAGAGCCTCATACAGCAGGTGATCAATGGGGTAGTGACTTTATTAGCCCTCACCATCCCCTGATCTAAGTCGGAGCAATTTCTTTTGATTATATCTGAAAGGTTCAATTCCCTGAGATTTGCCATTGATATCTTACATAAACAAAAACAGAGACCGCAATCTTTACCTGGTTTGGCCATATGTTTTCTAAGTCTGCCAGTGTAAATTTGTCATAAAACAAATCGTGCACAGAACTCATATTCCACGCTGCTACGGTTTGTTCTATTTCCAATAGTGATATATCGTCGGTAACTCACTGGCGGTGGGAAAAGACTCAAGCCGACAGTTTAAGGAGTGGTTACTTTTGTACGCAGACATATTTTACTTTCGTCTGTCTGCACCAAATGTCAAGTGAACACACTGCGGAAATGATTTAGCCTTTCCTAATTTCTACAAGTTTCGTATAATCTACCTCTTGCTACGAAACATCCGAAATGCAAAATGTAAACAGCTCAAATGCAATTTAATGCCTCCCCCATCCTCATCACATTGAGAAACGGTCGCAAATGGTAAATGCTTAAAGGGAAATGATACAGTTCACTGCCGCAACCCCCAGCGGCCGTCCCGTAACTGCGCTTACTTTGGCGGGAACCACCTTTGACGCACTGCGCGTATTTGCGCTCCCGGTGATTTCAAAGTAATTTGTGCGCACATAGCGACGAATTTTTTCCGTTGAGTTTAGATCAAAGTCACACCTCATGTACGACATAATCCAAGTTAAAATATAAATGACCTAAGGTTCAGAAAGGAAATATACTTCCACTTGGTCTCAGGCCTGTGCCGGAAATATAATAATCCATAGCAGTCATTTCTTTTAAAAATGTTCAAAAGTCAGTTGTTTTATAGTTTTGTTATCATTTTTAAGTTTTTATCAAAAGTCAGTTGTCAATGGAGGTTTGAATATTGTAATAGACCGCACTCACGGAATACAACAGAAAATCCATTGTGGCTTCCCATAGACTACGCGGACCTATCATGTTTTTAATTTCTGTTCAAAGAACATATATCACTGCACCATATTACCAAGTTTACTTCAAAAGTCAATTGTCAATTTTTTTATGGAGGTTTTATAAATGGCTTGCCGTAGAGTGCGGCGCGACATTATTTTTTTCTTGATTTTTGTAACAGATATTGTTCTGTCAGTATGTCAAATATAATGTAATCCGCTGTATGAACTTTTCTATACATGTGGATCTTAAATTCGTCACACTCAGAAATTTACCCCAGTGACCTATACTTTTTATTTTACATTTATTTAGCTTCATATACGAGCTTACTCTGTGCAAAAAATCGTTAAAATATATGTACGAATTTAGAACTGTCGCAATTGTCTTTAAAAACCTCGAATCTTCAAGGAGCCAGCTTCGCTCGGCTTAGCTTGGGATAGGCGACTGGGAAGGATTAAACGCAATACAATGCCGAAAAAACGCTGCCATGGTTTTGTCCTGTGGGGTTTGATAACATCCAATTACTTTTTATATATGTTACAATTTTGACTTCACTTGCATGACAAAACTAAAATAGAATGTTAACAGAGGGACAAGTTCATGATGATGACCGTTCAATGCGAAACGCTAAGCTTAACTATTACAACAGGTAACAGCTAGTTATCGCGCAGCTATTGGAAACGGTTCTCTCACTGCGCGCTTTACTTCGCGCTCAAACGCTACCTTGGTTTGAATAGTAGAAGGATTGCTGAAAACGTTACGAGAAGAGAGAGTACTAGCCGCGCACGACGGTAACAAAAATATGTACCGTCCTGAGCAAAGATATGTGGGTCGTGCGGTGAACGTTTTATTTCGAGTGCATATAGCTTCTCATCAATGTTGTGTACTTACGTATCTATATATGTCGAGAATTGAGATGAATATCCTTTGATCGACACTACTTTGTTATCCACTGTCTCGTGATTACTTAGCAATGGTCACCTGAACTTTTCGAATCACAACTTCCGTTCACGACAACACCCGTTTTGGACATATGACGTCACATTACGCAGTTTCAGTTTCACGCCCAATGCGGCTGCAGTTCCCGGTGGAGGTGGGGGGGGGGGCACTTAAGTATATAGAGGTAGTATACATGTGTCGGGGTATGATTTTTCGGCCTCCCGGCGGCTTTTG
Source organism: Urechis unicinctus (assembly GCA_034190875.2). NCBI lineage: Eukaryota > Metazoa > Annelida > Polychaeta > Xenopneusta > Urechidae > Urechis > Urechis unicinctus. The sequence continues at coordinate 46,700,820 of CM067356.1, read as the reverse complement.
TTGGGCCTCATATTTGGACGGGGTGTGCCATTTTCACCTTGTATGATGGGTACGGGTTTGTGAGATTCCGGGGCGCACCTCTACTCAGGACAAAGCCAAGTGCCATCTCCAGGCTGCGGGAATCCATAAGTGTTATCTTTTTTTCAATTGTCACTGTGATATCGTTGAATACACTTTCTCCCTCTTAGGAAGGCATTGCCAAAAGACAATCATTGACAAAATGACACATATACTTAAATAATAAAATTCGGAAAGCAAAAGTTCGCTTGCGAAGAACCTAGTTTGCGCGTGCGCGCAGCAACCGATCTTGTCATTCAAAATTTATCTGGCCGAATTAAATCGCCTTTGACGAAATCTCACACATAAACTAACTCAAATTGTTAATAAACATTCATTTATGTGGAAAATTATTCTTCATATGTACATTTGTTTAATTATCGTGTATAATTGGAACTCATGTATTGTTCACGCCGCATTCGGTTATGATCATCGCACGACGTCAAAAAAGACGTCGTGCATGGCTAAGTGAGTACAAGCATTTGGTCACAATTCGTGACCACTACACGCATGGAACAGTCATTCCAACCACCTGAATCCCTAAAACCCTACGATTTCCGTTCAAATTAATTCGCATGCAATAGATCCTGATATAATGTACCCGATAATGCGGTCGCGACAACTTGTTTGCAAAAGTTCCATCACAAGAGCAGACATATATTCACGTCGAAAGGATGTTCATTCCGACTCCCCTGACAAAGGTTTGTAAATAAAAATTAAACAACAGACTAAACCTATAAGAAGGTCTAACACAAGATGAGACAATAGTCTGCGTGAGGTGCCGTAAGCGGTCCCTAACCGGAAGAGTTTTGCTAAACACAATCAATGATTTCACAGTAATTTTGTCTGACTAAACTATTGGATTCATAGAATCACTCACTTCTCAGTTTCATTTGAAAATCACCGCAGATTTTCAGCCCTTCCATAGATGCAGCCAAATGGACTGTCAGAATCGAAAGCAAGGTGTGTATAATTTAACATCACAGTTGCCATGATAGCGTGTGTATAGTCTTTCCCTACGATAATGTCTCGGTCTTGCAAGATCGTTTCCTACAAAGTTTAGTTAAGTTTATGTGCGGAAACTGCTCAGATAACCTGTAAAATGATCACAAATATGCCGGCATACAAGATGATTCACTGTAGAGCTAATAGATTATTGATAGTGTGTAATTAGCACCCCTATCCCAAAGAAAGATGATATTCACTCCCTTGTATAGCTAATATATTATTGTTAGTGTGTAATTAGCCCCCCTTTCTCCCTCTCATCTCTCTCTCGCTCCCTATTTATTTCTCCCTCACCTTGCTCTCTTTCTCTCTCAAGCTCTCATTCTCTCTCTCTCTCTCTCTCTTTCGTTCCCTCTCTCTCTTCTCTCTCTCACTCTCTCTCTCTCTCTCTCTCTTCTCTCCCTTAAATAATTAATTCTCTCTCAATCGCTCCTCTCTTTTATCTCTCTCTCTCCCTAACACTATCTCTCACTTTCTCTCTCTCTCTTCACTCTCTCTCTCTCTCTCTCTTTTTTCTCTCACTCTCTCTCTTTCGCTCTCTCTCTCTGTTTTACTCTCTTTCTCTCTTTCTCACTCTTTCTATCTAACTCTATCGTTCCCTCTCTCTTTCTCTCACTCTCTCTCTGCCGCAAAATTACACTCCACTAACTAAATAATTGATATTTATAGCGCTCAAAAACGACTTCTTTCCTCTCTCTCTTTTTCTCTCTCTATCTTTCTCTCCCTCTCTCTCTCTCACTTTCTCTCTATATCTATCTCTCTATCTCTTTCTATCTTTCTCTCTCATTTTCTCGCTTTTCGCTCTCTCTCTTTCACTCTCTCTATGTCGCCATATTACCCTCCACTACCTCGGTCTCTATATCTCACTCTCTCATGGTCTCTCTTTTCTTCTCACTTTCTTTTTCTCTCTCCCTATGCAGCTAAGGAAAAAAACATTGAGCAGCAGGCAGCAGGAAATCAGCCTGGGTAGATTTTGTTTTTCTGGACGCAACAAAGTTGTAGTATCACCTACAAGAATTTAGCAATGTTTTTATTTTGTTTCGGAAAAGAAAGACACCGTTGGCAGATGCAATAATGGGGTGTGGTGTTTTCTGTGCTATGGTAGGATTACGTTTGGTGAAATCGCTGTCAGTTAAGTGACAAAAGAAGAATTATTTTGTGAAAACTATTTCCTCTTCAATCAAAAGTGGCAATGGATACGGTTGTTGAGTGGCAAAAATGAACATGCATCTTATAATCCACATTAATTTGCATCATTTGATCTGAGATCATGGCGTGTTCCTGACTTAACCCTTTGCAATCGGAGAGTTTGTGATGGAGTATTCGGGATCGCTGTTTACTGCAAAGGAAGCGGCGCTGATTAACAGAAGATCGATCGAAGGGTACATGTTCTACTCCTCCCACGAAGGAAAGGAGTTTTGGTGAGATATATCGACTAATTTAAGAGCTTGAAAACCAGTATCGATTTATTATTATTTTTCCCGTTAAATATCGTAAACCAAACATACAATTTGTTCCATTATGGTTGCTTCTTCCTTTTGGCAACGAATACACACCGTCAGAATAATATTAACACCTTACTAGAAAGACACGTGTGTTGCAGTAGAGTGCAAATTGCAGCTGACTTAGGTCGTGACCCCTTGCTTGTTCAGGAAGCCAATAAGTTACGCAATATCACCATTGAGAGGTCAGCACGCCGTCTCAAAGAATGTGACCTTAGAAATCAAGGCCTTAAGTGTTTCTCTGTAATCCTGGAAGCCGATTAGTTACACACGATAACCATTGAAAGTTGGTAGTGGTCCTCATGCCGTATCAAGGATGCGATATAGGCACTAACAGCTCAACTTACTAGAGCCACCGCATTCTTATGAGATAACATGGTTTTATTTCCTCATTTACGTGAATGTTTACGAAAAGAAGACATGTACTAGAATTATTGGGATTAAAATCAGCAGCACCGCTAGGACAGTTTCGCGTGGCCTATTTGCTAGGCGCAGCCTCGGAAAAGGGTAGGGGTGAGCCGCCAACAAAAACCGGACCATATCAACACCAGTAAAGGGAACCATTTACATACCAAATCCTCTGAAAAAAGACCCATTCATATGCAAATGCAAGGGTCAACAATGCATATACCAAAATTGATGATCCCAAATCATATCTAGACCACCTCGACGAGCTACAAGGGACCCATCCATATACCAAACTAACGATTCAGATCGATAAAGTACGTTTATTAAGCTTCGCTACTGCTGATACCGTGGTCAGTCCCAACGATTCTCTGGTTCGTAACGGCAAGGCAGTTAATTAAATAGCGGCCAATAAATAAACAGCTGCGTGACTCAGGATATCAACGAGCGCCCCAGAACGTCCGCCCATGAGGTAGACGATATTGCAGGAAAGTGTGTAAGAAGAATGTACGGACCTGACCTTTCTGTTTGCTTCTCATGTCATAAAACTGTCTTTGAAGCAACTCAACCACACGGACTGATAGGGCTGGCCACCATTGACCCAGCGGACTTGAGCAAACAACGCAATATTGAGCATCATATCTATTGGTATACCAGGTCATTGCCAAATAAACCGACCCATTGCTATATCCTTTCTTCAAGAAATAACGACCCATTTGTATACCAAAATGCAAACAAACAACCCAAATTGGCGGCACGTTCCCACTAACCTCCACATAGTGAGAACCCCACACCCTGCCACTGCCCCCCCCCCCACCCCGGGCCGCAGTCAAGCCCACCCAACTCCAGCTCACCCAACTCGATGGTTAATGTTCAAAACTGTCGAATCTTAACACTTCGCCACCACCACCTTTCCCCACCACCTTTCCCCACCATCGCCAACACCACGACCACCACCACAACCACCACCGCCACCACCACCAATACCAATACCACCGCCACCGTCTCCACCACCACCACCACCACCACCACCACCACCACCACCACCACCACCACCACCACCACCACCACCACCACCACCACCCCACCACCACCACCACCACCACCACCACCGCCGTCCAACCCACCACCACCACCCCCGCCGTCACCATCAACACGGTCACTACCACCACCACACCACCACCACGCCACCCACCAATACCGACACAACCGTCTCTACCACCACCACCACCACACCACCACCACCACCCACCACCATCACCACCACACCACCACCACCACCACCTTCACCTAGCACCACCACCGCCACCTACCACCACAACAACCAATACTACCACCGCCGTCGCAACCACCACCACCACCAACGCCGCCGTCACCATCAACACGGTCACTACTATCACCACCACGACCACCACCACCAATACCGACACCGCCACCGTCTCCACCACCACCACCACCACCCAATACCGACACCAACACCATCTCCACCACTACCACCACCACGACCACCAACGCCACCACCACCACCACCGCCACCTAAACCTTCCACACCACCGCCACCTAAACCGCCACAACCACCTAAACCACCACCACTACCACCACCACCATGTCACCGCCACCAACGCCACCACCGACGTCACTGCCACTGCCACCGCCACCACTACAACCACCACCAACACCACCACCACCCCCACCACCACCCGCCGTCACCACCACCGCCACCTCATTCCCGCTTACACAATCAAGAAGGTAGACATATTGAGCCTTATGGCGGACTCGCCGATGAGGGATGCGAATCGTTTTGCTAAGAGATGTTCCAGTTGTTATCTGTACGGCGGGTTATTTTATTACCTGCTCATTCATGCACATAATTACAGCTTGCTGTCTAATCAGATTAAAGCACCAATATCATTATCACTGTAACATTCTATCCTCGTAAACGCATACATACAAAACCACCATCACTAACACAACCGGCCCAACATTCACTTCAAGGCATGACAGGTGTGTGTGTATGTCATTTAAAATCATGCAAAAGCTTGGTTCGTCAACAGATCAACTTGTTGATCTCACAGAAAATTTAGCCAACTTGTTTTGACTTCCTTTTACTCCATAAGGACAAGAGAGTTCTGACTATTTGGACATCAGAAACGATTGATACGATGTTCATAAACTTGCTGTACTGTGATTTGCATCCAAGTACCTATCAACTTCACAGGGTCTAAAAAAGTTTGCTGGGTTCAGTATTTTTTTCAGACTATATCTCCTCAAAACACCTCTTAAGCTACAAAGTGGGGGATTACATTCATAATTGTACAAGGGAGGACATGCCATTGTCGCTTGGCACAATATTGTTTAGATAGACATTTTCAACTAAACATGGATGATTATTATCAATCTTTTTTGACCATAGAATAGTTGAAGAATCAAGCAGATTTCCAATTTTTGCAGATGCGTTAATATGTGTCGTAGCCCGTTGCATCGAAGCCTTATGTCATATCCCATAGAAATAAAGAGACACACCCACGTACATACGCACGCACACACACACACACACACACACACACACACACACACACACACACACACACACACACACACACACACACACACACACACACACACACACACACACACACACACACACACACACACACACACACACACCACTGTGCGCTAGATATGTCGGTGGTCCGGGGTTTGAGGCGGGTGTGTTCGTGAGAGGAAGTTTTCATTCGCATTTACGCGATGGTTGTGTCACATAGAGCTAATATTGGTCAGATATGTACCATATAAGATTAACACATGGACACTAAACAATGGAATCATGGCTGGATGCAAAGTGACAATTAAACCCTGTTCAACGACAAGATGGACAGATTCAGAAAGCTCTTTATTTTTAGTAGTTCGTTGATACTTAACGTATGTATTGAAGTTTCGCACAATATTCAAATGGCATGCTTCTATATTGAAGTAAGTTCCATTCAGCAAATGATCTTGTACTATAAGATAGCGAACTCGGGCCGCGCGCGTTGTGAAAGTTATAAACAGCGCCCTCTGTGGAAGAAAATATTAACCGGCACTGTCAACAAAGAAAATGATGGTTCGCTAACATTGGCTTTCGTCAGGAGAATGATATTATGCGATAAATTGTAATAAAAAACGAAGAATTCTCCGAGGACATACTTTCCATAACTTCCCCACACAATATCTGAGGTAAGCCCATATTGTACTTGAAGCTATACGCATAAATCTGAATAAGCTGCAATGCACATGAACTCCGGTCCTGAGCGCATGACATTATCATAATTGTCCTGACCATCAGTCTTATGATGATCCTATGCATGCGAGTAAAGAGCTGCATTATCATGGGTTTATGGTACTCACAAAGAAGTTCAATAATGAAACCCTGCATTTACAACTACTGGCTTCATTTTACTTGCAGGTTAATGATTGTATGGCCATTAACGACCCTCTTTTCCCCCTCACAGTCAGATTTTTTGTTCAGGACGATAATTGAATAAGCGCGTGACCAACAGACAGCTTGTATCAGCTTTCTTTTGTTTTTATCTTTTTGCCTCCCATTTCCATACAGGCGTGGACAAATGAACTGTATATTCGATGTTTATGGATTTGGCTGACATTTCTGGCTGACCAGCGGTCGTCGTATGCTTGGATATTTGCGATGTTGGTTTTAGGGCGACCTACCAAAAGTCGTTAATCATATACATATATATATATATATATATATATATATATATATATATATATATATATATATATATATATAGAGAGATATATATATCTATATATAGATATTATATATATATATATATATATATCTATATATATTATATATCAATTTGTATATATATATATATATATATATATATATATATATATATATATATATATATATATATATATATATATATATATATATATATATATATATATATATATACACGTATATGTAAATAGATGTAGGGGGGCGATAAGTGTTTGTCCTCTGCATGGAAGCAACTGTTGTTGAACATATTGCGCAAGGCTGGCAAGTACGCTTATTTCCAAGAATTAGGTCGCGATCCCTAGCCGTTTCCTGTGGCGTAGTGGTGAACTGCGTCACCGTTTGACCCAAAATTACGTTTAATTAATATACCCAGGGGTGAAATAAGGCTGATTTTTACAGGCTGGTCAATAACATCCTATTTCCATATCCTGGTTAGGGTGCGTGTGAAGCTCTATATCATTTTATCAAATACTTCCAAGAAGCAATCAACTCAAGTTCTGGCTGTCGGAAGTACTGGTGATGAGCTAGGTGTATGCACACAATATGCTTGCATGATATATCAGCGTTTGATAATTTTAAGGCCATTTGAAGCCTCGATTCCAGTAGCTAATGAACACATTGATGTAAAGGTTTAACAAACGATGGCTTGCTGTGAGTTGATTATCTGCGTTTGTCAGAACCGGGCTAAAAAGTCCAGATAGCTGCGTGGAGAATTCAATCTTTCGTGGCCATTCAATTTGCAAAACGCTAAGTTATATTTACGAAAGCATCGTTGAAACGCTACGTGTATGTACGGGGCACTAAGCATAGCATCGTAGAGTCTTACAACTTCTGCCGTTCAGAGTTCTTCTCAACGAAATGCTGTCCGACTTAATCCTATGCTGGTGAAATATATCAAGCAAAATGGAAAATTAAACGAGACTAACCTGTAAGGTGAAGTTTGATTAATATTCTACCTATCTCATCTAGCATGAGAGATCAAGTGAGAGAGCGCGGCAGAGCCAGGAGATCATACTTTAAATAGTGACCATGTGGAAACTTGGTAAACAAGAACAAGAAGGGAGGGAGAGGTTGGGCACTTGATCTCTCATGCTAGATGAGATAGCACGAGTAATATTCAAAGAAATATCCTCACTCACCTCAGCTTTTGCAAGCACAGTGTTTACACATTGTTGTGCTTTTGATATTTGTCCCAACTGGTCGTGGGTTGGCGCTTCCCTCGATAAGGGCGACTGGATAGCTGGGTACGGCTGCTGCCGCTGTCGTAAGGTCGAGGTCGCCACTGACCCCGCTGGCTTGACCCTAAAAAAGGGAAGCGTTTGTGTGACGAAGTGAAGGTGCGATCACGTGACCCGCCTCGCGAAAGTCTGTTGTATCCAGTCAGCTGGCGGGTAACCTTTGTGGTTTCACTAAGGCTTTTGACAGTATTTCCGAGCTCTTCTCCGAAAAGCAGGGTAGTGACAGGCTCTGACTCACTGCACAAAGTTTTGAAGTCCTCCTTCAACTCAGGACAGAATGCGGCTCTACGTCTTAGATCCAGTGCATGAGAACTATTACAGAGCAGACTAATGGCATCTGATAGTCCCGACATGGTTTGCTGAGGAGTGGGACAATTACCACCCTCTCTCTCTGCTGTAACGAAGTCGTTCAGGACGGTGACCGTAGCAGTGATGCCAGCGAGCAAAAGTTTCTGGACACGCTGACTCATAGCGTCCTCGTGGCGGGACTCCTTCTTGATGCTGTTATAAATGTCAGGGTTCACGCGCACCGGTTCCAATTTCTCACAGTTAATTGGCTTTGGAAATTTGTCCAGCGCCAGAGATTTATTGTCTTTCGACATCTCGTGTGTAAGCAGTTTGTCCACAACAGTGGCCAACTGGTCGTTTATACGAGGCCCAGTGACATCCTGTTGCTTAAAACAGTTGTCCAGCTTATCTAGGAAGACGAGCGAAGTTTGTTGAGTGGGTGGGGCGCTGGTGCCTTCTTGGTCGCTAGCGCTAATTTCACCTCCCTCCTGCTGTGCACACACAATCGTGATGTTAGTAATGTCCGCAGACACTACAGATTCTGCCTTCGAGCCTTTATCCGTGCACTTGCCAGACACTGGCTTGGCACTATGTTCGGGTTTAGAGTTAACTAACTCTTGGTCCTCCGAGGCGGTCATGGCCGCCATTATGCTGCCAACAAGGTCAGCACCCGATTCCTGCGAGAAGATTTTTGATCCACGTGGCCTTGTTCAAAACACACCAAAGTCCTGCTAAAAGTACACAAAACAAAAACCCAACACACAAAAGAAGCAAGCAAAAACACAAAGCTAATGGTCACAGAACAGCGGTAATCCAGAGACGTGTGAGAACACGTGTGAACTCCTTGAGGCAAACACGCTAATGATCTCCTGGCTCTGCCGCGCTCTCTAACGTGATCACGATATGCAGATGAGATAGGTAGAATGCTATTTTGCCTATTATTTGTTCGGTTTAATAATTTTAATACCATTTTGTAGTAATTTTTCAACTACTCTTAATTTTGTGCCGTCCCTAATAAACTCAGTATGCGTGATTATATTCAAACTTCATTCGATAGTCAGGCCAAGTGCAAAAAGGTTCTAACATAATTAGGACTTAAAACAGTCGGCCTTAATAACAATGCCGTGCATTGCTTTGGGCAGATTGTGATGTCATTCCAAGGGTAATTTTTATCTTATAGGATGTACGATAAATGCTATTGGTAGACGGCATGCGGTTACTGGTTTCAACGTAGTTTGTTAGCGTTACGTTGTTAATCATGTAGACACTGGTTGTCGCGATACAGGAGTCAACCGCACACACATGGCTTAGATTCACCTCTGTTTTCGACCAATGAATATTTGCACCTGATGTAGTGTTGAACATTTATTGACGACCTTAACAGATATGGAAAAATAAGACTATACTAGTGTTCATATGATGATAAAGATGTTTTGCTAAACGCAATTGATTAAACGCGCATCCGTACAAATGATTTGATGCGCAAGGCATTGAATTGACATTGATTTCTGTGGGACCGATTATGAGCCATAACGAAATTACAAATAATGCTATGTAAAAAGCTTTGCATAAGTATTGTCTCCATGAAAGGTCATGGTATGTGAGGTCTAGTTAATCCATAAATTAGTGGGTTTCTATAGATATATATAAATCATTACTATACATGGCTGCTGTCATATTAACGAGTGACCCATTTGTTTTACAAAGGGCACTAGACATAACGCTGCTTTCTGCATTCACACATATGGTATCACAATTTGTGGAGCTATAGTAAGTCGATCTGTGGGAATGAGATCTGCTACAATTTGAAGGCAACCAAATTCACAAGGCAATGATAGTTGATGATGGCATTATCTATATAAGCTTTCTGTTCCTTAGGATAAGGTTGCGATAGATACAATACGATGCATGTAATCCGTCACGTGTCAAAATAACTGTCTGTGAACTTTCTGGTTTGGGTCACTGCATATAGCAATTGCTTGTAGGATTGTTACAATGAGAACATGTTATGTGAAATTAGCGAGTGGTTTGGTAAAGCAATAATTGTTTCACGGCTGTATTATATTTAAAGCAAAGCTTTAAACAGCATACTGAGTGAGCCACCAAAAAATCAATTGCTTGAAGTATGTTATATAAATTCATACAATATGTTTGGGGTGCCAAATGTGCGATGAATTTATACCAGATCCCCAGCAACGGATAATTAAATGTGCGAAATGTTCTCGGGGATGAGAAGGCTTCAATGCATATGGTCATATTATGGTAAGAGGATGTATATTGTCATTGGGAGCCTTGTCTATCATGCTGATGGATCCATTTGTTTCTTTGGTTGCCCAAATGCATGTGCTTCGTATCATCTATTTCAACGTGCAGACCATCGGCTTGATAACTGCCAAGTTACAATATATATATATATATGTGTATAGTGGTATATAACATAGTATGTATCGTCCTAGAGATGCTTTCAAGCATTGTTGCCATGCATAACATCATAGATTAATTGGATAGAGTACTTCCATTCCTGGAGTGAGGGATCGTGCAAGGGGAGGGGGTATTTCGAGTGCTGGTGAGCTGTCGCTCCATGCATGGTCCAGTGAGTAATTACCGACTTGAGTTGCAGCTTACAAACACGCAGTATTTTTAATGTCGCATATTAAGGATAACAAAATGAATGAAGCAGGAAGCATACGCATTCAAAACTTTTTTTAGGTATGCGGAGTACATTTGAAAACCCAAACTGCCAGAACATGGAACAGCTTTTGAGATAAAGTACAAATTGCGTTTTGTAGCTCGACAATCTGTTCATTAGGCTCAAAACACTACGTCTGCAACGAAATTGTATCCATTAACCATTACAATATTAGTAAACTAACCATCTTTGCTGCCGTTGTCAATAACAGATATATTTTGGGTTATTTCATTCGTAATGGCAATGGCCACAGAATTTAACCGCCGTTGCAAAGGTATCACAAGACACAGTCTTCTTTTGACAAATGCACCTCAAATTGGATGGTTTTAGAAACTTGAATAGACCATTGGTGAATACCGTGATAATAATCCAAGGCAAGATAGATAAAAGCGATGAGTAAGTACCACCTTGTCAAAAATACGACCAGTTTAGAGTTCCCTCCTGCAACATAGTAATTTGCTGGCTGTAACCTCAAACATATGTACCTGGTTATTTGAAATAGAAATAGAAGCAGAATGATAACATAATAATATAATATAATACAGAGAAAGTACTAGCCGTAGTTAGACTAGGTACTTTTAAATGCGCGATCACGTGTTACGACGTTGCTCTTCCTCTTTCAAAGACAAAAGCTGATGTCTTTATTCCTATTCTTAAATTGAAATAGGAATATAGTCTTTGTCGGTTATGAAAGCAGCCAGAGCCTTTGTCGTTCCTTGCTTGTATACATGTCCTGATATGCACTATGCATATTAGATATAAATACCACATCAAGCCTCAAAATTTAGTTAAGTATATTTTCAACTAGCAGTTGTCACATCAAAGATTATATATGTGTGTGCAATCATGGCTTTAGTAACATTATCAAAAGGTTCTTAGTTTTTTCATCATGGTGTCACTTTGCTTTGCCATATCTATTAATAAAGAAGCTTACATAAAGATAATGGATCCACAGAGATATTGACAAAATGTCAAATTTGCCTTTGGCTAGTGCCAATAGACACCAATTTCCCTAAAACATCTCGCATTCGACTTAATTGAAGCGCAGAAGAAAAAAACCATTTTCAATAACCAAGTCGAATTTGCCGTGTTCATAGTTAGTCCACCAGTGTCATCATTGGAATGTCAAGCGTTAATTTTTTACGCCACTAGCTTTCCTCAAGTTGTTGGTGCTTTCCACATAAGATTGAGACAATAACAATTACTGATATACGTTTGTAAATAAACGAGCTGTATTTGAGACTTCTTAAATATCACCAGAACTGTCCGATTGAAAAGAATAATCAAAAGGTACTGCAACCTCTAAAAAAAGCCAATTATTTTGTCACAAAGTCATCTACAGCGTGTCGGCGTTACAGTTGTCTTGATCGTACAACAAAATGACTTCTGTGAGAGGTATGTATGACAACAGCGAGCAATAAAGAGAAGTGTGACAGATCCTACACATTGATGAGTTTATTAATTGGCTGGACGGTAAAATAATCTAAACATCCTTAAATATTTGTTCAATTATGCATGCACCGCGCATTTTTGTTTGGAAACGAGTGCAACACGATGTAACACAACACGTTATGTAGCGCTAATGCCAAATATGTCCTAAGGTTGATGTCTACTTGTGAAACATGCCCCATCTATTTCTTCCATAATTTTATTATATATATTATGACTTATACATTACTAGAGTGCAATGTGTCCAATTCCAACATACACCTATCAAGATTTTATAACAGCAAAACTCCACCAGTATCCAAACCCTGTTTTATAAACATTCAATTATCACACCTGCTTTAACTGATTAAATTCAGATGCATTGTAGCGTTAGCAAATCGTGGTGATGCATGGTATCTCTATAAGATATGGTGCTGGAAAGAGAATCACGATACATCTACGTCTAACGCATCTCTTAGTTGTCAAGGGACTCGGATCGTGACCCTGAACTTGTTCAATGGATATTCAAACAATCGACATCGACTGACTGTTGGCGATTCATATCTGTGATGTGTGGTATAAACTTATATCATGCCATGGTTATCTAACTTTACGTATGGATATTGAATAGTTGGCGTCGTTCATGGGTCTAATTACGTAATGCAAGCCTTACGTTATGATTTACATTGTGTCCCACTCTGTATAGTTGACGCAAGGGCGCACATTGTCTTCCCGCATTAAACTTCTTCACGAAAATTCACTTTTGCGGATAGTGGCTACAATCGGGATTCAGCAGCAACAGACTAGATGAGGCGATGAGCACACAATTCTTTCAACAGCAATACTGATCGGTCTTGTTTTGGTATTAGTTTATCGCTTGCAGTGAATTATGCATTTATTGCATTTTGCCACTTATTTTGTATTCTTCATGATATCTTAATTAGTTTAGGTAGGTCGTTTGCAAACAAAGTAGTACGAATGCCTCATGCAATATAGTTCGTAATTTGTTAACACAAGTGTGTGACATCAAGTGTGTGACAAGTGTGTGACATTAGTCTACGATATACTTCTAGTTTTAAACCAACGCAATCATGTTGCAATATCATGGATATATTACATCCATCAAAAGCTACAAAACGTTTTACATTTTTTTGAACCGACCAAAGGAATAACTGACTTGCTTTTATTCTGCTCCTATGACGTCGTAATACATAAAGTGCTCAAAGCGTCCTGTATTGGCAATGCTTATTGATGGCGAGTACTATGCGCCAAGGCTGGAACTGAGGCCTCAGTATTCAAACCCTGGTCAAGCTAGCATTTTCTATCGATAAATAGGTTATATTACTCTCATTTGACGCTAAAACAACCTATATTTGAGTTATCTGGGTTTTAGTGTTATAACGCGCAAAGATAATAGCATTATATTGCAAATTGGTAGCTTTAAAGTACATATTGACAGAAACCACGGTTTGTGACTGTCTATGATATACCAATGTATTAGTAATTCGGCAATAACCATGTATGCACTCGGTGCCCTGGTTTCGAATAGCTATTTGCTTTTTTGCATTTGAGGTTCTATGAATGAAACATATATATCAATTAGTCATCCAATTGCCTTTTGATAGCTCAACAATGTTTCACTTTGATACTCAAATTGAAACCATGCAAAGCCTCTATATTGATCACAGAAAGCTATACTGGTTAAAAAGGATGAATAAGTTATGATCATAGTGAGCAGTAGCATATTTTGGGTTGTATTATAATGTCATTTATATTACCAAATTCGTGTTTCACAAAACATGTTTCCTCGACAGATTCATGATGTTTCCAAGGCAGGGTATTGGTACAATCTATCTGCGTTTAGGCGCGTATAAAACAAAAACTTGTATGACCAGCCATGGGTAAGGTAAGTATGGGGTTTAACGGCACCATAACACTCATGTGTTATATGGTGCCTACTAAGGAGGGGTAAATACGAAAGAATAAGAAGAAGTCAAGGGTTAAAACTAACTAAAAATTAAACCCATTTGTATTAATTGAATTATCTTAATTGAATTATGTATAATAACTGAGAATTGTATGATCTAAAATCTATAAAAAAAAGTCCAATCTCTCTAAGGAATCCAAGTATCTTGGATGGATTCACCCTTTCAAACCATTCTGAAAGAGTTTGAACCCGGAAGAAGCGATTTCGGATCAAAATCAGATCAGCACATTCGATGAGAATGTGCCTGACGTTATAGCTACATTGACAAGGAATGCATTCAGGAATGGGCTCATCCCTTAGTAGAAAGGCATGAGGTGTGTCCTATACGAGTGCGAGCAAGAATAACCTCCTCTCTTCGGCTCTTGCAGCAGCTCTATGACCACTCCCCAAGTAAGGGCTGAATTTCGTGAAGTTTGTTTGGGATGGATTCATCCCACCGGTCCTGCCATCGCTGTTTAAAAATTTTGACGACCCGAGGTTGTAAGTCTCATTACCAGGGATACCAACAAGGCTCGGTACCCATACAAACAAAATATCCTTGCCACGATCTGTCGTAAGGCATACTGCATGGCAAACTGTTCCCTCCGAACTCAGAGTGGTGCCTCGTTGGCTTCCACATGTAGACTGGTGATGGGAGAGGTTCTGAAAGCCCCGAGACAAAGCCTCAGAGCCTGGTTTAGGACTGTCTCCAATTTCTTAAATATGAGCGACGGGCAGAACCATAGATGAAACAGCCATAATCCAACTTTGCGCGCACTTTTGACCGGTAAAGCCGTCAAAAAACTTTCCGGTACGCTCCCCAATCAGTATTGGACAGCATCTTTATAAAATTGAGTGCCCTAAAATCAAATTCCATCAGAAGGGATGAAGATCAGAGGCTTAGGTCTGTGGCAGAGAAAGATCCTGTTCCTGGATAAGTATTAGATTTATTATTTAATATAGCAAATTCATGTTGTATGATGAAATTGTCTATTCTTTGACCACTGTCGTTGGTGTCCTCACATCCCCGCAAATCGCTGTGGGCATTGAAATCGCCAAGCAGAAAAAGTGGGGATGGAAGTTGAATGATCAAATGATCAATGTCGCTCTGTAAAATCTTGTAGCTGGGTGGTAGGTACAGAGAGCACAAAGTGATGGTTTTGTGGAGGGTAATATTAATGGCTATAGCCCGAAGAGGCGTGTCCAGAGGAATGGGTTCATATGGGACACGTGTTTGACAAGCACAGTTGCCCCTCCCACAGCTCTTCCGTCTCTTTGTGATAAAGATGTTTTGTTATACATGGTATACCCTCTCATTGACATTTGATCAGTCTCCTTTAAGAAAGTTTCCTGAAGGCAAACAGCGATAGGTTGATGTTCATAAAGAAGAGATTTAAGTTCATCATATTTGGACCTAAATCCTCGACAGTTCCATTGGATGATTTGATGTGCCACCAGGGAGTTTATGTGGTGGTCTGCCAGTCCGCCTTGGACTGGATGGCACATATCTTGGTTTAGAGGACGGTCTCATAGTGTCAATGTCCATGTCCTCCAAACTTCCAAACTTCCTAAACATCTGAACAGGATCCTCAGATCCCTTCAAAGGCCTAGATGATTTGTTTTTTTCTTACTTCTGTTATTGTTTGATGATTTCGTTTTATTTAAATTTTGATGTTCAGTAGGGCTACATTGCGTTGACATGTCCTTGACAGTTGTTTCAGTGACAGTGGGCTTTGGCACATAAGTAGCCACCCTCTTTGGCTGGGCGCTGCCATTTGGCCACGTGTAGTTGGTCTGGTTGTCGACTGACACAGTGGCCCTTTTGACAGCGCTAGCATAAGAGGGTTTGGTGCCCTGTTGTGCCTCCACTATACTGCGTGCCTCAGGGAACGAGATGTCTCTGGTGTGTCGGATCTTTTGAATTTCTTTTTCTTTGATCCATGTAGGACACAACCGAGAGAATGCTGGGTGGTCCCATGGACTGCTGGCATTCATCTTCTTTATGGCCCTCCTGGCCGAACTTTGCGCATGTTGCTGCTCGTTTGCAATGATTGTTGCTGTGGCCGATTCGTTGGCATTTAAAACATCGCAATGGGTTTGGAATGAAGGGCTCCACAGCAACATTCAGGTATCCGACTTTGCCAGCTTTGGGCAACTCAGTGCTGTCAAAAGTCAAGATAACCGTTGCTGTGGGCTGTTTCTCCCCATTGCGAGTGCCAAATGTTTTCCGGACGTCAGTCACCTTTTGAGATCTAAGTCCTTCAACAATTTCCTCATTTGAGCATTGCTTCAACAAGAAAGTGGCCAAACGGGCCTGATGTTTTTGGGACTACAGCCAACCCCCTCAATTCCTTTGCCAATGGCAAACGGGCTAAGCGACGTGCGTGGACGGTCTTGTTAAGTGCTTGAAATTACAAGAAATCTTGGCAAAGATGACGATGTTTCATTATCTGAATCGGAGTCCTTTACATAGGGTCTATTTCGTTCTAATAATCGGTCTTGAGCTTGTTTTTGAGCCATGATATTATAATAAAATTTCTTCACTGGTGCTCCCCACCCAGCATGGAGCCCAACATGGGGGCGTCAGTGGTGTGCGGCTCCACCAGCACACATGACGCCAATGATACACCAGTGCAGTACTCAAATTAATAGCAAACAGAGCTGTTCACACATCAACTCGATTGACCTGACAAGCAGCCGCCAAGGATAGATGGTAAAGAGAAGGGAAAAACTATGTGAATGAAAACGGATGACAAGAAGTGGAATGAAAAAGCAATAAGTAATGAAAATAATTATCCCATGGCATGTCACCACACGCCGATTGACTGGACCAGGACATTCCAGCCTCTCGTCTAGGTGAAATACGGGCCAAAGTGGTGTGTTGCAGATATTGCACTCACAAGGACCACTCCACTCAACCACCAGGATCCAATCTTCCACCGACACGAGTCGCAACACACGGCCAACAGGATGCCCACTATTAGTCGCCTCTTACGACATGCAGGAGGATACAGTGGGCCTATTCTATCCAGCCATGGGATTTAACTTTTTGACCGCGATATGAGTGACACACGATGGCATAGCCCCTGTCGGACGGTGATATATTTATCCGAATGTTGCATTGATAAAGGACGTACCAGTAATTACACGAAAATAATTACCAATGGGAATGTATGTATGTATGTATGTATGTATGTATGTATGTATGTATGTATGTATGTATGTATGTATGTATGTATGTATGTATGTATGTATGTATGTATGTATGTGTATGTATGTATGTATGTATGTATGTATGTATGTATGTATGTATGTATGTATGTATGTATGTATGTATGTATGTATGTATGTATGTATGTATGTATGTATGTATGTATGTATGCATGCATGTTTGTATGTATGTATGTGTATGTATGTATGTATGTGTATGTATGTATGTATGTATGTATGTATGTATGTATGTATGTATGTATGTATGTATGTATGTATGTATGTATGTATGTATGTATGTATGTATGTATGTATGTATGTATGTATGTATGTATGTATGTATGTATGTATGTATGTATGTATGTATGTATGTATGTATGTATGTATGTATGTATGCATGCATGAATGTATGTATGCATGTTTTTACGCATATGTATGTATGCATATCTATACATGAATATCTTTAGGTATTTATGCATATATATATATAGTATATATATTTATATTTATATTTATATATATTCATATATATATATATGTATACAAATGTATATAAATATGATTATACGTATATATATACATATAAATATGTTTATATATATGTATATATATGAATATATATATCTATATATATTTATACATATATATATATATATATTTATATATATATATATATATATATAAAACGTATAAACGTATATATATATATATATATATATACGTATATATATATATATACAAAGCAACGATTTCGAATGTTGTGAAATGCTACATATGTATATAAATATATATATATTTATATATTATATATATATATATATATTTATGCACGTATATCTGTACATATATATACATATGCATATAACAATACATGTGTATATATATATATTTATATATATATGAGTATATATACATATATATATATATAAATATATATATATATATATATATATATATATATATATATGTATATATATTTATATATATATATATATATATATATATATATATATATATATATATATATATATATATATATATATATATATATATATATATTTGACAATATAAGGCAACGATCTTGAATGTTATGAAATGTTCAATTCCAGGAATAAATATATATCTATATATATATATATGTTTATACATCAACTCAGATGTATATGTATTCATATATACATATATTTATACATAAATATATCAAACATTTTGACATGTATTAACATGTATATATTTATTCATATATACGTATAAAAATGTATGCATATGAACATGTTGGTATTTATATATGTAAATATATGCATATCTTTCGATAGATGCATATGAAAAATATGTATAAATGTATATTATATGTGCATATGTATATAATTTTATGTATCTATATATACATAAACATATATTCATAAACAAAAAATATATGTATATCGACTTATGTAACTGTATATAAAATTCATGTTCGAATATAAATATAAATAAAAATGTATATATATATATGTATATATATATACATGGAAGTATATGTTGATATATACATAGATATATATATATGAAATATACTTATATACATACGAAAAAATAAGAAAGACATTCATTGATATATATGCATATTATACATATATATCCATATATATATATATATATATCAAATAAGTTAAATTTTAAAATAGTTTAGTGGGAGAGAATATATACATTTTGGTTAAACAAAATGGCGGTTCAAAAAAGTCAGGCAACAATGGTCATGCAAAACATCAACTATATTGTTACATACTACATATGCAACCAATTTGACTCATACTAAATACACAACCTAAATTTGATTCTGCTCGTAGAGGCGCGACTATATTTCCACATGTGCTGCCTGGAGCACATGGAATAAGCAGCATTAATACACTCTGCTATCACCCAAAATGCCGGACTGTATGATATTTTAATTTCCCATGGGGTACACATCACCTTTGGACCTTCAGTCAATTCGCAAATCAATAAGGCAAAAAGTAAAATATTTAAGCACTATCATTGAATAATAATCGATTTGGAAAACCATAAAGAATGCGCTGACTAACCTTCGAAATTGTTATTAATTAAGCCACAAATTGGTTGCAAGGTAAAAATATACAAATTTCAAAATAAGGTCCGGAATTCAAAATGATTGCTTGAATTAATACAACTTCAGTGAATCCAACCTCAAAACGAATATTTCCAGTGGTAAACCTGTTTAAATTACAGAGTTGCGCCCTTATTTAGTATTTAACCAAGATTTACTTTTTTGCATCACAAATCATGGTACAAAATGTAACTGTTCGACAAAATGGTCGGCCTTTTGATGCGAAATGGTAGCAATCGTACAAATATATATATATATATATATATATATATATATATATATATATATATATATATATATATATATATATATATATATATATATATATATATATATATCAAATTAAAGAAATTTTTGAGACGATTCATATATACGAGTCATGCTTAATTTGTAGCAAAGAATATAACGTGTCACGTGATTACTGTCCTATCTACCGTTTATTTTTCTGTCGACATATTGCACACTCGGTCATAGATGACATAACGCAAAGTATCTAGTTTTCAACCAGCTGCGTTTGTAGTGATAAATTGAAAGCCAGTTGCTGTTGGTGGGACTTTTTATGTATATAACGAAAGCTTACGATAAATTCCAATGTAAGCATTACACCAACTTAAATATTATTACCCTATCGGTCAACCATTACATGCTGCTGTTATATGACGTATATGACGTACAATATAGCACTCTTTCAGGTGTAATCGCTTATTTAGGCGAAAGAATTGCGAACATAATTGTCATATGTAAAGTTGTATAAAAATCACCGGCGTCAAACAGCAATTAATTGATAAACCCTATGTGTCTCAAAGTTGTTTATAACGTTCACACAAAGCGACGACGTTCCTCTATTGTAGGCGTTGAATGGTATGAAATATAAAACCATGCTATTGTGGAATAAATGGTTGCCTTCATGTATCCAATTGTTCGGGAAATAAGTTTATTGTAAAACTGAGTTTCAATAACTCTTGTATTCAGAATATTTATAAGGCTGACTGTCGAACAAAGGGGGATTGATTTCCTGTCAGACTGAATATCAACGGAAAGGGAATGCTATTTCTAAGCGCGCGCGGCTATAGTGCGATAATCCTCTTCGCCCATCGGTATATCCGACAATATGCCTCGATTTTTCAAACAGGTTCTTCGCTTACTAATTATTCCATTGGTAGTTCTTTAATCAGCTGATCGTGTTCATCAAAGTAAATTCGGAACGAGACACTCCTTATTGAACACTCGACACTGAGTATCAGGTTGTCAAACTGCAAAGACAAAAATCCCACATTATTAGGTTGGATGATAGACCGCGCGAATCAGTTATGAGGGAAGGTGGCACAGGTTTTAATCCTACCATGCGATCAACGTCTGTTGTTTCATGATGGGTCCTTTTTTTTCGTATATCAACTCTTGCTAAGTTTAAATGACATGGTTTTTTTGTTTGCGCTTGATCATCAATTTGATGAAATATGAGTTGGTATGACAGTAAATATTCGTTTATCAAATGCTGGGTAGGAACTGAGTTGACGCATTGTAGTGTGTCAACGGTGGGGGTATGCAATAAGCAGAACCTCTTCAAGCCGAGGGGATGTAAAAATACTGTGGACCTTCTCTATGGTGAAGTTCGATTATATTTGTTTTATACGAGGACGAGAACTAGGAGGAGACATTGCCCCGGGTTTAGCCAACGGCGTCAGTGTTAAACACTTTCAGTCCAGTTTTACAATAGCACAAATTATCGCAATTTGAGTCATTCACTACTGCTATCTAATAACACATCCCATCCCTGTTTTACACAACTCCCATTCAACCACAAATGACATTTGATTGTTTGATTAGAATAATCTCGTGGCTGCTGGCTTAAATTTGTCGAATTGCACAAAATAACCAAATAAGCAAATCAAAGTTAAAATAAAGAATAAGTTTTTATGGGGCAATAATTCTGAGAGAGCAAAAAGAAGTAAACTTCTCTCGTTTTATTTAAACTGTGGCCTTGTGCTATATGTAACTGATCATATAACATGTAATTTACAGAACAAAACCCATAAAAAACTACATCATTAGTCTTTTACACAACCATATTCAACCACAAATGACATTTGATGATTCGGTTAAAATGAACTCTTGCTGCTGGCTCAAATTTGACGAATTGCACTTGCTCAGCGTTTGTTTTACAAAATAACAAACTGATCAAATCAAAGTTTATCATTACCAACAATAGTTATAGTTGTATAAAACTTCTGGAATATTGTTTACAATTAATTCCTTCATGAATATATTCTATCCACGTGCCAATCAATAGAGGGATTATAAAACAAATTTATTTTTTATCGTATGAGCTGGAGAAAGATATATATTCATCTGGACAAACCGAAATGCTTAGCCAGGTCGAATAATTCGTTCCTCGTATTTTTTTCAGACGAAGTTGCTGGTCGAGAATATCTTTTGATTTGATGAGACAAATAGTTGGTTTTATAGTTATGTCCCAAAATGGTTGGTTGTTTTACGTGTTCCTAATACCCGAACTATTTATATATTCACCATTTTGGTATATATATAAAATAATGAAAATCAAAAGTATTATTAACGAAACCGAAACATATTAATGACATACTAATAGAAAACAAGAAATGATCATCATATGAATGTATATCGCCTAAATGTATTATACATTTATAGATTTATGCTCATACATCATATGAGTATAAATATATATACATCCATGTAAATCTTTATATGCACATATGTATATATTTAAAATGTAAATATACACTTATATATATAATTATATATATATATATATATATATATATATATGTAAGTATATATATATATGTATATATATATATATATATATATATATATAAAGTTTATTATATCTCTATATATATATATACTATATATATATATATATATATATATATATATAGTATGTATATATATATATGTCGTGTCTCTCTATATATATGTCAATTTTCTATATATATATTATATTCTATATATATATATATATATTCATATATATCTTATATATATAAATCATATCTATTCTATGGGGTATATTGTGAGTGTATATGTATTTTGAGAGTACAGTCACATCTTGGCACACGACAGTGAGTGCTTTATTGTATCATGCTTTTTTTTAAAGTAATGTTACACTGTACCTTATCTCCGTTTCATATTATCCATTTAAGCAAACCCATGTTTTTTTTGGGCCACATGATTCGCGTTTTGAACTATGGCTGCTGGTTGAAATATTTATATATTGACCAACGACCTTTTGGGTACTTGCTTTTAACAGCTTGTTTCTGGTTTTATCAAAGTATATCATTCCACCCAACAATATTATAGTTGGTACAAGATGAATTTTTCATGGGCCAACGCTTTTTTAATTTTTTTCTGGATACATAGATATATATAAAATTAATTCTATCATGAATATATTCTATCCACGTGCCAATCAATAGAGGGAATATAATACAAATCTATTTTTTTACGTATGAGCTGGAGAAAGATATATATTCATCTGGACAAACCGAATATATAATTAGCCAGGTCGAATAATTCGTTCCTCGTATTTTGTTCAGACGAAGTTGCTGGTCGAGATATCTTTTGATTTGATGAGACAAATAGTTGGTTTTATTGTTATGTCCCAAAATGGTTTGGTTGTTTTTACGTGTTCCTAATACCCGAACTATTTTGGAGCACCCTTTTTGGTGTTTATTAAAACAATGAAAATCAAAAGTATTTTACGAAACGAACCGAAACATGTTAATGACAGACTAATAGAAAACAAGAAATGATCATCAAAATCCATGTTCTTTATATCGCACATATGTTTAAAATGTTGTATTTTTGTCATGTTCATATGTCCTAATATATATATATATATATTGTTATATTATATATATATTGCTATACTATATATATATATATATGTATATATATATATTTATATATATATATATATATATATATATATATTTATATATATAGTATATATATATCTAATATATATATATTTATATCTATATAATATATATATATATATACCTATATATATCTATCTATATATATTTTTTATATATATGCATTTAAATATATATCTAACCCACATATGATATATATTGTATATAATTTTTATCTATCTATCTATCTATCTATCTATCTATCTATCTTATCTATTGCCCGGTATCTGTGAATGGATTGTGGGCGGTCTTTTTTAATACACCTCGTAGACAGACACCTTTTTATCACGTTTAACGTTAAGTTTATATCCGATTTCATTCAATCCCAACTTCCTTTGTTTAGAGATAATTATAATGAATGTACTTTTATACTGATTTCAATAGAGGGAATAAAACGACCCTATTTTTCGTATGATTGAGCTTTATTCATCTGGACAAAAAAATGGTCCGAAAATTTCATACCTTTTTTTTCAGATTGATACTTTCCTCGGGGCTTATTTAGTCGAAATAAAGGATTCAATTGTTATGTCCATAGTGTAGTATGCTCAATATCTGTCGTTTTTGGACAGGTTTTTTTTTATTTAAAGAAATGGCTGTCTACGCCTGACACAGTTGGAGTTTGCATCCGCTTGTCCTGTCATAGCCAGAGACCCCATGTTGCACATCAAAAGTAGGCCTATTCAATTTTTGCAAGTTTTTCACTTTTTGTAAGAACATAACTCATTGAAAAAGATCTGAGAAAGAGTCAAAGTCATATTTGATATATATCAAGTAATAAGGCGGCTTATTTCATATTTGCCGGTATTTAGTTTGTTAATTTCATTTTGGCGGTGTATATTTTTTAAAACATCCTGCATATTTAAAATGTCCATTTTTGCGTATTTCTTAACCCTAGCGGTCATTTGGACATGGTGTATATTTTAAAATCCCGATAACGAACTTATCCTAGCAATATAAACGTCAGTAATTCAGGGATTTACTCAATGTCGTCGCCTCATAATCTGGCAACAGCAATAACCACGTTTAAATTCCTCAGTGGCTCTCCAGAAAATAAATAGGGCTACGCACTAGGGTTAGCGATTTTCATGTAAACCAGATGCAGCAGACTAATCATTTAGCTACAATTAGCTAACTTTTTGAATGCGCAATAAAGCAACAAGTACTAGAATGACACATCCCTTTTAATAATATTTTAAAACAAAAATAATTAAAATCACAAACGTCAGCACTTTTTTGCTGAATCACAAACGTAGCGGTCCTCCTTTTGGTCTGGTGTTGTTTTGAAATCCGACAACGACACAGCAATAAAACACGGCTTTTCGATGTTAATAAGATAGATAGAATACGTTAAAGTAAGTGGGTCTTTTGTTACATTTGTGGTCCTAATGTTACATGCAAATGCAGCTAAAGGACCACGATGGGGCATGGCAAATAATCCCATGCCCATGGAAAGGAATTAAAAGGCGACAGTGTACTCTCATTTGAATGTAGCCACTATAGATGCTTCTTAACATCGGGCTACTACAAAACTGGCATGCCAGTAAAATCCCATGCTGAAAAGTAGCCAGACTTATATACTCTTTGGCATACTCCCATGCTGAAAGTAGCCACATATATAAACTCAGGGGCACGGGCTACTTGTACACGCAAGTATATACTCCCATGCTGAAAGTAGCCACACTCTAAACTCGGCTACTTTGTGCATGCCAGTATACTCCTATGCTGAAAGTAGCCACACCTATAAGTAGCCACATCTATAAACTCAGGCTACTTTGTACCCCAGTGTTGCTGAAAGTAACCACATCTATAAACTCAGGCTACTTTGTACACGCCAGTATACTCCCATGCTGAAAGTAACCACATCTATAAACTCAGGCTACTTTGTACACGCCAGTATACTCCCATGCTTAAAGTAGCCACATCTATAAACTCAGTCTACTTTGTACACGCCAGTATACTCCCATGCTGAAAGTAGCCACATCTATAAACTCAGGCTACTTTGTACATGCCAGTATACTCCCATGCTGAAAGTAGCCACATCTATAAACTCAGGCTACTTTGTACACGCCAGTATACTACCATGCTGAAAGTAGCCACATCTATAAACTCAGGCTACTTTGTACACGCCAGTATACTCCCATGCTGAAAGTAGCCACATCTATAAACTCAGGCTACTTTGTACACGCCAGTATACTCCCATGCTTAAAGTAGCCACATCCATAAACTGAGGCTACTTTGTACACGCCAGTATACTCCCATGCTGAAAGTAGCAACATCTATAAACTCAGGCTACTTTGTACACGCCAGTATACTCCCATGCTTAAAGTAGCCACATCCATAAACTGAGGCTACTTTGTACACGCCAGTATACTACCATGCTGAAAGTAGCCACATCTATAAACTCAGGCTACTTTGTACACGCCAGTATACTCCCATGCTGAAAGTAGCCACATCTATAAACTCAGGCTACTTTGTACACGCCAGTATACTCCCATGCTTAAAGTAGCCACATCCATAAACTGAGGCTACTTTGTACACGCCAGTATACTCCCATGCTGAAAGTAGCAACATCTATAAACTCAGGCTACTTTGTACACGCCAGTATACTCCCATGCTTAAAGTAGCCACATCCATAAACTGAGGCTACTTTGTACACGCCAGTATACTCCCATGCTGAAAGTAGCCACATCTATAAACTCAGGTTACTTTGTACATACCAGTATACGCCCATGCTTAAAGTAACCACATCTATAAACTCAGGCTACTTTGTACACGCCAGTATACTCCCATGCTTAAAGTAGCCACATCTATAAACTCAGGTTACTTTGTACATACCAGTATACGTCCATGCTTAAAGTAACCACATCTATAAACTCAGGCTACTTTGTACACAAGAGTATACTCCCATGCTGAAAGTAGCCACATCCATAAACTGAGGTTACTTTGTACACGCCAGTATACTCCCATGCTTAAAGTAGCCACATATATAAACTCAGGCTACTTTGTACATGCCAGTATACGCCCATGCTTAAAGTAACCACATATATAAACTCAGGCTACTTTGAGCATGTCTGGCTACTCCAAAGTTGCCATATCAATATGCTCGGGCTATTCCCATACTGTAAGTAGCCGCATCTATAAACTCAAGCTGCCCCCTGTGCTGACAGAAGCTTCCAGCATCAAGTTCATAACAATGGGTAAATAAAAGATTTTTATTCTTGAGTAAAATATCAACATGGAGCAATTACAAGCACAACTGTGAAATAGGTCTCTGTACGGGGCGTGCCCAATGGGAGTTTTCTGAAACATATACACATGTTGTAAAATGAAACCTGAGTATATAGATGTGGCTTCTTTCAGCATGAGTATGTCACATGGAGAAAGTTTAAGGGGCGAATACTAGCATACACACTCTTTAATATTTCCATTTATATGATCACAGTAAATGCGCTCAGGGGCTCCGCTCACTCTCGCTACTTTATGCATGGTGCAACTATGATCCTCCCCGCTCTTGTGCTATGCTACTTACTGCATAACACTACTTTCTGCACGCGACGAGGCACGCTGAAAGTATCCGAGGTTTTTGTGCATGCGCAGTGCGGTCTTTCGCTACTTTGTGCATTAAGCTACTTTCTGCATGTGACACCGGTTAGCAGGTTACCCGCGTCAGTTATTCTTGCTCAAATAAATCTTAGCTAGCTGACCAAAGTTGTCAGTCCTGCATCCTGAATCATAACTTTTAGTTTCTCCCGTTAAAAGATTTATTCGTAAGAAAGATGAATTTCTGTGACATTTAGATCTATAACCATTGTAGCCAGTAAATAATATGCATAAAAAGTGGTGTTTAAAATGTGTGATACATTGTGTCACATTAATACACTATGTAGAGGATTTTCGAAAGCTGTGTGCATCATATGTGCAGTGTTACAAATACTTATAATTGCATTATAATCAGAGGGAGTATATTATGTCTTAAGTTAAATATAACTTTTAACTTTTCCTAACATGGAATTGTAGAGCTATGGCATGCATAGACTAACTGACGTATACATCTCACAAAAAACATGAATAGGTTCTGATGACACATGCTCTGATTTCTTTAATGAATGCAGACTAACATTTTGTTCAAGAATTATATCTAGGTCAATTAAAACAATTTTGAATATGTTGCTTTTATTTTATCATGAGTACAGAAGATAAAGTTTTTATTGTTTGTGTGCAGCTGTCTAATCAGTGTCTTGGTTATTTATAAAAAAAATCATAATAGCCACGAGGTCCATAAATTATGAACACAGAAAACAAATACAATCACTGATGATAAGCTTTATTTGTGAGGCATTGTGATAAGAATTACACACAGTGAAGCTTTATGTGCTGTAACATATGAAATCCCTCCTCTCACAACTACAAGTCTAATAACTCAAATATACCACCTACCACACTGCGGAGCATTTACATCATCACAGTGGAGCCTAGTATTACACTCTTTATACTCATATTTAGAAACATCACATGTATTACAATATATCTCAGGGGTAGCTCAATTCAGAAATAAAAAACCCGTAGCCTTACAAATTAAGATTACCTGAATATAACTAACTATGCATTTGCATCATGACATACAACAGTTAACCAGAACTTCTATTTACAAACTTCACACTCTATAAAACAGCTATGTCAGTGACCAGAAAACTCAAAAATAAAACAGCATTACAAATTAAGATTATCTGAATACAAATTACTATACAGTTGCATCTGAGTTGGTATTCTACAATTTACCAAGTTGAGGTTGATGTACTGCTACTTAAGTTATCAAAGTGAATTCAAATTGCTGCCAACCATTTCACCAAACCCTGGCAGACCAAACATTTGCAAACAACAACAAAAAGCAAAACAAAAAAAAAATACATTTTGAACTGTGTAACAGACAAAAATTACTTATTTTCCCTTGGATTGAATTTCCTTAATATGTCCCTAATGCGCCGAAACCTTATCTTGTCAGGAGTGTCAGGGTATTTTAAATTGAGATAGTGTCTGAAGGTCTTATCAGATGTCATTTCTTCAATGTCCTTCAAAGTAGTCCCAGTAACACCAACATCCCCAGCTGTGGTGGCGAGATACAATATTTCTTCTTCAGAAAGCTTGGCTCGGGGCACACTCGGTTTGACACTTTCCTGTTTAACATAATAAATAGGAGGTCGAATAATCATATGCAAATACTTTTGACTTTGGTTGTAGTTTAATGTCCCACTCAATATACGTGTGTTGTTTGGAGTAAATTATATGCAAAGGTCTTACAGATGACTGAATTTAGTTACTAGGAAAGCATACCAAGAACCAGTCCTCTGTGTTGTCGTCAGTGTGGTCAGAGTGATCAGAGTGAACTTCATCCTCCTCAGTATGGTCCGAGTGATCAGAGTGAACTTCATCCTCCTCACACACGGGTCTGTCAGTGTTTGCTGACTGACGGGGTGAAGGACAGTCATTGGTTGCTTCTTATATTAGCAATAACACAATCATATAAATTTTTCAACACCTAGCCACAATAAATATGTTGTTCAGTTACTGCATCTCAAATGCTTATGTTATCAATAAAATATTGCACAAGTGATTCAGCATATTTTTCAAGTTAATCTTTTGTATGAATAAGGCCAGTACACCAAACATATGCAGAATACAACTTGTCGCTGCACTGTTACATGGAATGCCTGTTATTGTTGGAATACTATACACACCTTTGCTGCTGGATGAAGCACCAATCTTGATTTTTTTGATGTCATAACCAGGCACTTCTAAATCAGCAAAAACAAGAACAATTCTTGATTTCAAACCCTGCCAATTAATTGCCACTGGTTGACAATCAAAATTGGTAATTGCAGTATTACCTATGCAAGTCCTATCTTACATGCATACATGCATACATATATCCATACTCGACAGGTTACAACACCTGATTCCACTACAGCACAACTGCTATTATAAATGTTGTCTAACAATTGTCATAAAAGAATAATTTCTTTGGTGATTTAATACCATCCGCCAAAAAGATTACAGCAGCTTGTTTATAAAAAGTAATGTTAATCAACTATCCTCTTCTCTTACACAGACACTGGGGGTTCATTTTACATACCAAATTCAACGTCGTTTAGGTCTTGCTCGTCAACAGCGGACTCGGTGAGGATCTTCTTTAAAACGGCAGAGATGCGTACATTTTTCAATGTCGTTAAGCACTTGTTGTATGTCCTCTGTTGCACTGAAGAACTATGCATCATTAAAGATGCAAGATCATTCCTATCTTTCTCTGGCAGCAGACCAGAAACTAATGTAGCTGCCAAATGTCTGAGTTTAGTCATTGTAATTCTGAACAGCAAACAAAAAATTCAAATAACATCCAATAGCACAAGTGATTACAATATAGCTAAGACGCACACTTGCATTTCTACATTTTTCAACAAGTTCACCGCCATTGTTTCTTCATTAAAATGGAACAGACAAGTTTCAAGTAACTGCACAGTCAGTGTTGGGCATTGTCCCTACCTTTTCTCAACACCTGCATGTCCAAGTTCTGTGGTAAGAGCCGCTGCCACTGCCCCACCATCTAGCTGTGTCCCGTTCCAGGTGATGAAAAGAAAGGGTGAAACAGTCTTCATTCTGTACGATGATATATATCTGCCCATGTCCTGATGCAAGACCTTGTCCATCACCACATCAGCAGGACCATATGTGTTTGATGTTTTGTGGTCAACCACTTGTACAACATAATGCCCATTTCTGAGACTGGCCTTTGAGAACTCCTCCATCCTCATATTGATTATACATCCTGTACGATGGCAGTTGGCAAGTGCAACACGCATAATTAGGTAATTCCTTACCATAGTATGATTTACTTGATTGGTTGCAGCTTGGTCTTTGCATAGCTGTGCTGCTGTTTTTTTGCTCTAGCACTGCTCATGTATGCCATGATGTCATCAGGGTTTATCAATGGATTGCTTGTGTTTCTTGGCCGCTGTTTGTCCTTTTTCACTAGGGATTTGAGCCATGAGCCCAGACTAGATTCGAATATCTTAATTTTTGAGCAGTCATAGCCAAATTGTCCAACAGATGACATCATTGCTGCATACTTTAGAAATAGTTTCAGCGAATTTAGATAAGTTCTGGCAGTGTTAGGCAGCCATTCACCACTATCCAATTTAGCCTCAATAACATTCGCAATGGGCTGGTAAGCCTCATCGATAGGACCTGTCACATGCCTCATAAGATATGAAACTTGGAGGGAATGCTTTTCTGCCTGAGACCGTTTCAGTGTACCACCACGGAAACTTGCTAGGTATGACTGAAAACCTTGTAGCTCCTTCTCCTACAGAAACATTATAAGCTCTTTGTGGTAGAGGCATGAGTCATAATTACAAAACATAACAATATATGTGAATCTGAACCATCATAAATGTATTCTATTGTTTGTATAACAAATTAAATGGGTGACAACTAACTGTCATCTCATGCTTGAGACTTTTCATAAATGAGGATAGTAATATCTTTTCACACAGCGGGCTATTTTTTAAAAGTACAGATCTGCCAACACACTGCATGGTTAATATGCACAAAATATAAACACATACCTTGTCTTTATAGGAAGTGAATGATGCCTCACTGCTGCAACTGGGGTTATCCTGCAGTAACATATCATAATGCATTAACATTTAAAAAAGTAATTTTGTAATG
Organism: Urechis unicinctus; assembly: GCA_034190875.2. Classification (NCBI taxonomy): domain Eukaryota; kingdom Metazoa; phylum Annelida; class Polychaeta; order Xenopneusta; family Urechidae; genus Urechis; species Urechis unicinctus. The sequence goes on along the minus strand of CM067356.1, from coordinate 46,669,460 downwards.
CGACCAATATTTATAAACCACTACAAAGCTTAAATGTACAGCTTTGATGTGCAAAAAAAATCCAACACAAACCTTGTTTCTAAATGAAGTGAAGGATGCCTCACCGCTAGACCTGGAGTTATCCTGCAGTAACATATCATAATGTACTAAAATTTTAAAAAGTAATTTTGTAATGCAATCAATATTTATAAACCACTACAAAGCTTAAATATACAGCTTTGATGTGCAAAAAAACCCGTAAACACAAACCTTGTTTTCACATGAAGTGAAGGATGCCTCACCGCTAGACCTGGGATTATCCTGCAGCAGTATATTGTCATATAATTCTATAATGCAATCAATATTTAGACCATATGTAGCCCACTCATTATGATGTCACTAAATTCAGTTAGCTGATAATTATTTCAACAGGGCTGGCTACAGATTATGTCGGTAAATACATGCATTCATTCTTTACCATAGTATTTTATATTCCTCAACTAGCACATTGATAGCACAATTGATTATACACAAATAGCCTACAGTTTCTAACAACTGAACAATATTTTTAAATAGTCGCTTTTGCAAACCTCAGAACAAGTGAATGCAGTTGACTTCCGTTTATGTCTGCCAAAGTACTGGCAACTGTTCTGTTAAAAGCATGAAAAGCAGCAGAGATAATACTGGAATTCATTTATTCCAGGAAAACAAATCTAGTCTAGGTATAATCAAATAAGACATTTTGCAAACTAATTCTGGCAGTACACAGCATACAACACCAAACCACACGTACAACACTCTCAACATTTACAGAACACAGACTACAACTCCTTATCTCATATAGCCATCTGCAAATCTCATGTATAGCACCCACCCACATTCTGTACACACTAAACGTGAACCTACACATAACACAAATTACAAATAAGCTATCCCATTGCTCATTAATATACTCAAAGACTACTCTACCATTAGCTTCTTGTATGTTGCATCATCTTTTGAGAAGTGATGCTTTCTTCTTAGATGGTGGTCAAGGCGCACCAGCACAGACTCACACAGCGGACACACCTTCAGAAGCCTCTTGGTCTGCATTTCAGAATGAGTGGCAAAGATTAAGTCATTCGTTATTTTTATTCCAATTGATCACATCACAATAACATTGCTTTAACTAGCATGCAACATCATTTCTTTTGTCTGTGACCTTTTCTCTTATAGCAGTGGTTCTCTTTATGCAACAGCCCTCCTTCTTACCAAGTATATGGCCAGCTTTGGCTGATAGAAGGGGTTGCCATTAAAAAAGCAAGAGCGAATGTTTCAGCAAGTCTCAAGTTTTGGCAACTCAGTGAATTAGACCTTGGTGGATAGCCAAGTTCAATCAACAATCACTTTACTTACTTTGCTTGATCTTTGATTGTAACTGTCCGCTACAATCATGGGCATGATGTGCACATTTCTGTAATTTCCATGCACCCCCATGCACGAAATCAAATGTCGGTTCAAATTAATGACTTGCTTTTTGCACTTTAAGCATGTCTTTTTCTTGCTCTTTGAGGATCTTACTACTGCTTTGAGTGCTTCAGGACTTGTCATTTTCCTGTTTGAACAGACATGTATTAGGTTCAGTTTCCATTAAACAACTACAACGAACAACATATAAAGACAGCAGGCTCTGTTGACACCTACACCAAGCTGCAGACACAGCAATAACAAACACACTGTCAGTGACCACACACCTGCTGTGTTTCAGGCTTAATAGCAAATAATGTACATACAACCTTATAGGTAATGAACAATATTTTGTCAGGCAAGTAAAGTCAAGCCTTCACCACACAAGATTGTTTTATCAATATTCACAACTGTTTATGTTTTCTGAGAGAACTTAAAATATCATTAACCACTAACTTGATTGGAGAAGTTACTGTGGTAATTTGTGTTGGTTCAAGCTCTAGGTGCTTTGTTGGAGATGCTACTTCGGTGATGTAAGATGTATCAATCAAACTAGAGTCGCTAAAATACAGAGAATAAGCACAAAACATGAGTAGGCTTATTCAAGAACAGCAAGCAACTATAATACCTCACTAGGTAAGTTGTTGATATAATTACCTGCTGTAAGAATCTACAATGGAACCACTAGGGTGGTAGTCATCATCACTGGATTCATCGTTATCAGCCTCACTGCACTCTGCACCCTCCTCCATGACTAAAAATTAGAGTAGCATTTATGATGATCATGGAAATGATGAGGAGAATGGAAAGTTATTTTATAATATTTAATATGGAAGTTTTAGAACATTCAATAAAATTTCAATATAATACTTTTTACTTGATGAAATAGTGTTGTTTTTAATGTGTTGTTGTACTGCCACAATAGTACTGCATAGATGATACTAAGAAGGATGAAGTAACTCTATAGTATATGGTACATAGGAGATCTTTAAACTTAAATACATCAGTGTTAGGACAGGATTAAAATAACACAATATTGTTAGCTACAAAACATAAGTTACAGTTACAAATTTATTTGTACATAAGATGTTATGTTCAACACACTGACAAATAACAAAACTTACCATGGAGGCCCACTGTAGATTTTGGTTGCTAGACAAGATCAAGCAATTATTGACATTCTTTTTAGAACAGGTGTACATGTTTGCTACTGGTCATATTTGCTGTGCAGAAACCAACATGAATTCAGACATACTGTTAGAGCTCTTACCATGGAATTGTTTACTAGTGCTGGATGTAGTTTCAAAATATGTCGGTAGGCACTGCTCAGCTGAAACACAAATATAAGTGTTATTTTGACTTTTAGCATGCTATGCAGCATGGGTATGATAAACACAAAATTGTTGACAGTGTACAGACAGAAGGAAATAAAATTTATATATATATATATATATATATATATATATATATATATATATATATATATATATATATATATATATATATATATATATATATATATATAAATTACCTTGTGTTTTTGTGGTGTTGGTGGGACAATCTCAACTTCAAAATCTGGTGTCTCTATAAACAAGACATCACCGAAATGAGTGGAAAAGAAAAAAAGACAGTATACATGGAGCACACCAGCCATTTTCCATCCATAATAATGGAAATATTAAAATACACTACATGCTATAGCCTTATCGTTCCTAGACTGTGTTAAATAAAAACACACGCCCAAACAAAACATTCTATATAGTGCTCTTCAAGTCTATATAAACAATTGCAACTGCTGGCTTGAATCTGGCTTGGTAGTCTACACAAACCTCATTAAGTGTTGGATAATGGTGCAGAAAATCCAATGCATGGCACCTTACAACAAAGAATTGAGTATAAGTAATGATTCATTACCACTGAAAAGAATATTTACCTTCAGCCTGGGAACAAGTATGCCAGATTGCCTCTGTTTCACCTTTAACCTTATCATCTGTATTGACAACAACTGCTCATAAAAATGTCACCATCAAAATCAACACACTTAGCATATTGCATAAAGCAGGTTTTAATTGTACTTTAATATTTCTTGAAAAACAAATATCGTAAACAAGGTAGAGACTGCACCACTTTTGTATTCAGTCTTATCATCAGCATTGACATTGCCAAACTCTCAATGTAGTCAGCTACAAAACCAACAGACAATAAGCTATATATTAAAATCTTAATGATCTTAGTTATGACAAATGCTGACACATACCTTCTACCTGTAAACTATCATGGCAGACTTCACCAGTTTCACATTCAGTCTCAGTATCTGCATTGACAAAAACAGCCTATAATCATCAACTTATCTGATTTATGAGTATTTTTCAGATTTCAAGGATCGCAGTAAAACATCAGTCAATTATTATGTAAACTTTGAACTGTTCAGCTATAAGCCATACATAACTTAGGTGCTAACACATTAAACAAATAAGAGTAATAAAACTATCCTATAGTACAACTTACTGGTAATGACAGGTGACTGATCATCTCCTCTGCCCTGTAAATTAAATGCCAGATAAATAACATTGCAAAACACAGATGCAGACAATAAACATAAAACTGATTCAAACACTAGTAAAGCATACTGATATTGCTGATCATAATGAGGATGACAATAATTATTACAGCAATAACATTAATAATAATGCGACCCGAGTTGATGTTGATATGTCCTCTGACCGGAACTAATCTGGGTAACAACTAAAGGAAATGGCCTATGACATTAATGCACGGTTCATTGTATACATACATATGGGAGATCAAGTGAAGCAGGAAGATCCAAAGATCAATCTCTCTGATAAATAGTCATGAAGCCATGTTAAGGCTAACAGCATGAAAGTTGGTAGCCCTAAATTTTTTTGCCACAGATCTGTTTTACGGTTGCCATGGGCTGTTTAAAGTGACAGCTCAGTCACCTCTTTCATACATCGCTACAAACATCCGAATCTTCATCAATACTTTGACACACAAGTGTTCTCATGCAACTGCAGCCTATACTTATTTGTTGTCACTATATTCTGCTCCACTGAAGATAAACGAGTCATTGACATTGTTTACAAACGCAAGAGCAGCAAACATGAACGCCGACTCAAAATAAAAAGTCAAAATTGCCATTTCTATGTTTGCGTGCAATTGGATAAAACTGGCTCAAATAATGAATATTTATAATGTTAAGTATATCTCACTATCAGGGTCAAAGTTTAGCGATGTCATGTACATACGTTCCGATTGGTTAACGCTAGAAATGTTACCGGTCAGAGGTCACTGTTAAAAGTCTACACCCCGGTATGCATAGATATGTCTCCCAGTCAGACGAACAGGATGCATTAATGCAACTCACGCCGTGAAAGGGTGTAAAAATTAATGACTGAAATATTCAGTCTTCACACAGAGAAGTATAAAGATAGTAACCATTAAATAATGAACATAAACTTTTATCTGATAACAGAGCAAGCATTTAAATGTCACCTGATTGAAAAGCTTATCAATATTAACAAGATCAAAATTATAACATCAAAGTACCAGCTTAACCGAATAAAAATCAAAAAGCTGTTGCTTACTTTACTGGATCGTTGCTTGTAGCTCTCTTCCACAAGGTGAGGCATGATATTTATATTGCGTAACCTCCCAGAAACTCCCATGCATCTGACCAAATGTCTATTCAAATTAATAACTGCCTTTTTTTTACACTTCAGACAGGTCTTTTTTTTGTTTTTGGTTACGAGCATTGGATCGCAGACTTGATTCACATTCAGGGTCCTGTTGGGAGAGATATTGCATGGTTCATGTTAGATGGATATCACACCTTGCACAATATGATATGCATGCTTTATAGATACACCATATGATGCAGTGAATATGATGTTTATAATATCTAAAACATTATAAGACTGACCTTTTTGTGGGTGGTGTTGGGACTTTGTTGGATTCATCAGGCTCCATCAATGACTCAGACTCACTGCTATAACAAAATATCCAAAACATTAGGTTGTATAACAACAGCTAGGAAAATATACTTAAAAGTTTGGGATATTCTACACCAGGTATTTACCTGCTTAAATAATCCACATCAGAAACACTTAGCATGTATTCATTGTCACTGGAATTGTCACTTTCAGCATCCTCCTCAATAGCTATATCACACAAAATGTATGGATACAAAATATACTGGGTACTTCATGCATAACATACACATTGAATGTATACCAACTGGACAGAAATTCTTTTTGAAAATAAGACTTGCTTTGTTTCATGGTTATAATGCCACTGTGGTGATTTAAATGTGAAATATATAGGGTGAATGATGCTTCTGCCCTCTCTATTGCTTGTTCACAAGTCCTTACTCAGTCATAAACCCATCTATTTCTTTGATGGAAACTTGATTGAACATCCACTTGGTCACCCTCCTTAGTGTACTTGTTTAAATGTTACAATAAATGAGAAGGCCTGCTTTTCTCAGTAATGTATTATAGAACATGCCAATAATTAAGGTCCATACCATCACCATCCACTGCTGATCTTCATTTATGACAAGTACAATATCTTTATTTACCTTCCTCCTGAGAATCAGTGCACTTGGCTGCCTGGGGTAGCTCATCAGTTAGCATCTCTGTCGTTAGAGATACTCCAACAAGTGGCTCAGAAACCTGAAACTCTGTGCCTGTAATTATAAAAACAGCGACCAAGTATTTTTGCAATATAGCAATCTTAATTCAGAGTCAGTTTAAATGTAAATATCCAAGAAAATGTCTTACCATCTTGTTGAGAAGTATTAGTGTTATGCAGGTGATCAAGTGGCACTTTGTCAGGCTCCATCTGTGTCATAAGAGATCCTTCATTTCTTGGCCCTGATGCCTGACAAGCTGTGGTAAATATAAAAATCGTGTTGTTGTGATTATTTGGTGATCTAAAACTTAAGAAGTTGGTCAACTCTCTGAAAGCAGGTATTCAAAAAACAATTGCTATTAACTGTACCATCTACTGGACTTTCCTTCAACGTCACTGCCCTCGATATATCCTCAAGATATGTGTTAAAGTAACTGGGCAATTTCTTCTTTACCAAAGCTGAAACAGCACAGAATAGGGTAAGAACCTACTGATGCACATTAACTGGTTATTTTCAACAAAACAAATTGTAACTTAATGGTCTAAAAGCTATAACACATTGTCTCGCTCACAAACCCAGGGCTTGTGAGCTAAGATTTTTCCAAAAAAAAGATGTTTGATGTCAAACAGCGCGAGTATGAACATTAAGTTAAAACACGGGTAATGAGGTGACGTTATTTGTTGTTATTGCATCTGATAGTGCAAATGAATTGAAAATTGGGATGCATGTTTAACTTGGTAATAAAGTCATAGGGAAAAGACATCTTAGGGTCAATCTCTCTGAATCCAAAGTTAGACTACTACACAAAATGACCTTTCTAGGGAGCGACAAACACCTTGTTGCGCAATATCTTTAAAAACCAGTGATATATGGCTTATTGTTATTCTAAAGCTGACACAGTGATTTGAAGCAAGAGTATCCCAGGTGAGGCTTGTCCATTGCAGAGTAGCCTCACCTGGTATAATCTTGTTACGAATCCCTGTGACATACTGGTGGACATGATGGATGATGGAAGACTTTTCGCAGTAGTGATGGAGAGCTGTCTAGGAGTCTTTTTAACTGATTTAAGAAGAAGATAAAATACACTCCCTATTGCATTAAAAAGACTGGTGCAATTTTGGTCACCCACCTTATCAGCAGCACAAATGTCAAACAAAGTTAATTAATTTCAAATATGGGGGATGGGTTAATGGCCAAGTAAAAGCCTGTGAGCAAGGAGATACAATAGTTATGACTGTACAAGAATGAGAATCAGTTGTTTGCGACTCTTCATATCAAGACAATACATACCTTTGCCCTTTTCCAAATATGGATCATCTGCATTGAATTCTCTGATGTTGCTAGCCAGGACCTCAATCCTATTTAATTCCAAAATGAAACATGTAAAAAAAATTAATTTTGTGTGTGAATGAGTTGTATTCAAAAATTAACAATTTTGCATAGCTGCATTTGATAAAAACTGTCATTCATTTCAGCAGCAAATTGTCAATAAGAATAGCTATGGGAGTCTAAATGCAGTCTGATAATGAAAGGTTACACGAAGTAGCAAGGTCAAATTAGCCATAATGGGTAAGCGAGCTGTTGCATGGATATTTCTAAAAACCACTCACGCATCTGGCTCGTTCCAGAATTTGCACTGTGTAAGATGATTCTTTTCTAATGAAGTCCGCCCAACTACAAATCCAGGCCACCATACCCTCGGTCTTTTAAGGCACACAAGTACTGCTGTTCCTACTGAAAAAATACATAACAGTTGAATCAATTGAATGAAATCTAATATACCAAGCATGCATTCATCTCCCATATTGCAAGTGTTATCCAGTCATAGGTTTATTCCTTAACTAGCTCATGACACCAATGCTGCTTACTTATTTTCTGACATTAATCGAGAATAATCCATAAATATCACTGTCCGAGTTTTATTAACCAATAATTGAATAGTGTGGGGGAGCACTCCAGTTGGCTCTTGTTTGCTGCAGTTGTTGGGTCCATACCCTTCTTAGCACCTTGTAACGGGGAAAACAATACACACATACACCTTCAGACGATACATTAGAGTAAATCACGCAATGCTTAGGCTTCATTAAGGTTCGTTGGCTGAGAGCAAATTTCATCTAGAAGTGTCACTGCATTTACAAAACCACAAAAATGTGGCCGTTAGCACACGCGCTAGCTATAAATACAATCTACAATTGTATTTCCACAACACTTAAAAATTTTATGAATCAAAGTGGCTACTTTGGTGTCATGACCACTTTAAATAACAAAGGTGGTATAAAAGCAAATACTCAATTAAAGGAGAAATCATTTACAAAATTCAAACACATAATATAGCATTTACCATGGAAATTTAATGTTTCATCAGCTTGTGAAACATTAGCAGCAGGAACAGACTTTTTCATTTTTCTTTTCCCCATTGTGGTGCTGCAGGAAACAAGTTATCAAGAAAGGGTACAGAATACAAAATTTATGCCTAGTTCAGTGTCATTTTTTGTACGACCATGTGTACATGTTTGATTTAAAAACATCATTCTGCCAAAAAATTATGCCTAGACTGTGTGTGTGTGTGTGTGTGTGTGTGTGTGTGTGTGTGTGTGTGTGTGTGTGTGTGTGTGTGTGTATGTATGTATGTATGTATGTATGTATGTATGTATGTATGTATGTATGTATGTATGTATGTATGTATGTGTATGCATGTAAGTGTGTGTGTATATATGCATGTGTTTGTATGTATGTATATATGTTAGCTAGTATGTGTGCATGTATGAGTGCATGTATGAGTAGATGTATGAGTGCATGTATGAGTGCATGTATGAGTGCATGTATGAGTGCATGTATGTATGTATGTATGTATGTATGTATGTATGTATGTATGTATGTATGTATGTATGTATGTATGTATGTATGTATGTATGTATGTATGTATGTATGTATGTATGTATGCATGTGTGAATGTGTGTGTATGTATGTATTTTTATATTTATGTATGTATATATATTTATGCATGCCGGCATTTTAGTTTGTATAAATTTATGTCCCTGTATGTATGTTTGAATGTATGTATGTTTGTATGTCTGTTTATCTTTTTCTATCGCCCCAACAAGCCATCGTCATAGCTGACATGGTAAGCCGAGCAGAATATCAGGTAGCCCAGAACTGACCGGCGCGATGATGTTCATAAGCTTAACAGTATACAGTTTATCCACGTCGCTTGGCTCCAGTGGTTTTACTCGCTACGCCAAACTATGCGAGATTGGCGTGATCCAGCGCTGACAAATGATTGGTTGTCTGTTACGAATTTAATGAATTATTCATGAGGTTAATCGAGGACACCTGGCTGCCGCTTGCTGCAGCCAACCTCAAACGTTGGCAGCATACACAAATCCTGAGGCGAAGTTTTGCCATAGGAAAAATGGACTGCCAACTGGTCGACTGAATTGGGTACTGCCACTAGCCCGAGCCAGATTTTACTCGCCATGGAGGGCGGGCGAGTGCTCATGTAATTTAAACATGCACGACGTATTATTGGTATATATGTATACTACCCTGCGATCTGGGCTACATGTCAAGATGGCGTCGCAATATATCGACAACGTGTTCGAACACGATCACCAAGATCATGCATAACCATCACAACCAACTCAATTAAACATGATTTGAAACTACCCATATATACAATAAAATAAAAAAAAAACATGTTAATTTTCGTTGAAATACCTTGTGTGCTGCTATCAAAGAAAATATTGCTTCAACAATCACTTCTAGTTGGTAAACAAACCCAGATATGCCGCGCAGCTAGGGAGCGGTTAGTTTATGCTGAGGAGAGATTGAGGCAAGGAGCATGCATTTTTTCAACTTGGATCCCCTGTCCGAACAAGGCAGTCAAAGTTTGATAAAGGACCGCTTGCAGAACAAGGACCACTAAAATGGAAGCATGAGACCGCTATGGTTGATTTCTGACATTTCTATGTCACACAGGGACCGCTCTTGTCAAAACGGGACCACAGCGGCCCCTTTCTGTTATTTCAATGTCCGAAAAGGGCCGCAATTGCAAGATAAGGACCGCCAAACAAACATCTATCTATCTATCTATCTATCTATCTATCTATCTATCTATCTATCTATCTATCTATCTATCTATCTATATATATATATATATATATATATATATATATATATATATATATATATATATATATATATATATATATATATATATATATATATATATATATATATATATATATATATATATATATATATATATATATATATATAAACGAATGAATGAATAAGACATATACGGGTTGGTGTAATGCAACGCATTTGTGTATTTATATAAAGATGTTTAAAGCACGTTCTAAGAGATTTTACATAACATGCGACCCTGATATTGATAATCTTGACATCCAATTGTGAATGTATCATTCTGCAATACACCTCTTCCTCAGCTCACATTGGGGGGTCTCAATATTTATGCATTACGCGCATTCCGCGGCCAGAACGAGGCGATGGTGGTAGCCCTGTTGACCTCCGACCTAGTGAGACGGACCGCAGCGAGTTGTAAACATGGCATCGTCCGCCGCTGTGTCTCGACCAAATAGCCATTGTTATTGTTGCGTTCCGTTTTGTAAGAGCGATGGAACAGTTAACCCAGATATTTTATCCCTCCGACTTCCAAAAGGTTCTCCAAAAAAGAAAAGCCTGGCTTCACAAAATAAGGCGAAAACATGGTCCTGAACACGGTTTCACTGTGAGTTGATTACTACTACGATCTAGAACATGTTAGTGATTATAAGAAGGCTTGAGCTGTTTGGATAGCCTCATGTGTTTTAAAAAACTAAAGCACATAACAAGGAATATATTGATACTTTTCATGTTTATAATCTTGTTTTCATAATATATATACACTCCAGGTATCAGACAACACGACTGTGGGACCTTTCTCTGATAGCCCATCACTTCCATGTCGCCGATGTCCATTCCCCGTATTCGAGGGCCTCTACGCCGGTGCCAGGTCTGAGGTAGAGAAGTCTTGGCCAAATCTTCTGGAATGACTTTGAATCCCCTTGACTTGAACTTCGCCATCTGGTAGAGCACACCACCAATATGCCCACACTGACCACTAAGGCCTATAGTACAGCCACAGGAGGCTGCTAGCACAGCTGCCGGATCTTCTGTAGACAGTGTGATCCGTCAAAAAACCATCATTGGGAATATCAATTGCATTCAATGATTATTTCTAAGATTTCATGTTGATTGACTTGTTTTTTGAGTTAATTCATAGAGATAGCATGAATCTGCAGATATTTTGAAATATTTCACCTCTTAATTTTATCCATTCACTACCAACCACACAGTGTGGATTTTATTATCACTATCAGGGCGATGCAGTGGACATGTTCTTAAAGAAATGGAAAAGCATAATGGTTGTATAATCAGGAAATATTTGTGAGGAGTATATAAGTGTGAATCATCATGCCCTCATGTGTACCATTAGTTCCCAAAAACATTTGTACAGCAACATCTTTTCTCCTTATCTTCAGTTTTGATAAGTAAAAAAATTTTAAACTTTTTTGACCACTACCATGCTATGGGAAGGTTATCTCATGCTTTTATTGACCACAATAACCATGCAAGCAAGTCATGTATTCAGGTGGAGATCACATACCTCTATTGAGTGGGCATCTTCATTTTTCTTCTGGGATCTGTGGCATCTTCCCTTTATGACACAGCAGTTACTGACAAGCTTTTCTACTGGAGAAATAAACATGATAAAATAAGCATCTATCCTGTGTTATCCATCCTGAGTGAACAGCATCAATTGATTAACTACTTAAACACACCTCCAAACCACTCTATCAACGCCACCGACAAGCGCCCAGATGCCAGGCGCTCGCCGACCATGCAGGTATATGTAATGATAAAATTACCTGTTATGCCGTGGACGTATTCCTCATCAAAATATTTCATGGCTTTTGCGATGTTTTTGTCCCCGGAAGCATCCGAGTCTTTCATAAATAGGTTTCGACACACCCGAACGATAAGAGGGGAACGAGGAACAAATCACGCTTACTCGCCATCTTCGCCGTGTTGCTTACATGTGCGGCGTCTTGAGGGCTGATGGGAGCCCTCGCAGGTCTCGTTCTCAATATCGCTGCATTATTCATGAGGCAATATTAAGAACCCCCAATTAAATCACATTGGAAGAGGCAATATATGAAGCGGGATTAATATTCCACGAGGCTTGCAGAACCAAAAGCCAGCAGCTGATTGGAGTATGCAACCCTAGTTGGTACTGTCAGAACGCGTGTTACCTATGAGCACACTTGTTGTTTTCTTAACAATTTCAAACTGGCAACATCCGAGAGGAACATTATCATACCTACTCGAAACAAATTTTATGTTCGGTCGCTGTGTCAGATTCAGGGTGTTTGCTTTTGTTCAGTCCCGAAGGAGAGCGATATTCTTGTAAAATTGAAAGAGTCTTTGCTGCGAACGTTGAGCCAGTCCTCGACCAGGCGGCGAGAGGGCACCTGATGTGCCCAGGCCATTAATAGCTACGATGCACATAATACCAAGTAGGACAGACAATGGCAGTTTCATTTCATCTAAGCTCTTTATTCTGTGTATGTTGGTGTATTAGTACAATGCATGTTTTCGGCGTTTATGATTTGACTCATTCGTAGAAGAGATGATCATTATGTGTTCTATCAGATACATACATACATACATACATACATACATACATACATACATACATACATACATACATACATACATACATACATACATACATACATACATACATACATACATACATACATACATACATACATACATACATACATACATACATACATACATACATACATACATACATACATACATACATACATACATACATACATACATACAGACATACATACATACATACATACATACATACATACAGACATACATACATACATACATACATACATACATACACATACATACATACATACATACATACATACATACATACATACATACATACATACATACATACATACATACATACATACATACATACATACATACATACATACATACATACATACATACATACATACATACATACATACATACATACATACATACATACATACATACATACATACATACATACATACATACATACATACATACATACATACATACATACATACATACATACATACATACATACATACATACATACATACATACATACATACATACATACATACATACATACATACATACATACATACATACATACATACATACATACATACATACATACATACATACATACATACATACATACATACATACATACATACATACATACATGGCTAAAGTAACAGCAGTAATAATGAAAAAGCTGCAAAGCAGATAAAAACCATAATGTCGACAAATCGATCCGGGATCCAAGAATGCTTCCGTCTCGGATTCTGGCGCAAAAGTTAACTACCGAAACATGTATGGGTACCGCTTCTCGTGGAACATGAACACGTTTACCTAATATGCATGATTATTTAAGTATATGATTCCGCTTCAACTGGAATCCTGAATCAATACAAGAGAACTAGTCACATGAACAAAAATAACTACTTTAATAAATCAGAAGTGTGGCATCATCGTTTAACAGTTCCAGACAGCTGTCTGCATGTTACACAATAAGAGGTTGTGGTTGATAAGTATGTACAGTAACATTTATGTTGTGCATCAAAGACCATTTTCTAATGAAACGTCTTGCATCTGTGGAAAATTTACAAACAACCTGGGTACATGAAGGTTTTCTAAAACATTGCCTAGCTAAGTAAGCGCCCATGCCACAAGGTGAACTTTTTATAGCTAATTAAGTGGTTGAGGAGATGTTTAAAGGACAGTGTTCTATCATGCAAAATAATAGAATACCTCATATAAAGGCACCATTATGCATGACGCCGCTTTACATGCTCAATTAGGGTTCACGGGACGGCATAGTAGGCCTCTTATTAGTGCACTCCTTCTGGCAGATCAAGCACATGAACAGTTTTTCCTGTCATGTTAGATGTTATCAGTAAGGGGTCTTTGATTGTGTCCAGGGAATGGTTTATTTGAGAGCCACAGACATGCAATTCTAGGGACAAACTATATACTTAGGTTAGTCGATTACCGGTAATTTAAGAAGAAAAATAACGTTACCGTCTAGGATTTGGGAAATTAAGTCCTAATTACGCCTCGCGCCTCGGCAAATCGCTACCGGCCATATTATGATGTCACGAGAGGACAATGTGGCGCAGAGATGACAGCTGTTCTCGATAACAATATAGGTGCTTCGGTGATTTCGAGCGTTAGTGAGAGCGATATTTTGTGGATATATTTGTGCACGCTGTAAGTTTTGATGAGGATTGCAGTAGTGAAGGTGAATAACAAGTTCAGGCTGTAAATGACGACAATCTGGGCAACCAGCCATACATGTTTGGATAGTGTGCAACAGGGTAGTCAGAATCGAAAGGAAATGAAGCAAGCGAAGACAAAAATGATTAAGCTCAACCGAGCCATTTGAATATTGAAAGGTTAGTTTATTTTCGTGTGTGCCAATCTATTTGATATTTATAAACGGGCGCTCATGATTGGTTTATTTTCGACTGTGAACTGGTTTCATTAATGCATAAATCTACATATGTATCTGCATGTATATTGCAGCTTATATTTGTTGGCTTGGCTACTACAGATCGCAGGTTTTTTTAGATATAATGTCCAGTACAAGAAGTTTAAACCTAGTTGTTTGCCTGTTAATAATAATTTTATAGTTATCAGGGATGCTTTTGGTTGTTTTTGTCAGTTTCAGTTGTGGATGTTGTCAACTTATGCATTTGTAGACAAACACATTGTAGGGAAATTGGAAAGGTTTTTGAACAGCTCTGTTTACCAAAAGAACCACCTCAGTGCACTGCACAGCATGAAGGGTTCCTTACAGTCTGTCTGGACGTGTACGTGCTGGAATGTGCCTATCTAGCATGAGAATCATCCTAACCCATACCCCCACTGAGAAATATTGTGTGCTCAAACTCAATATTGCAGTTGGACTAATAAAAAAAAAACCGACATTTGCCATCCAATAAGGTATTTTATTCGAGTTCAAACGCGATGTTATCCAACGAGCAACATTCCTGTAGTCGCCTACCCTGATCGAAATCATCGAAGTCTATCGATGTGGATTTCATACTTGACACGCTACAAACGCTTCCCTCTGATACAGAGAATGGTTGCGAATTGCAAAAGAGGCAAATCTCATGTGCCTTAGCACACGGGCGAATTATCCAGCTGTTGAGCCAGTAAGTAAACAGAACGGCAGCTGACAACGATATATTCCCAGCAGGCGTTACACCGACGAGAAGTAGGCTCGACCATGTCACTACCTCCTCACATGCTACACATGTACTGGTTGCAAGCATCGTCCATACTGTTCTGTTCATCCACCTCAGCTCAGGTAAGTCTACATGGGATGAGAACAAGAAGAGCTAACAAACTAGTCATGAAATCAATAAATTTCGTTTCACTGCAAACAGCGTGATGTGATCTGTGAGAATCGCTGAGAGTTGGTTCTGGTTCCTCTCTATCAGAATCCTCTTCGTCACTAGGCGCATAATCTGTGGATGAGACATCCACGATTTCCAGCCCCTGACCACATTTATCATCCTTGTGACAGTTGACATTTGCAGCAGGGTAAACTTTCGCTGGAGGATTCATTATCTCACACCACTTTTTTGGCAGGGGTCTGGGTCTGTTTGCTCCTTCTACAATTTCCTACCAGCCCTCTTCATCAATGCACATCATAACTCGTAATATGCTATGTTCATTGTAATCTACATCCCTCTACAAGCTAACTTTATCAATTGCGCATTATAACAGACTAAAGTGGTCATGTGACTCATTCAGCTTAATAAACTGATCGGCCAAAACTAGGGATCCATATTTTAATATTTACTTCTCGTATGCTGACCCTTGTTTCATAGCTGAAACATCTTCATTGTTTGTATCAAGTGATCTTTTGTGGCACAAAGAGGTTTGAGTTTCGTGCTAATAGTAGGTACTGTACCTAACAGGAAGTTTAACTCGGACATCCATGTCAAGTGCCAATATACTTCAATTTACAGCAAAGGCTTTCCACGCACTGGTTGCAACCACGCACTGTCATTGTCTAAAACCTCTTTTTAGAGACCACAGCCAATTAAGGGGAGTATAATTTTGTATTAGCTAATATTTATTGCAAAAAAGCGTCACAGTTTTATCACTAATACAAAGTTCAGGTGCAGGCAATAATGTTGGATTTGTACGCCAAGATTAAATGTCCTTGACTGTTCGATTTTTATATGCAATGTATCTGAAAGTCAGACACCACGAATTCGTCCATGTCACGACTATTCATCACAACACACTAACCTGTACTTTTTCATCGTATTGTCACCACTACCTCTTTATACCAACACAAATATATATATATATCGTATATATATATATATATATATATATATATATATATATATATATATATATATATATATATATACCTATCTATCTATATGTATATATTTATATATACCTATCTATCTTTATGTATATATTCATATATATACATATAAATACATATATACATATGCATAAGTATTTATGTAATACGACTTACATACTCCTTCATATCGCTTGATATATTGCTACCGAGAATCGGTCGCTTTACGGTTTAGGGTTGGTTGTATTAGTAAATCTATATTAGATTCAACTATGGCGTTGTCACAGGTCCCAAACAAAGCAATGCAGTAGACATTACTAATCGACTTTATGGCTTATATGCGTCGAAATATCATTGCATTCATCTACTGATTCACATGGAATGCGCCCCAAAGGTTTTAAAATTAAACGGGCTCCTTCCCCCTACATCCTCGTTGGCAGCGGGTCTCTCTTTCTTAAAGAACTGAGAACCCGGAAGTGGGACTTATCAATAGGTCTTTCTGTCCAATGTTCCGTTCATATAACCACATCGAATTAGTTAAAGGGAAAATGCTGCCTCTAAGTTTGCCATCTTATTCGAATTGCTGGATGCATTCTTATGCGCACTCAGTTATAATGTTCGAGAATCCGAGACTGATATAAATATAAGCACTTTGGCCAACCACCACTCTCTGTATAAGGGCCGCTGATGGAAATGCTGTCGTAAGTAACACTTCTCATCACATCCCCTCACTGCCTATTGTACGCAACTCGAGCCTCTTTGAGGTACACGTGTTCAAGTGCTAATTTGCCCCGATAGGTATCCTGCCCCTGAACAGCTTTGGTTAATTAGTGAACTCGATAATGTACTTACAAGAGCAACGTTTATTACTTAGCAGACTTTTTAAAACCTAGCGAAGATTTAAGAGAAGATATCACATACCGTTCGCAGCTTCTCTATTTCCGAATGGAAGAGACACAACAGCCAGTAAATCAAAACTGAAATCTGTCATATAAAGAAAGTGCTGATGGGTGACGTGATGCGGTCTGGTGACAGAAAACATGCAAGTCCGGAGGTGTCACAGAATGGCAATGTCCTTGACTGATGACTTCATGTCTGGCCTATGTCTAGACCTCGTGAAAGCCAATAACAAAAGTAAAGAATTTAGAGATATTGTAAAAATTTTTTGCTGTTATCTGAAGGTATATGGTGTGATGAAGGCAAAAAGCAAATAAGGAGGCCATGCCAACTTTGAAAAATGCCGCAGCATTTTGTGTGTGACAAAATCTTACTTGTTTTTAATGTTGGGTGGGTAAAGTTGATTATGCGACAAAGAATCGTGTGATTTTAATGGCACATTTCGAGGCAATGAGGTTCAGTATATTACTCGCCTTCCCATATATAAATGCAAAATGATCATATTCTTCGAATGTAACGACATGTTCTCAACTTAACTATTTTAAAAGTTAGGAAAAACCAATCGTGTTTCTAATATAAAACGCAAATTAGTTGCAATGACGCTTACAAAGACAATATTCGATTGTTTCACTTACAAGTGTTTTTGATCATGCTGTTTTACATTTCGATGTTGAGATATATCTTTTAATGTAACACTTGGATCACTATAAATAGGGTGTCGACTATGAAGATAAATATTGACTAGTTTAATTTCGATAATATGTGCTTGGTCTTTGCTCTATTTCATGTAGAAATAGTGGAATCTCCGTTATAATTTTCAACAGATCGATTATATTATTCTAGCTTGAATGCTAATATTTAACAGTGAAGAGAGTCACAACTGTTGGAATTAGGTCTAGATAATTCAATCAATTTATAAATTGGTGAATACAATCAAATGTGCATTACAGTTTGTATGCTGCTATCATGATTTGTACAAACATCACATTTGTTCCGCTATCAGAAATTTTGGAATGCTCTTAAAATTTGTCTTGACATGAATATTCATCATGAGATCTCTTAAGACAAGTCACGAATAATGTTTATAGTCCGCAGATCTATTTGAAACCTGTTTAAAACGTCATATAGACAAACTCAGCTGCTTCCATTATGAAACTTACGAGATTTTGCTGATATAAACAATGTCAAGCACAACAAACGGTGAATTTCATGCATTTATCCATGGACATTGTGTTCTTTGGTCCAAGTGTTTAACATGCCAGGTTTTGTCAATACTCGTCTGTATTTACCCTAGCTATCCAAAACATATCCATCATCGTAAAGGGTAGAAACTGTTGTCGATGTTACTTCCATGTTGATTTGCTCGTGAATTATTTGTGGGTCACGGCCGCTGCAGTTAAAGATAATTGTTAATGTTGGCCATAGATTAGCCAATCGCACATCAAAACCGCAAGAGGCCAATCGAAACGAGGCCCGCCACTGCCGCTGGTTGTTTCTAGCTCATGTGTCGTCTGTGACTTGATTAGGGCAGGGCTGACATAGGATTGAGGCAGGCTGGGCTGGCTTATGACTTGCTATTATTGCTTGTGTTGCAGGGCCTAATTTCTGTTCTTGTTGTAAACAGCTATGTGTTCCCCTCTTCATAACAGCACATGATATCATTTGCAGCTGCTCCTCAAACATTATTCAACCTTGGAATTGTCTTGTTGATTATATGCAACATACGCATTTGCAAGCAGAATTATGCATTGTATAAAGTGGGTGAAGGTACGAATCATCACAATAATCATCCGTCATTACCTTCGTCAGACTACAGACGATATCTTACTCAATTTGACTTCTCAATGCGCGGTCTAGTTATTACGTCCAAGCCCATTTGAGAATATCAATATGTAGACCTGTACCACACGAGTAATTGGATTTCTGGCTGGCATCGATTCGATCGCACGGTAAATAAGGAATAGCTGTGTCAAGTTGGCTTTCTAACCAGACTTCTGGACAAATTAAATAGACTGTTCAGCCTCATATTTGGAACGAGGTTGTCTAGCAAGCTGCTTGGCAACCGCACCTTGGAAACCAAAAGTGATAAGTTTCCAGACTTTCAGTCGCTACGCGGCGCCGTGGTGTCAGAAAATAGATCCTTACTTCGGCTGTCGCCATTTATGCTGTCGGGCATTAACCTTCCTGCTTGTCGGTCTAATGTGTGCGCAAAGATGCCCACAACTTGAATGAGTGAAGATTGGATGAAATATATATTATGTAACCAAAGCGGAAGATAGCGAGGTATATTCAGAGCGCGTTATGATTTACAGCTAACATTCGCGTGGTTCATGGTTTTAGGGAGGCACCGTTATCGATGGAACGACATAGCTGAATAAAACAGATTTCCACAGTAGATCATGAATATTTCAAGTCAAATAACAATATTGTTAAAAACTGATCAACATAATTTTCCATCATGTAAACTTTGCGGCACAAATTAGAAGATGGCATTACTTACGTCATTGTTAAACGTTGTAATGTAATAACGAAATGATCCCTGATTGCCTTATATGGGGCTGAACAGTCTCTTTAAATCAGCCTGCTCTATTGTTTCTAACAATGAAGTTATGTCCTCTAAGAATTCTTACGGTTATAAAGGCAAATGTTTAAACATTTCGATCATATATGGCATTGATATGATAATGATTTATATAAGTATAAAAAATAGGTATGCCAGTCAGGGCTTTCAGATTTCTGACATAATTTGCTACGATTGTTATTTTAAATACAATATTCAGGTTGTTAACATCGACAAAACAATAACAAATTATCCTAGAAGCGCAGTCATAACGAAATATCAGTGTATGAATACGAAATATCAGTTTATGAATACGAAATATCAGTTTATTTATGATTTAGTAACCTATGGTTGAACAGGAAGTTGCTCAAATTATATATATAAATTGAGAGCGAGAGAGGGGGATAGAGATAGAGAGCGCTCGCGAGAAAGAGAGAGAGAGAAGAGAGAGCAAGAGAGAGAGTTTATTCCGTACATATCACTGTATGCATTTGTAAATAATCAGTGCAGGAAATAAGTGAAGATTAACTTCATAACGTGCAAATTATGGACAGCAGCTTGTCAATTTCATGGGGGTTAAGAATCGAAATTTCTCGCCCATCCCGCAGCTTTCTTAATAATTCAATAGGCTCCCATTATCACCCAATCTGAGTAGGCATGATTGTTTCTGGAAAAAAATAGCGTTGGTACTAATACAAATGGTAGACGTAACAATTTTCGATATATAAGCAACAGTGGGCTAAATGCACTCAGTTTCATAACCATTGACAGCACATGGTTATCACTGTTTATGCATTTGCATAGAAACGCAATATAGCTCTTCATCAATTGTTTAATGTTTGGTTGCTGACCTGTCAGGATATGTAAACGCGTTTACGGATGGAGATTCCAGACATGTTCGACATTCGATGTGTCAGTGGTCTTACCTCCAACAAAAACAACTATAAAAACCTGTAAAAAAACTGTTGAATAACACCTAACAAATGTGCTTGTGAAAATAAATTAGAGCAAGCTACATTCATATTATTAGCATTGCAGTTCTTACCGACGTAGGTCCCAGATGCAAAGCATTTTTTCGAATACGAATAGTGTTACCATTTTGCCTTCAATCCACATTGCACATGTTATCATTGAAAACCGAATTACTCACTTGTTCCGATCATTATCATAGCGGCGGTCTAAGAGGCTGCCATTAACGACCGATCATCAGCAAAACCAAGTGTACCAACAACTTTATGACATCCAACTGAAGTGTGTGACAGGCGGGTACGTAGTTCATCCATCCAAACACAGAACAGTAAGACAGCACTTACACTGTTCGAACTTTAATTATTTTCCCATTGCACGCGCAATCTTTGCTCAATAACATATTCAGCATCAATTTAGCTGCGCAGAAGAATAAACAATTAAATATAATCAATATAAAAACCATACAATTATCTAATAACATCACATAACATTGAGATTCATGACCAACAGTATTGAATTACCTCTATGAGGATAAATGTACATTGCGCCGTCGAACGAGATGGTGTGAATTCGATTTGTTATTTACTTGTCTGAAGAATATCAGTATTAGATTTCAATTAAACATTTCTCGAGTAATCTCCCTACAGCGCTACGGATATCTATCAAATGGTTGTTTTTACAGAAGGCGACATAAACAACTACAGGATTTAGTGTCATATTGTCCATTGATAATTTCACGACTATGCGGATGGTGTCTTTAATAGGTCACCGAACCCAATTAAAAATTGCTTTCCGGAGAATAAGCCTATTTGTCACCTTCTTATGTGGTAATGTGTGATCAGCCAGAAGCTCCATTCAAAGACCTAACCAACGATGTATGACAAACGGCGAAATCAACAGCAACATCCATGTAACTAAACCAATAATCAATTCGTATAAATAATTGGATTGATTGTAGAAATGGTGCTGCAAGCCAACAGGTACATATTGCCATCGTTTGCACCTATCATTTATATAATCACCTGTATTATATGACCGAAAATATCTTTGGTCATTCAGAAAATATATATAACTAGATTTGCCCACAATTGAAAATATATCGTCGGTAAGGTAAGTTAATTATAGGGCACACCAACACTAATGCGTTATATGGTGCCTTAAAAATATATGAAGAGATTAGAATGATCAAGAACGATAGTAGGTGGATATCAAAGCGTGATGCTTATTGCATATGTCTTTGCGTTTGCAAAGACGTAATAAACATATATATATATATATATATATATATATATATATATATATATATATATATATATATATATATATATATATATATATATATATATATATATATATATATATATATATATATATATATGTATGCTCCAATGCGACGGTTGGGAGACAATTTCATTGGCTCCTGACCCTTATATCTGGTGTCTCCCAAACATCAACGCCTCCTGCCGACTCCCTTTTTGTTTATATTTGTTCCAAATTTTGTCAGGCTCTAGGTTGTGTGCTACTTAGGTCTAGCGATTAGTTTTGTCATTCTCCATACGACGAAATTTGCTTTGTTGTAATTTTGATGCTTTGAAATATATACCCAAATTGTTATCAAAACGAAGGTTTGGCGACAGTCAATGTTTTATGAATTTTAACGAATATCCGGGGTATATTTTTACGAAATTCTCAGTAAAGCCTGAAAGTCTTATTCCACAAAATTGACCATCATGCAAAGGCCTGAATTTTCTTATTAGGTATTGATCAGGAGTTTCAGTATATATTTTCTGCGAATTTTCGCTCTTTTAGATTTTCGTAAGTTTGCGCGCTTCCCGGCGGAGGGGTTACAACGCTTTGTAAATAAAGTCAGAGGAGTGTAATTATTTAGTATGCTCCCATACCAAAAATAGTCGATATTGAAGGGCTGAAACAATGTTAGTACTATTCTAGTTTCAAATGACATTTGTTTAGTTTTTTGTTGTATATTAGTAACGGCATACCCATTACTGTGAAAAGTACCGATCATTTCATCATAGATGTGTTTCCAGTCCCTTGGCCGTTGCATAGCAACCGCTCTGCGCGATATGACCTCGTTTCCGCGCGGCTCTGAATAATCTAGGCGATTCAGGTGATTTTTCACAGCAATGTTGGATAACGGATCCTTAGGGTGGGAAGGGGGTGGGGGACCATTGACAACGCAGCGATGTTAGTCTACTTGTACATATCGGAGAGGTGTTAGTAATGTGTAGGAATAGCCAATACGTGATGCAAAAGGCTCGCCTGGCTGACTGCGTTGCATTTAAGTCACCAATGCGTCCATGCTATAAATTAATTGCCTAACGCTTGGCCTGAATAAAGTCAAAAATACATCTAGAAGAAAAATTTTAATACTTCTCTTCCAAACAAATCTCAAAGAACAACTAAAAAGGAGTCATAATTGTTCCTAGATTGTGGGGCTCGAAACCGGGATATTTGCAATCTAATGCAAGCGTAACTATCTAACCTCTGAGACGTTTATCCTTACTTTAAATTAGCAGTAAATATCAAATAAAAAAAAAAACGTCAAATGTGACAATGACATTCTCCACCTCCTCCTCCTCCTCCTCCTCCTCCTCCCTCCTCCTCCTCCTCCTCCTCCTCCTCTTCCTCCCACCATCATCATCATCATCATAAATTCAGGTTTTGATGAGTTCGGCGAGAATGTCCATAAACTATAGGTTGCCTGTCAGTATTAATGGAGATGTAGTCTTTGTCTAAGAATGCTGATTACTGTCCTTCGGAGAAAAAAAACCCCCACGATGTATCAGGCCTCGTTCCTATATAAGTATTGCAATTCCACGCGGCACAGATAGAACCACGACCCGATTACTCACCGCTGACCAACGGTGGTGAGCCAAAGCGAATTAACCCACGCAGCGCGATCGTGCTGCGGTCATCAAAGTCCCCCCTTCTCTTCTTGGTATCTTAGTTATTTGCCTTTATAACAATGATGGCATTAATGCAGTCTGGGCCACAGTGATGATGGAGATACAGCCTAGATGTCAGTACTGGGGGAGATGTGGCCTTGTTGACAGCGAAGTTGGCGATGTCGACTAAGTTGCTTATGTCAGTGATGCATCGAAGGTGCCAAGGTGTTAGTGATAGAAACGTCTGTCTATGTATGAGTGATGTGTAAGGTTGCCAATCTATATCCATGTATTGATAGGTTTTCACGGGGGTTCATTTATGGTGTAGAGGTTATATTGTTGACTACAGCCTTGATGTGTTTGACTAGCGTTGACTAGCGACATGTTAAGGTTGCTTCGGTGCCAGAAGTGCATTAAAGTTGTAAAGGTAACCGCGGTAATGTACAGGATGCATGACAGTAAGTGGTGCTGTGAGTTCATATGTGTATGTGACTTGAACTATTTCGCATCTGAAATTTTTTTAATTAAGTGATACGTGTCTCTTTTGAACTTTATTGAAGCTCGTATAGATCACCATTATATACAGATGAAGTGTTCAGAACAGACTTACAAAACCATTAGGAGCAGATATACACAGATGGAGACTGGAGAGTTTAAAACTGAAGCTCGAACACAAGGATGATGGCGGTATTGACGAGATATAAAAATCAAATGGCGTGAGGTATAGCTAGAGATACAAAACCAAGGCAAGGCAGGTATAACACGATACAGAGCCAGTAATGGGGAGTTATTGAAGATTACTCGCAAGAAGTAAAGGGGAGTTATAGACCGATCTTCATCAGCCGTGAAGGGGATTTGGAGACCGATACTCACAAACAGTGATAAGGAGTTTTAGACCGATACAGAAAAGTAGTGAAGGGGAGATCAATAACCACAAGTTGAGGTGAACAGGATTCATAGACCGATACGCACAAGTAGTGAAGGCGAGTTACAGACCGATACGCACAAGTAGTGAAGGCGAGTTATAGACCGATACGCACAAGTAGTGAAGGCGAGTTATAGACCGATACGCACAAGTAGTGAAGGCGAGTTATAGACCGATACGCACAAGTAGTGAAGTCGAGTTATAGACCGATACGCACAAGTAGTGAAGGCGAGTTATAGACCGATACGCACAAGTAGTGAAGGCGAGTTATAGACCGATACGCACAAGTAGTGAAGGCGAGTTATAGACCGATACTCATAAGTAGTAGAGTGAAGCTATATATGGATACCCACAAGAAGCAAACATGATTTATAGACGGGTTCACACAAGCAGTGATGGGGGATTTTAGACCTATGCTCACAAGAGGTGAGGTGGTGTTATACACCGATACTAACAAGCAGTGAAGTGGAATTATAGAACGATACTCACAAGCAATGAAGAGGAATTTTAAACCGATAGTAACAAGAAGTGAAGGGGAGTTATTGACCGATACTCGCAAGTAGTGAAATTAAAGAGCAATACACATAGCAGTGATGGCGAGTTACAGACCGATATCCGCATGCAGTGATGGTGATTTATAGACAGATGCACACAGCAAGCGAACTGGATTTATAGACGGAAATAAACAGTGATGGGGGATTTTGAGTAGTGAAGTGAAGTTATGGACCAACACTCCAAACCAGTAACAGGAAGTTAAAGAGCGATATTAACAAGCAGTGACGGGTAGATACAGACAAATACCCGCAAGCAGCGATGGGGAGATAGTATGTACTTGCACACTATAACATTGCAGCATCTGCGGACATATAAATATATATATATATATATATATATATATATATATATATATATATATATATATATATATATATATATATATATATATATATATATATATATATATATATATATATATATATATATATATATATATATATATATATATATATATATATATATATATATATATTATATATCTCTCTCTCCCTCTATCTCTCTATATATATATATATATATATATATATATATATATATATATTTATTATGACATCGACCGTTTGGACTAGGGGCTTGTCTCCCAAATGTTGATTCAGCATGTCGGTATATCTCTCTTAGAGAGAGAGAAGAGAGAGAGAGAGAGAGAGAGAGAGAGAGAGAGAGAGAGAGAGAGAGAGAGAGAGAGAGAGAGAGCATTCTCTCTCTCTCTCTCTCTATAGAGAGAGAGAGAGAGAGAGAGAGAGAGAGAGAGAGAGTAGAGAGAGATTCGAATGAAGTTGAAAATTATCACGCATACTGAGCTTATTGGGGACTTCACAAATGACGGGACGTTGTAAAATTACTACAAAATGTCATTTCTCAATTTTTTTTACCGAACAAAGAATATTCGAAACAGCATTTGGCTTGATATATTTTACCAGCATAAGATTAACAGATTAAATAGGGCTACAATTCGTTTGGAAGAGCTCTAAACGACAGAAGATGTTAGACTCTACGATACATTATATATAATGTCTTCAAGGTCGATTTTATCATTTACTCATTTTCTGATTGATTATGCCAAATATATATATATATATAGATATTGTGTACATACACCTAAGGATTTTATAAGCTCATCTATATTAAGTACTTCTAAAAAGCACCTTTCAACTCTTCTTACGGCAACCGAAACATGAGTTGATTGCTTTATATGTATGTACTAATATAGCATTTCGCATACACCCTAATCAGGATATGAAATGTGGATGTCGATCTAACACATTATATAGAATGTATCGTAGAGTCTTACTCTTCTCTCTCTCTCTCTCCCTCTCTCTCAGCTCTCTCTCTCTCATAGAAACGAATTGTAGCCCAAAAGGCTTCAAAAAGCACCCCCCTCATGTTTCGGTTGTCGGAAGCCCTGTGCGATGAGCTTATAAAATCCTTATATGTATGTAACAATACGGTGCAATTTGGCATAATCAATCAGAAAATGAAAATTCGGGAATGTATCGTAAAAGACGACACTTCTGTCTGTTAATCTTATGCGGGGTAAAATATATCAAGCAAAATGCTGTTTCGAATATTCTTTGTTCGGTAAAAAAAATAAATGACATTTTGTAGTAATTTTACAACGTCCCGTCATTTGTGAAGTCCTCAATAAGCTCAGTATGCGTGATAATTTTCAAACATTCATTCGAATGTTTAATGTATGGAAATATCGTGACAGGGCAAGTGTGTAAAGGTTCTAACATAATCACGACTTAAAACAGACGGCTTTAATAACGATGCCGTGCATAGCTTTGTGCAGATTGTGAAGTCATTCCAATGGTAAGTTTCATTATATAGAATGTGCGGTAGATGCTATTGGTTGATGGCAAGCGGTTACTCGTTTCAACGTTGTTTGTGAGCGTTACGTAGTTAATCATGTAGACACTGGTTGTCGCAATGTAGGAGTCAACCGCAAACACGTGGACTAGTCACGCTTAAATTCATGCTTAACATCATGCTCCAAAATCTCTGACAAATGAATACTTGTACCTGGTGTATGATAAGCGTGGTATCTCAACGCTTATCTTCATTTTCAAAGCTATCATGATACAAGGAACATATCATGCATTACATTTCAAGGTCTGTACTGTATTTGAGAAAAAACGTCCAGGCAATGCAATTGCGGCTAGTGTGCTCGATATTTGTAATATACTATGCTAGATATATGTTATGCCAGCAGTATCGTGTGAAATTTAGGTTTTCATTGGTTTAAACCTCTGTGTCATATTACTTGGTCGCATACCCTTTTTTTGTTTGGTACACAATTAGAGACAAATCGCTATTGGAAATTGCACACATATATATATATATATATATATATATATATATATATATAGATATATATATATATATATATATATATATATAGATAGATTATATATATATATATATATATATATATATATTAATATATATATATATCTATATATATATATATATATATATATATATATATATATATATATATATATATATATATATATATATATATATATATATATATATGGTGCAATTTCCAATAGCGATTTGTCTCTAATTGTGTACCAAACAAAAAAAGGGTATGCGACCAAGTATATATATATATATATATATATATATATATATATATATATATATATATATATAATATATATATATATATATATATATATATATATATATATGCAGCATATATGAACCTGTGCTGTACACAGAAAATTGCTGATCTAAATTGTTCGAAACGGCCGGCTTCATTACATGTAATTAAAGGGGGTACAGTGGTCTGTGGAAGTAGCTGGATTGGTCCGTAACCGAACATGTTCGGGTTATGTCAATATGCATTTGACAAATGTATCATGCATTGTTTTGCATGACTTTTTATGGGTTTTGTTTGTCTTAACATAGCACAACCGATGAAAGATACCCAGCAAAGTGTGTTCAGCACAGATTATTGAATCGCCAAGAGCAATACCCCACTTCTTACATCTGAAAGTACAAGATTTCTCCCGGTTTCGTTGGTGATATTTATCGATTTGTTACGCTCAGTTCTCTTCGTTATCGGTTACGTGCAACATAAGATATAAGCAATCTGAACAGTCGATAATTCTCTAATATTTGGATACCCATACTAGAAGTATGACCTACGAATAAGGTCATTACTTAAATCATTCGTATCATTATTGATGAAATGGTGGACAGCGATCACCTTACCTACCCTGACCTCCTTTTCACTAAATTGTCTGTTTGTTGGGTTTGCATAGGATATCTAAGCGATAAAACCAGTGTAATTAATTTTGTGTCAAGATGAAAAAATAACTAATCTTATTACGTGTATATCGCGTTGTATTCGTCATTAGAAGGCTCTCTATACATACATAAATGTTGATGGGCTTTACTATAGGAAGTTATGTGTGTCAAAGGCAACCCAGTGCCAGTGTACTCATATTTTCAAGCAAAGTGATATCGCATGAACGTCAGACATCATACAATGAATATGGAGACTGTGTATCAAAAGAGCTGCTTCAAATTTTACTGACCATTTTGATATTGAACATTTCCTTATATCACTGCTTATATCAAAAGTCACCAATGTCAGTTTTTATTAATATCGAACTAGCTGCACGCTGGTCTGTAGCACCCGTTTTTACGCACTGAACCTTGCTTAACGACAATGATCAACGGATCAACAAATGAGGAATAGCTGTTGCAAACCTTAGGCATAAAATCAAAATTATGTATTTGTACCAGCTGTACGGAAAACGTATTCAATTTAAAGAAAAGCATCCTTACGAATTATTTAACAATTGAATCGAAATATAAATCCTGAGTAAAAGATCAAGAATAAATACCCGAGATCTAATTGACAGGTCCATTTTGACATCGACAGATTTTAATTGTTTTGTAACGCCCGCGGTTGGCAAGTGAGGCGTTTGTCACTGGTAACAGGGGTTCCTATCAACAGAATGTCGATAGAAGGAGATCGATTATCTATAATAAACGGTGTTCCAATAACTGAACTATCCCTCCAACATTCGATTTGAAAGCATTTCACTGGACATACAACTGTTGCAAAAATTGTCGCCAAAGAGAACGCTTCCATTTATCTGAAAATGTATGGAATTCTCCTAATTGCTGGTCAATGAGAAAACCGTTTTGCATTTTTTCTGGTCGATATTTTCCCTGCTTTTGAAATTTCACTCGTCTGCTTTTTATATGCCGATGAATCATACAATGCGTGTACATTACCCGCTTAAGCCGTCATAAGGTTACAATAGCATATGCGAGTATCACTAATTGACAATGACACAAAAATCTTCATTTTATGCCCTTAGTAATCGCTATATGAAAACATAAAAAAATTTAAAAATGCATTATATTTTCAAGCAGCGAACTCGGAGAGATATGAAACTAAGAGGTATGATTTCATGGCCGCTATGGAATGTTCTTTAACCAATAAGTGACAAACATCATACGATAATGTTTGCGTATGATGAATGATGCGTGCTGTATGATAAAAAAAGACACTGGCCGATTGATTATCACGCAACCTAGACGGTCGATGTTACATATATCACAACAACTGAAATGCAAGCCTCATGAAGGTCTAGAAAAGACATAGGTATATCTCGCTACTGTCCAAATATGGACAGACTTACAGACAAAACAGCTGAATGATCACATCGTTTGCGGTTTAAGACACTCCTTTGTTCTGTTCATTATATTGACACTCTCATTTCAAGGCCATGCTATTTTCACCATCAACTTATAATGGCTTTTGGATCAAAGTTAATGCTGTCTAACTATTGGTCATTGTCAATCGATGATGACGGTTCTAAGTGCATTGTTATGTATGGGCGTAAAATCATATCCACACCAACTGACGTGATTCTTCAAAACAGCCATGGGGCTATACAATAAAATAATGCGTCAATGTACCCTAATGTTTCTACATGTATCAAAGTGTATGAGCGTGGTTTGAGGCATTAGTGTTGGGCGTCACTTTATCTGACAGGAGGAAAGCCGTTCTCTGAGATGCAAAACGGGGCATAATCCGAATGCTTGTTGCTAGCTGTGTCGCGATAGTTGACGAGAACACACCCATCGGCACTTGGTAGAACATAAACAATAGATGAATGCAAAAGGTGAAATAATCCATCATGAACATTTTATGAAACATTCTTTAATGTTGTGGTACGATCGGTAACCTAGGGTAGTGGGATTCGTGGCTTCTCCAGTTTCTGTTAAGTGTCCTTGAATTCCTCTTTACAAACTTGCACGAATGCTCCAGAACGGCCGTGGTGCTATAAAATGAGTATTCATGATATTGATTCAGCAGTCCTCAGAGATACAAAAGGAAAAATTTGGCAAACCTCTGCGGCTAAATTTTTCGTAGATGTGTGTCATGCTCGTAGAATAACACACACCATATGCAACTGAAAATACGCAAACAATGGCGAAGTAAATTGGAATGTGTGCATAGATTAGAAATGTAAATGATCTGGTTGATAAAGGGATAATTGATAAATGGCAATGGAATAGTCGAGAGAAAATCCACAAGTTTTTATGCAAAACTTGAGTATGTGTAGCAAAGTATCTACAAAATGGCAAAACTGATGCCACCATAAACCATAATTTTGACATGCTATGCCTCAAACGGGAGTTTACTTTAGGAGCGCATTCAGTATAAATGTTAGCACAGATAATCTTGAACCTTGATAGCGAATTATGCTTACTCAAAGTAGCAAATGTCAGTTTATAAGCATTGTACTAAAAATAAAGGGCATAAAACAGCACGGCAACTGTGCACTGTATTATGGCGTGTGTTGAAAATCAATTAAAAGTCATCAGCAACAGGAAATCGAATCGTGTGAAAATGACAAGCATTTAAATAAGGTTGGGCTTTATTCATTACAATTGATCTAAAACAGCATAAATAGAGTGATCCAACACGTGCTTTCATAAGAAATAAACGTTAATGCAATGTGAGGCAACCACATAAAGACATACTGAGCAGGTGAAATAGCGGATGATTTGCATAATTTAGTAGATAAGCCCAATAATGTAATATATAACATTTACATATTAAAATATTCAGAATTGATACATTTCGAAAACATCTTGTACTTTCACCAGCGGCATCCCGTAAAATACTGATTGACAGCATCAAATGAAGCAGAATATATAGAAAATGTTATATGGTGAAAGCTGATTGCTTTAGATAATCTAACGGCTTGTATCTTATAGTATGATGGATAATCCGCCTATGAAACTTTCGTTATGCTATAGTGCGCTATTCTATGCGGTTTATATTCACAAACATGATGTTGAAGATTCCATGTCGACAAGCGTTTCTTTATTGTTTGAGACGAGCAGCTTCATTACATGTAATTAGAGGGTGTAGCTGGATGTCCATGGGTTCGTTACCGAACATGTTTGGGTTATGCAAATATGCATTTGACAAATGTATCATGCATTGCTTTGTATGACTTATTATGGGTTATGTTTATCTAAACATAACACAACCGATGAACGATACCATGCAAGGTGTTTTAAGCATAGACATGAGCAATATATCCTGAGTAAACAATCAGGAATTGACAAGATCATTTTGTCTTTCAAAAGATTCTGAATTTTATGTAATACCCGCGGTTGGCAAGTGATATATTTGTTGCCGGTAACACGGTTTCCTAGCAACAGAATGACGGTAGAAGGAGATTCATTATCTTTAATAAACCGCGTCCCAATAACTGAGCTATTTTGATCCGCACAAATAATATAGATATAGCGGGTTTAAGATAATGTAGAAGTTTAGAAATGATTAAATGCCAATATGAGAACCCAAGTACATGCTGCTACATGTAAACATAGACGTTAATATTAATTTATTAGTCGTGGGAAATTTAATATCAGAAGTGTTTTGGAAACCATAATCGATCACTCAATCATTGCGGGTCGTTGCTAAGTAAACAGGAAAAACCGCTGGACCACGAAAAGTCTGTATAATAGCCTAATAATGTTCTTGCAGAATGTTTGTTGATGCATTCTGCCGTTTTTGATTGCTCCAGTGTTCGGATTTATCACCTATGTATTCCACTGAATTCTTACAAGTCATTCATGTTATGATTCATATTGTTAATGAATAATCAGGTTTACTGGGGGAAACGAGAGTCTCCAAACAAACTAGCTATGCTATACCGTTTTATGACCGCTACAACGAACGAGTGACCAATGTGACTGAACCGTAAATATTCCTTGAAATAACTACAGCAATGTCACCAAACGATGAGGCATGCCTTCATTCTTAAAGTCACAGGGCATAACAATATATGCATCTGAGTACTCCTACATCGTACGGGCCGATTGGAAAGCTTTCGACTGATATGGACATATTTTTGTTGCGAATTTTGTTTCGTATTTTTTGGACTCTGCTTTAGAAATGTCACTCGTTGCTCTTTCAGTCTGTTTTCGTGTATGCTGATGAATCATTCTATGCGTGTACATTACCATCATAAACCGCCATGAGGTTACAAAAGGATCACTGATTAACAATGAAATTACTAAATGTTCAGTTTGTTCCCTTAGTAATTGTTTTGAAAATGTGTACCTATTTTACATATGCTTTCCCAATGTAAAGCAGCGAAACAATTCTGGTTAAGGCCATTTATTTTGCATTCACATGGATGTGCCAATGAATCATTACTTACATAATTCTTCGGGAACTCCATTACATTGATCGGTCAGATTCGAGTGAAGCATAACAGGACCCTATCTGGTCACTCTGTTTAGATGGGACATAAATGATGTTTATAGATCTACTAGACTTGAATGAGGTAGGAATATAGCTGCGGCTATCGCTGTTAAGTAAGAACACCTACCTTTACAAACTATGTATTCTAGGTTTGCATGCAATCAGATTGGTTGCAGAAGGTCACGGTCCCACAATTCTTATCTTCATTGCACAAATGCGGTTTCTTAATCATGAAACAGAAATGACGCTTTTAGGTATGATCTCATGACCATTGTGGGATATTCCTTTATCAATCAACGACAAAATGCACACGAGAATATTTGCGCATAATATATGATTGATTATTAGACAACCTAGACGGTAGATTTTACTGATGTCAAAGTAAGAGGAATGCTAGCCTCGTGAAGGTATAGCAACGACATAGGCACATCTCACGGCAGTCTAAACAAGGACAGACTCTACTACTCTCCTGTCAAAACAGGGGAAGATATCATCGTTATCCAATCAATACCTAAGTTTTCTAATTTATACTTCTACCACTTCATTTGTGGTGTTCATTGTGTCATCACAGCGAATCCTTGCTAACACCACCATATGAAGGATTTTGGGTAAAAGGTATTTCTGTCTAACTATTAGTCATTGTCATAAGTAATGTATTAAAAACGGATGTTTAAAGCACATTCATACCCACAGACGTGATTACACGAATCAGTCATAGTGCGACACAATACATTAGGAATAGCTTCTGTATATTTCAAGGTTTATGAGCATGTTTTGGGTCATTTAGGCTTTGGGTCATATTATCTAATCGAAAAGCCCAGTCCAAGTCTATATATTGTTGTATGAGCCTTTCTCTGAGATAGGACACAATACATATTTTGTAGCCTTGTGGCTCATTTTAACGAGCTTGTGTGACGCGATAGTTGAAGGAAACACACCGTAAGGCAATTTGAAAAAACATAAACAATAAATATATACATTGAGATGGAATCACATGTTGAAAATGCAAGTTCTAAGGCGGAAGTCTGGTCTGAGCTGAAATATTCATATTTAACCAATTAACTTGCGTGGTGCCAACTGTGAATGGATGGCAGTGTGCGGTTTAATCTGTCATTAATATGGCGTTTTACATACATAGAAACATCAAAGACGAGGTGCAAAAATGGAATAATTTTCTGCGGGAAATCGATTCATGCAAACATATCGAACATTTGTATATGTTAAGACACTGTAAATCATATTATATCGAAACCAGCGTAAATAGAGTGGATTTGTCAAACAGGTGCTATGACATAAAATAATGTTTATGCATTGACAGGCAACCATATTGGAACATTTAGCATTTGAAACAGTGCTTGATTTGCTTTATAAAAAGAATCGGCGTAACATGCGTATTTGCTTCATTTGTTTGTCATTATTTCCATTGCATATCGTATAGACAAATATGCCATGAATAGTGTCAATACAGCCTATAACGTCAATGATCCAAATGTTACTTGTGGTCGCAGTTGCTTTCTATATTTATATCAATGACGTACTACATAGTATTTTTACGTTATGAAAACCCCCTAGTTTAGATCATTGGCTGCATTCTGCATGAATATTGTTCCGACGCATTATTAAACCGATGCACGTTAAAACATAATTTTCTGATGCTTTATATATAAGATAGTAATCCTGATGTGTGGCCTTTTTTTCAGATTACTATTACTATTACTACTGATATCTGCTGTCGTGGAAATCAGCATGAACCAAGGATCGATTTATCTCACCATTTGATGATGCATTTATAATTAGCGGCCTTGTAGTTAAGACTTGGCAAACTATAAACATATTTAGTGAATCTTTATTAAAATAAATGATTGATGAACTTTAATTCGTTATAAGTTCGAAGAAAACGGGAAAATGATTGAATAAGTAATGTTACAATCTCACTCGCTTTCCTCTTTTCCCTTTCGGGTCGTGCATTTGCAATCTACGTATCATCAAAGTGTCTTACATATTTGCTCAACACTTTTAGATGATGAAGAATGCAACGCATCTTTCTGCATGATCATATCTATTAATGGTAATGATGAAGTTGAATCGAGGAATTGATTCTTTATATTGTCCAATATGATCTGTCGTGCTTAATCGCTTATATTTTGTTTTAAGTAAATGATGAACATAACCACGGGTGTACATACCGTCACGTATACCCAGCCTATAGCGTTATAGAGTAATAATGATAATAATAATCTTCATTTCATACAGCACATGTACAGACACACTATTAATTGCTACAACAGCAACAACACACACGAGAACAAAAAAGAACCAAATAAAATAGTAACGATGAAAACAATTCATTTTACATACCTTCATCTCCAATTCTAATAGAAATAAGCTACTTTATGATCACTTCCAACACCAAAATGACTGCTTTTACATTTGTAGGGAGAGGAATACATATACAAGGAATGTATCCTCTAACCAGAAAACTAATGCACATCTAGGCCATCGTGTAGCGCTCAGTAAGCGACATTTGGCAGAGAAACCAACAGGGGTTATATATGAGTTTTGGCTTTTAATGACATTGTCGCTTTGCAGTTTAGTGTGTTGAGACTTATGTACTTGTATTTATATCATTTTAGCAAAGTAGTTATGGCAATACACGAATCACTCTTGTTTATTCTTTAATTGCATTAATATCAAGCAGATATGATTGACAGAACACACAACAACATTGTATCAGGAATAGATATTTCTCCTTGGTATGATTAACAGTGAAAGCTAAGGAACAAGGCCAATAAAACCTATAAACCCACCTGTGAAAATCAGGGCAAATACCACTAACAATGTATAATAAATGCACCAATCCCTCCACCAAGTTACCAATGTTGAAGTTCTAGAAATCACATGTGTTTTATGACACGATTTATGCCAACACTCGATGTATTCACCACTAATTTCGCGAAATGTTAGAAAAACGCAAAGAAGGTAAACCACATATATGCATTGAAATCATGTGACTCACTACGGCCACTACAAATAAAGGTATTCGTGATTGTTATCAACAGTGAAAGCTATGAACCAAAGCCAGTCAAACCTATTAATATTCCTCGTAAAGTGATAAACAGCGGTCACTACATAAATAGATTAATATTTGACTATGACGGTCAACCCGTTATGCGTAGCTTAAATAAACCTGTGCTAATTGGAGCTTAGGGGGTTGGTTATACTCATATCGCGCTGTACATAGAAAATTGCTTATCCATTCCTTGGCAATAAAACAGACGAGTTGACACAGTGAAACATGAATCATATTTCATTTGGGAATATGACATGGTAATGATAGCTTACTTTGGATAATCTCATTGCTTGTACTATGCTATCAGTTGCTCTGTCTGTTATACTGCGCCACGCCTCATGTAATTAGAGGGTAACAGTCAGATATTAAGATATCCGGATGTTCATGGGTCCATAACCGGACACGGTTGGGTAAAATAAATACGAATCTACAAATGTTACATATAGTTTGTGCACGACGCATTTAGAAATAGATTGTATCAATACGTACCATTTAACAATGCGAATAAATAATTGATGTTGTGGAACAGACAATACATTCGTGTCTTTATCGACAAACATATGGTCTAATCAACTCCTTAAAGCAAAGAAGTTAACGAAATGTCCAATACTGGAGATACAATAGACAATATTAATTCTGACTTGACAATCGTTTTAACGCCCGTGGTTCGCAAACGATGTAACGGGTTTTATTATATAATGACAATAGAAGGTCATTGGTTATATATAAATAGCAGCTAAGCTATCTGGATTTGCGTATATTATGTAGTCATCGCTGGTTTTATGATAATAAGCATGTTTGAGACTGAACGAAAACTCCCACACGAGGACACACGAAATTGCCGCAAATAATGAGAAAGGTAACTACGAATTAGTCTTCAAGGAAAATGATTTGTAACTGATCTATTGGGAGCCGTAAGCAAACAGCAATTCAAGTCACGCCGACTCATTAGCTGCAAATGCGAATTCTAGAGGTAATCGCATAAACCGTACTCTATAACTAGAACCCTTTCCATGTAAGATACAAATATACACTCTAAACGAGGAATGCAATAGGATAAGTCATGGTTCTTGAATAGTTGTACTAACTGAATGAATTGATTTTACAAATTATGAAATGTCGTTTTGATGTTTCATAATCGTTGTTGGTTATTCGCTATCAAATATAAACTAGAATAATATTGTTTGAAATAGAAATACATCACATGTGGATTTCAGAGGATCTAGCTGCAGGCATACTTCTAACGCTATTACATCCCTAATTGAAAAATATGTAGAGTATCACCTCGTTTCTGCAGCTGATACATTTACGGCAATTCATAATATATGCTCGGTTTTTCAACTATCGCTTTTATTGATAACATTGATAATATGGACATTGATCTGATCTGTAAAAGTGCTGTGGGACTGATATGTGTTGCGAATAGCGTAAGCTTTTTTAAAATATTGATTGGGAAAATGTTATGTCGAGCCATAGTGTGAGCTCATCTTAGCTTGCACAAAGAATCTATTCCTACAAATCAGGAGGCCTGTAACCTACCAACGTATGTTCTGATATTAAATGCATGACGCTGGTTAATGGGACATTGTATACATTAATCACGAGGTAGTAGTACAAGCTACATCCAGTGCAACGTGATGTAAAGTATGGCCTGCCGGTCAACAGCAGCTTCTTGCTTTTCGGATGTTTCTAGCGCATTATCATAGGATTACAAAGCAAGATAAAGCTGGACATCTTGTTTCTATCAATAGGTCTTACATAAGTTGTCATACATCAAAGTCAGAGCAGCATTTTGTTCTACATTGAGCCTTGTTTTGCTATATTTAGCTGTATGTAATATAAGTAATGGGATAATAGCTTATTGATACCTACAATGCCTCTGACTTACTGTAAATATTATTCTTGACTTTTGACAAGGCGATATCCGCAATGCTGTGATTTTCAATAACATTGCACAGTACAAGGTTTATTAATATCGAAAATAACCAGGATAATGCATCATTTACATTTTATTAAACTTTTGTTTATGTTATGGTGCGGCCATTTTCCGAAGGCAGTGGGATCCTTGACTACTCCAGTTTCTGATGAGCGTCTTTGAATTTATTGCGTGTGAATTCGTCGTGTTTCACAGACTTTTTACATATTTGTCTTTGTCACGTACTCCAAGTGAGAATGACTCACTTTGTCTCTGTGTTGCATATATCAATGCTCACTAAGCATCGATAAACATCTGGAATCTTGATGGACCAAACATTACTAACAATATTAACATCTTGATTAAGTATATCCTTGCATAAGAGTGGTTAGTCAATATATCAGGTCATATGATTCTGACTCTCTAATCGCTTCAGTGGTTCACTATTTCACCTCAATATTAATCAACGAAAACCACACTCTTAGCATGCACAAACAATTTACGGAAATTACATAAGAAATATAATTTCTGTTGAGTTTTTAAAAAACCCGTTAAGGTACGGTACATCGGCTTTCTTTTATTGTAGACAGAGTATATACAGTCCGCACCTTGCTACAATACATTGTTGAAACTACATGCATATGGTAACAAACATTTGTGATGCTTTTACTGTAGATGTAGTTTTGGTGAGTACTTTTCTAGTATGTTTGGTTAGTCAGGTTGACGTCTCCGAAAAGGCCATAACCTCGTTATGAAATGGTCAAGGTTATTTTTTTGCGTGGGAGTAATACTAACTGATTGCCCAGCTTTGTTATTCTTGTCATAC
The DNA here is from genome assembly GCA_034190875.2 of Urechis unicinctus. NCBI lineage: Eukaryota > Metazoa > Annelida > Polychaeta > Xenopneusta > Urechidae > Urechis > Urechis unicinctus. The sequence goes on along the minus strand of CM067356.1, from coordinate 46,630,474 downwards.
ATGCACTCTGCAGGTACCAGAAAATAATAACAATTGCAAATATGCACTCATCTGCAAACAATTATACTGTCATTCGCATTGCAAGGGTAAAAAGATTCAACTGCCCACGACACAATGCTGTTTCAAAGATAGTCAAATATGACAGCAACGTTTTCCTGTATAATAAGGTGAATGTACAAATGTCAAGTCATAAATAGATGCTCGGATGTTGTTTATTGCGATTAATTTACAGAACGCATGGGCGTCACCAGACTCATATACCGCCTTGATTTGACAGATGTATATTTTAATGCGATTATTTATGATTATAATGAGGCTTACTGTTCCCAAAGAGATCCTCGCACACGCAATACTTCAAAAAGGTCATATTATAGATTGGTAATGTTTTCGTAATCTACTAACATAGAATAAGGATTTGACTGCAGGATATTTGCTTAATGTTGCGCTAAGATATTAAAATAACTAAACGGAAAAGATTTTTGGTGGAGGAAGATTAAATCTTTAGTTTGAGTATTATATATGAGAAAATACGCTGTCCCTGGTGAACAAAGAAAGAACCAATTGTTTTGACAAACAATAGGCTATCGAATGAAATGTTGGTACACGTCAAATAAACTCCATTATGTTTAAGGCTAAATTGTAGCTCGACTGCAAGGCAGACTTACCCTGTCAGGCAAGTATGCACTATTTATCCTTTACCTTTACAAACTTCGTGTCCACATGAACTTTGTGCATCCAGTGGTGTATCATGTTTGCATTCTAAAGTATTACTTACAAAACACGTATTTTTTCATTCATACTCAAAATCTTGTGCAGTTTTGCGTAATGCAGTTCAATTATCACAGCCATTAGTGAGCTTGCAAATTAAGTCAACGTAAGAAATTTCTTTGCAATATAGTCTTTTAAAATGTGAATAACTTGAGACGGTCACATTACCAAAGTTAATTGTGAACTCGACACTGTTTGTAAAAACGCTAGTAGATATCGCAATATGAGACGGTTGACATTAACAGTAATGCAACAATATAAGACAAACAATGAGCATGTGCAATGGGTCGCTTTGGATCAGCACATTTGTCTGCTTGCCACTCAATAGTCAATATCATAAAATGTACTCAATAATTTATGTAATGAATCCACATAGAAACATTGTTTATCAAGCAACCATGACAATATTTTTTTACAATATACCGTTGAGAAATCACTGTGTGTTGTCGGTCCTCTAGTTTCACTAAGGTGGGCGCAATTTCCATTTATCTTTTCCAATATTGACCTCCAGTCCTAATATGGTGGGCCCACTATGCTGTGGAATTCTGATTTATCTTCCCCAATATTGACCTCCAGTCTCAATATGGTGGGCCCATTGTGCTGTTGAATTCCGATTTATCATCCCCAATATTGACCTCCTGAAATTGTTGGCATTTTGGACTCCACAGTTGAAGAAGTAATTCACGCGATGACAAAAATACAAAAGGGGCGGAGCATAACTTCATATCATCATGATACCAATTCTGATACTAACTATTCTTAATACACCAATTTTGTTTTACTAGAACCAATATGATAGTAAGAAGACAGCCATACTTCAAAGGATGATCTCAATTACAACCCAACTTATGTCCTAAATTTGACACTTTTACAAGATAAATGGTGAGTAGCATTTCAGGTCATCATTAATACGCTTGTCATAATGTTCTCAGTACTTAACATTTTACGGCTAGTTCATGACGTCTAAGAGCTGATGCATTCTTCACTCATTATCCTCCACCGAGAATCAATTAATTAAAAACATAACGTTTAATGAAAGAACTTATGACTCCCATATACGCGTGCACTCGAGATTCATATTTGGAATATACCCTAATTACCGTATAAAACCTATCTTTCACTATCTATTTGGTCCGAAGACAAATCGCATCAATTCTGCTATACTGTTTATTTAGATGGCCTTAGGTGATTACCAATGCGACCGATTCTCTCTCTTTAAATGTTAGGCCATTCAATGTATAACTAACTGACGATTCATTGATCACTTTGTATTGTGTACGATTGTAGTATTATTGCTCCATTTACGTATAAGCATTTAAATGTATTCTCTATGACGAAGATTTAATGAATTAGGTACAAAGAGGACTAGCAAATAATCTATATTACCGCATTCATCACTCAGATAAAAACATGTGGTAGGTATTCACTTCATAGGTTTTAATATTTACACAGAATAATCAGGTGACTTATTTATGTAATCTGTAAATATATATACAACCAACTGGCCTGCTTCTAGTTAACGGAGACAAGTTGAGAAATTGCCAGCGAACGATGTCAAGACAGTTTGGCGAGACATCGCATCAATGCAAAGAACGATTTATGTCTATTTTCTGGTAGCTCAGTGAAACGAGGGTTTGCAGCAAGTGTTTGTTGTGCGTTTGTATAGAAAGGTGTAAATAAAAGTCATTATAACGATTCGAAAGGTACGTATTTAGGATGAATAAATGACCGCCGTAGGGTAAAGTTATTAATATCCAAATGTAGGTATCAAAAAAATTGAAGCCCAACAAACATTGGCTGTCAAACACATGGAGGCCCAGCATTTCGCCTCAAACCGTATCAGTTTTTAAAAATGACAGTATTTAATAGTCCATTCTGTAACGTTATAAGGAGACTGCTCTGCAGATGACCTTAAGGTAGCCTGTGCAGACGTGCTTTGAATTGTACACTTTAAGAACATTTGCTCTGTTAATGATTCCTGATATAATGTTACGGCAGCATGCAGCAGTGACATAGCTGATCATGCCACGATGATAGTTTTAGAAATATAATAGACCTCAACGATAGACGCTGTGCACTCTTAGTGTATGACCAGACAGAGATATGTTGATTACTCCTCATAAACCCTCATGCTAAGACTAAACCATGCAAATTCAAAGTGAATTCAAATGAGCCATAAAGCGGATGCATTGTAAAATGATTTTGTGTGGAACACTCTGCACGTAACATTTACTGAAATAATTATTAGCAATGGATTGCAGTGGCCTGACGTTTTTGGTAACAAAGATCACTATGAATAGCATATGCTGAATATTCAGTTTACACATAAAAACATAATAAGACGGACGCAATTCATAATATCAATCACATTATTGAAAACTTCATGAATAAATGCTGAATTAAAGTGATTAACATAACGAATGCTTTTACACAAATAAATATGATTTGCATATATATATGTATGCATATATTTAAATATCTCTATATATATAAAGATATAAATATATATATATATATATATATATATGTATATATATATATATATATATATATATATATTATATATATATATATATATATATCGAAATATATATATAAATATATATATATATATACATATCTATATATAATGGATATATCTATATATATATATATATATACATATACATATATGTATATATATATATATACTTATATATATATCTATATATATATATATATATGTTGCGTACGGCACTTGCATTTCATGTCAACAGTGAGAGTTAGTGTGAAACGTTATGACTTATGTCACCATCTGAACGTTATGATAATGTGATTGACAACATGAGGCAATGTTGCAAATTTCTGTGTGCTGCGGGTTTTTGTTGTCAATTTGTTAATTTGTATTTTTTGGGTATATTCATGTTCTGTGTCATTTTTGGTAGTGCATATGTACAGTGTGGTGGATTAGTTTGTTTAGAGTGAAGAGATGAATGTAGTAAAAGACCGGTGAAGTGAGCATTTTACGACACCATGTGGTTTTGAGCTGCAAGTTTGACAGCTGTCAGAGAATGACAGAAAAACCTCAGGAATACCTGTTTATTGCCATGTTCCCAGCGTGGTAAGGATATTTTAGAAGTGTCCGCTACTGAGAAATTTATTTCATTAACATCTGTGGTAGATTTACATTTGAGATTAATGTTCTAGTTCAGATACCTTCTCTGCGGTGCTAAATCAGTGTGCTGCTATCGTAAGGTCTGGCATTCATTTTTTGTACACCTCAGTTTATATCAAAGTACATGAGGACAGGGTTTGCTAGGAACACATTCATTTGGTAAATTTATTTGACTGTGTCTTCATTATGTACTGTCTGGTAGTTTCACTCACAATGGCTTGGACCCATGACAGATATGGGACAGTTAAGTGACACATATCTTTGTATTTTGTTTTCATTTTAACCGCATGGTATGCGTGTTTAGCACAAGGGAAATCAATAAAGAAACAGAAACAACAACAACTGCCTAATGTTATTTTTGACATTGAGGGTTAATGTTAAAGATAACATCAAATTTATGTATAAATATATATATAAATATTTATAAATATATATATATATATATATATATATATATTGTAGAAATTCATCCGAATTTGCGACGCGTCAAGATTGTTAAGATAAAAATATCTGATAATGCACTTACATTATGGGAAGACCTTTATCGATTGATGGAGTCATTCTTGCTAGCATTGTGATGGCTAACTGATTGAATTTAATATATATAGATATATATATATATATATATATATATATATATATATATATATATATATATATATATATATATATATATATATATATATATATATATATATATATATATGTATCACTTTGGGGCAATGTCTTTGAGGCCCAATATATTAACAGTTAGTGATACTTTGATTGCACACCTTAAAGATATCCTTGTGATTTTATGGCGCGGAAATTTTACAGCATTAAACATGTGCTTCTGAGTTGAGAACATCAATTGAGCTCATGGCTTATCCAAGGGGTAAAACAATGTCTGAATAGTGACAGTTCAACATAACACCTTCCCTTAGGCATTTATTTAATATCCCCCTGGCCTCCAATTTAAATTTGTATGAGTTCTTTAAGTGGCATCGGTTGTGTGTTGGTTTATAGGAAGCAATGGATATATGTTTAAACATATTATTCCACCCGAAATTAACAGTGGCTTTAAAGGATACAAGTGCCTGGGATCGAATGAGATATGTAGTGTATAAATGTTGAAGTTTTGAAATGTCCTCCCGTGTATTCGGCTAATAGAGTGACTTTTGTAGGAATAATACGCTTTTGTGTGCCATTGGTTTCGTCGGCCAATCAGTCCAAGCTCTTGCTCCTACTAATATTTGTTTAACTCTCACCTTGAACAAACTCTAAACGTGATGAAGGCAATTATGTAGTGTTATAGCTTATATGTGCTAGCTAGTATACCTACCTCATTAAGGATTGATTCCCACAATACAACATGCATGAAATATAATTTGCGACGTGCTAGTGCTAAACAAATCCGTACACCATGGTAATTCAAGCAGACCACGACTGCGTATTTCCGAAGAATATCAATAATCGTATTGGTCTCATTACCAATAATTCATACTAGTAATTGTTTGGTCATGGGCGCCTATTCTCGCAGTGATGACGCCATTGCCTTGTTATTATTCATTATTCGAATTTCTGAGCAAATAGATTCTGCAAATATGTAATGCAATTGATTAATTATGACGTTAAGGTAGCATCTGAAAAGTCTATGCGGCTGCTACCTGTGGCGGAGATATGTGCTGCTGTATTTCGATTCGTGTTTGTATTGTATATTCCACCTTCATTATCACCGGCTAACACTACTGATTCCAGTTAAATGCCTTTGGGCCATCGGCATAATCGATTCTTGGAAATGCCTCAATGTGTTGACGGAAGCATCTGACGAAGTGCAGATATATCGTCATCGTCCGGTCACTTTCCATTGTTAGTTAATGTGGAAATCATGTTCTGTTCGTTGTCGTTTGTCCTATACACTGCATTGTTTCCCGTAAAGTAGTTGGTACGCAGAGATATTTATTACCACAGAACCGTTGTGGAGCACATTAAACGTCATCATTAGGAAGAACGTTACCCGTGTGTTAGTGACAAGGATATGGGTAAATACATTATGTTAAGTATGTAAAGCTTATAATTTGTTTACGTGATTTCAACGCTTTATTTACGCGTCGAATGTATGTTGGGTGGATACTCCCATGAATCTCGAGACGCGGAACTGACTTTAACATTAGAACAGCACCGTAATATCGAGGCTACAAACGAGACACTGGACCTTCCAACAGAAATACTTACATTGATCTTAGTTACTTCTAGCGGCAGCATTCGTCCATTCATAATGTTTGGCCCTGACACATCGTTCAACTCATCGCGTAATTTTAAATTAGCGTTTTATTCGTGGTAAGATGTCTGCCAATTGCGTATGATGATCTGCTGGTGTAAAAGTGTCGCATTAAGTTTCGACGCCACAAAGCAGACAATCATTACATCGGTTTTCACACAGCCTTAAGCGTTTGAAAATTAACAACTAAATAGTGCAAATTTATTCACTAAATTTTAAACAAAAAACAGTCAAATGTGAATTGCTAGGATGGAGGTCTTAAATAATGCCCAGGTACGTTTACTAACAAATATCAAATCCATGTCAAGGCCATCGCCTGAATGCACCCCAACAAAAATATTATTGGCGAGTTAAAAGTATCTTTTCGTTCCCCGCACTGTAATAGGCTGTAAAGGAGGTTATTTTTTCAAAAGAGAATTTCGGACGGACATAAAAAACAGCAATATATGAAGAACCTTCAGCCGTGTTAGTACTTGGGTCGAACCAATCGACTGAATAGATGTCAGCCAACAGACAACAATAGTCAATGGGTTTTAAAATCCAATTTAATGTTGCTTCCGGTTTAGGCCGTTGCGAATCAGATATGCCCTGCGCAGCTGCATTGTGTCCGTAACCTAGCCTTGTCTATGACGCGCGCGCCATTATTATTTAAGCGTCACCCGCCCCCCAGTGGATGGTGCGAAGTAGGGAATTACACTTTTGTCAAATTAAAACACTTGAAAATGATTCGTTTTATATTTTTATTCGATACAAGGCTACGTTAATTGACTATATGTAAGGATAGGCATTATTTTGACAACAGCTCCCAAGACCGCTTTTGATTCATCGCACCAGGGTTATCGTTTACAAAATATATATAAAATCTCCGTGCAACAGACCTTTCCTGCAAGGCATGGTATTTCATCAGACAATTGACGGCGTGCGGTTGAAAGTTTCACCAATGACTAATATTGTTAACTAGTGTGGTCTACACTGGTGAACAATGCTAAAATGAAAACAAATGTCCTTTTGTCACTCATATCAGGACAAAGTTGATGACTCATTTGGTTACAGGAAGGTGAGATACATTCGTTGTGGTGAGGGACACAAAAATACGGTCATCAACGAGAGACATATGAAGCGCTATTCCTCACCTGTTTGGTGGCTTCATTTGATTACATGACCTTTATAGCACCAAAAAGTAATGATGTTGCTAGGATTGCGTCTATCTGCAACCTGTGCCTTACATCGTCAACAATACCGATCACAAAATAAGTATATATGCTTCCAATCAAGAAGACAGATGAGGAAACATTTGCAACAAGCTGCACCATGTTACCAATAAAGCGTTCCTGCCTACTATTGATATGAAATTACGGATCCAGCGATATAATGCTTATTCAGAAATTCTTGGCGTACTGTTATCAAAATTTTCGGATAATGTATACTGCGATGCTGTGGATATATGCAGCTACATGGCATTCACGGAACAAGTGTGATCATATGAATGTCTATTATTGGAACAGTTGTGGGAATAATGAATCGAATACATCGGGGTGAATGAAACTATATGAGTGTAAGGCTGAAGCTCATTTGTCAATTAAGATATGTGTGATGGGGAGATACATATTTGACTGATATATGCTGTGTGTGCATATTTTGACCACCACCGCTTCTGCATAAGCTGTAAAAATGAACACTAACAATGTTCAGTGTAGTGCATAGAACGTTTACCACAAAGGAAGAAAAATTATTGACGACGCAAACTAGCGAAGTCCGCTGTTATCATTAGTCTCACTAAGGCCGCGTATATTCAATGCATTAGAATGGCGACAAACAATACAATAGGCAAACAGGTGGGCTGCTGATACTGCCATGTCGTCGTTATTCGGTTGCAGATAAATGTCCATCATAACTTCGAATAAATGCTGATATGTTTTAGTGAAGGTATTATTGTTTAAGTCTCTCATTATAACCATTTATCGAGAAATCGTGTACATGCTTAATGATGTACATGTTATTCAACCAGTCAATTTATTACGTTTTCCCTGATAACCAAATCCAAATACATATCCCAAATGATATACTTTGGGCTACTTTGGAGGCTTTGTGCGGTGACTATTTTAACATTTTACGCTGAAAAAGTGGGTATGTCGCTCTCTTATTGGCCGCAATATCACTGGGTACGACGAGGAAACATTGCTACAGTTTGTTGGCTTCAAACCATATTTAATATGAGCGCATTTGAAATGTGATACTTTACAGAGCTATGTATATAATGAACAGAAACGAAATAATTTATAAAAGATGGTCTCTTGTGTTCGCGTTTAAAGGTGCCT